>OZ026621.1:5528144-5865644 GCA_964020975.1 Hermodice carunculata | reverse complement strand
AAAATAAAATATCCAATGGTTTATCTTTCATCAGAAAGCAAAGTGCTTGGTTTGCACGGAAAACAGACAGTAAGTAGTCAGGTGTTCCCTTACAGCAGCAGCCTTGGTATGGCAAGGCTAATCGACCTGCTGACCAGAAACATGCATGACTGCTCAATGCTGTCTGGCCTGGTAACATTGCACTCACGTGTATGGGGTGCATACTCAGCAGGCAATGGTAGTTAAAGGACGTTCTGCACACATAAGTTTCACATTAATAGAAGATAGTCAGTGTTGCTGGCTTTTTCTCAACATTTTCTGGCTTTCTCGTCTACACGCATTGTATTATATAATGGTATTTCACCTATTCAGATGATTTCACTGGAATTCGGTGATAAAACTTAGCTCACACCAGGATAATTATTTGTGATAAAAGGACAAAGGAATGGTTAAACAGTTTCTACAAAACTAAATCTCCGACATCAGGTCCGAGACGAATAAAGACTAAACAATGAGATAATTCGACAGGGAACTGAAACTGATTTGCATAGCTCTCTTGTGGAAAACAGTACAGATTAGGATTTAAGAGTCACTATGCACGTTCCTAGGTAGAGCTTCTTGCTGCTATAACAATTTATGAAATCCTGGCTGAATAAAGCTTGAACCTAAAAGCAAAATCAGTAGATGATGCTGCGGTCATGATAGAAAGCAAGAAAGCTGCTTTCGCTGAAGAAACACAAAAATATGTGAAGATTGGGATAGCCAAATTCTGGCAAAACGTCACTGGTATCCCTACTACTTTTATGGATGTCTGAGTCAATTAAAATGCCCTAGAGAATGAGCAATGCAGAAAGTCTGTTAAATCTTGGGAGACCTACATCTGGCTGACAGCTGTTAAAAGGTGCTTCCTGAATGAAAAACTACTGACTGCTAGGAACAAAAAATAAATAAATAACTATTAAAATTCACTGTTGCGCTTTAAGACCAAAACTGGATGAGGTGAACACTAGAACAGACGTCTATTTCAAAAGTAAAGAAGACAAACACAAGGCAAAAGCAAACAAGCAAAATAACATACTTTGAAGGACATACTTAGATGCCGACGGTCAATTAGGATTGTTAATCCTATAAGCCTGTTTCATATGCATCAAAAAGTTTAAAACATCACCCAAATTCACAAATTCCTATCGAACAAACAAAAAAAGCAGCTAAAACTCATCAGAATGTTGAGATTATGAAATTAGTTTCTGTCTCTTTCTTTTCGCATTGGGTAAATAACATGAACTTTACTTAAGAATGTGCTTACGTGGACCGACGTAGTCCCTGAAATCTCTGATACTTGCAGGTGACTTTCTGATTTGCACATTAATATATATTTATGTTGTATAAAAACATGTTCACATTCGACTTAGTCCTGAGTTAATATTAGACAACTTTAAGTGTTATGGTGGGCGTTTCACACTTTGGATCTATGTATTTTTCTTGTCAGCTAGCAGGGCGTATGATTAGAAAACCGGGTCATCCATTAGCAAAAGTCAACGAAAAAATATCTAGCCATCTATCAGACTCTGACGTATTGATTGAATCTATTGTTGGATCATCAAGAAAGTGAACAGCTGGTTGCTAAGTAAGCCACCTTTTCTTACACTAGAACTCAGAACTCACTTATTTGACAAACATACCACTTAAATCAGGCAAGTAGAAAAAGAATTGATAACGTGCTGGTAATCTATGTATATAGCAATGTACGAAGTAATTGAAAATGTATAGTCAAAACACCCCCACCCCCACCCCCCACCCCCCCCCCCCCACCCCCCCCACCCCCGTTAAGGACAAATATCCGCTATCACGGAGGCTACCTAGGAAGACATTTCAATGCAACACAGCTGACCAGAAATAAGGAGAAATAGACATTTACATGAGAGTGTTTATAAGCTATCTGTTACATACATAACAATATATATTGGTACAAACGTCTTGGTATTGCTGGACCATATGATGTTTTGCGTGCTTTGAGAAACCTTGTAATGAATGGGTGTTCAGTTTGTCTTTGATGCACGGTGCTGTATTTTTAAGAGAGATTGGATGAAAAACCTTACAATATGAGAATTCCTGTTCCTTTTTGGAATAGGAAGTTGAGGTAGATCTTTGTTCCTGGTGTGTTAAGTGTGGGTCACATATGGTAAGGCATAAAGATTATGGGAATATATAGGTAATTGGTCCTGAATATATTTACAAAATAATTTCAGAGGCTTCAGTTTAAGTATATCTTGAACTTTTAAAATATCCTGTGATTTGAAGAGTGGGTCTGTGTGAGCGTAATTTTTTTCGTGGAACTACAGATTTTTGAAGTTTAAAGAATCTGGACGCATGAGTAATACCCAGCAAAGAATACCAAGATTCAAAGGAGCCAAAAATAAACAATTATGCACGGTCTGTAAAGTGTGTGATGGTAGATTTGTGTGTAATCTTTTGAAAATTCCTATTACCTTTGATTATTTATTACCAGTGAGTGTAATGTGTGCCAATTTAAATTTTCATCAAAAACTAAGCCTAAATGATTAAATTCTGTTACTTTTGATGTTAAACTACCATTTATTTTAAAATATAAAGTCAAATTAATTTTACGTTGGGAAATGAAAAAGCATGTGTTTGGTTTTTGCTATGTTTAAAGGCAACTCATCTACTGTTAGCCAATTATGTAAATTTGTCAGTTCGTCTGATATATTTGGATAGAGAGCTAGCAAAATCTCCTGTGAATGCAGAGGTATTAAAGAGCAAAGGGGGTTTATCAAAGTTCTATCATCCGAATAAAGAATAGAGTTGAATTTAGATGATGCAAGGTGTACATCATATAGTGTATATGATGAACAAAAAGGGACCAAGGATGGATCCCTAAGGCACCCCTGTTATTAGTGGTAGGGGAGTAGAGCATTAATCCTCAAAAAAGGCATACTGGAGCCTGTCTATAAGGTTACTTTTGTAACACGGGGTACCAGTAATACCCTAATAATTTAATTTGTGGAACAAAATTTTGCGGTCTAAAGTGTCAGAGGTCTTGGACAGGTCTAAATAGATACTGATTTGTGATTTTTCAGAATCTAAAAAATTAAGACTATTGGTGACGAATTCTAGAGCAGCAGTCCCTGTAGAATGAGAACTTTTAAAGCCATGTTTACGTTTGTATAACAACATTTTGGACACAAAATAATCATAAATTTGTTTATGAACAACTTTTCCAAAACCTTTGATCATTCCAGCGGTAAAGAAATTGGCCTGTAATTGTCCAATAGCGTGGCATCATCTTTTTTGTGTAAACGCAGAACTTTTGCAATCTTAAGTTTTTGTCGCAAAAACTCCTGCAGTCAGTGAATGATTTATAATCAAAATGAGCGGTTTTGAAAGGAACGGAATGGTACCTTTCAAAAGCTGCATTGACAAATTATCTTGCCCGGCACTAGTTTTGGGCTTAGATTGCTTTGAAATCTTAATAATGTGATCTTCATTTACCAGCTGAAAAGAGAAAGTGTGATATATATTTTCAGTAAAATATGAGGTAAATGGCTGAAGATTAGATATAGAAATTTTATTAGCTAATTTGAAGCCAATACATGTGAAAAAATTATTAAAATGAGCTGCTATTTCACCCTTATTTGTAACTTTGTTATTTATCAGAAAAAAGATTGTGGTATTATTTTCATTGAGATTAAGTACAACTTCCATTGTACCGCATGTATTTTAATATCATCTTTGAATTGTGTGAATTGAGAATAATAGTAAATTTAATTGATATATATATTTTTCATTAGAATTTGATTATACGCTATAAGATTTTGCTTTCTAATATTATATTTTGTAGAATCTGGAGAAGTACCTTTGAACTTTTAGTATAAATGATCGACAATTTGATGGAGCGGATTATATTTTGTGTTATTCAGGGTGAATGTTTATGACGATATTTATTAAATTTAGCTGTTTTGACAGGAAAGTACTTTTCCTTTGCAGTCTTCAAGATATTTTCTAAATATTTATAATTACCATTGGGATCTTGTGACAGGTTAGCATCTAAACTTGCCATCAAGTCGATATTATTTATTTTGTTATGGCATTTTTGAACTGAGGCATTGTCACTGGTAATTACCTCCATAAATTTCTGAATATATTTTTATCAACTTAAGTGTCTGAGTAGGTGAAACGACGAAAGTGATCTGATAAAGCTGTAAAGACTGAACCTGATGTGCAAGATTTGTAACTATGGGAGAGACTACAGAAAATGTTGACGATAAGTATATATATATATATATATATATATATATATATATATATATATATATATATATATATATATATATATATATATATATATATATATATATATATATTTCTCTTGTTGCAATATTTAAAAGATCAATATCAAAAAGACTGGCAATGATTTTGTCTGATGTATTGGTACTGAGTATGTCTATAATAGGTGTGAGACCATCTAAAAAAAACATTGAATATCTTCATTTCAGGCCTTCAGTGGCCGGTAGATGTTGCAGAGAGTTATGGCCTGTTTTAAACCTTTCCATGAATATCTATAAAAAGGCCCACTAAAAGAGTGTTAGGTGAATAGAAATTTCGAATAATGAATTAAAGCTATCATGCAAATATATCATCAGGCCACAATGAGAGCTACCTGTAGCACCGAGAGGGACGGATGAATAGTTTTCAATTTCAAACAGTGAAAAATCTGGTTCATCTTTTTCCAACCACGTGTACTGCAAACAGATGGCGTTAAAAAGAAACCCCGACAAGCTAAGGTATCAATCCATGTTTTAAATCCATCAAACTTGGCGTTTATACCTTGAATGTTGAGGCTTAAGACTAAAAAATCCGGAGAATGTGATTTTACATAATTGGCAAGGTTGTCGACTTGTATATATGGTGAGTCCGATGTAATGGAAATTGCATTATCTAGGTCGTCTGGATTAGACAGTAATTCATCTAGGTGATTCCTCTTCACTCCTCCGTAAGTGCGGAGAATTTCAGTTTTTATCTTACTTTTTTCCATAATGTTGTATATGGAAGTGTGGATGGGTCAAACTGCATCAAAATCCTCATATAGATGACACATGTTGACCTGTATATCACATGTTGGCCATACCATATAAAAAATATGTGATCATAAGCATTTGTGAAGACTATAAATTTCACTGTTGAATTTGACATGTAGATTGTGAACAGATTAACAAATATTATTACAATAACAGACTCTGAAAAACAATCATTGATGAAAGCACAAATGTCAAATAAAATAATAAAAAGGTATGAGTAGGACCGAAAAAAGAAAAACCAAGGTTACCATGTTTTTGAGAAACGGTTACTGAGTATAATATCATATAATTTGGCCAACGCATCTACTATCTTCGTCAAAAACAAACATATCCATATCATTTCCACAACTTTTATTTCCTTAAGTCAGACTTTATTCTGGTAAAATCTTACGTAATTATGTTTAGTCGTTCTGGAAGAAAGTCAAAATTGCCTTAACACACAAAAATTCCATAAAAAATTTTAGCGCCACCTGGTGGCCAAAATTAGAACTTGCTAACCTCTGCATATAATGTAGAAGCAATTGATGAAGGATTTCGTTGAGAAAGATTTTTTTCTTTGAAAAAAATTTAAAAATCAACTACAAAAAAAGAAAAATTATTGCACAATATCTCCTTCGCAAAGTGTTTTGAGCAGCTCTGTCACAGTCACAACATCCACATGTTGTAGCATATTCTGTACATCTTTGCAGTAAAAGGAGTATATTTTCGCCATGTCTTACTGGCATACATTAATAGTGTTAGCATAGTTACTGGGTTTACCCATTTTTACTCATTGTATGGAAGGTGGGGAAGATTGCAGTTAATAAGATGTTGAGGAAGAACCGGGGACCCCAGACATTACAGGGACGTCTCAGTCATTTATCTGATGTGCTAACTAGTCCTAGAAGTAATTTAGAACATGCAAGGCATTTCAATCAAGAGATATTGACTCAGAAAGCAAATGCTTGTGACATACAAGTTGGTGATACCATCGTCCTCAATGCTCAGGAACGATTAACATTAACATCAAGGTGGGATCCACAATATGAAGTCATAAGAGTCAGAGGGAAAGTATGCTGGCTATATCAACAGACACTGGAAAAACCAAGGTTATGAACAGGAACAAGATCAAACTGGTAGATACAAATATGGTCTGGGATGACACACAACCAAATCCTGTTTGGAAATCCAGTAATACGGCAGTTCCACAGCCCATAGCTCAGTTCTATCCTAAACACCAACCAGAGTAGATCAAGGAGGAGGAACCTACAGACTAAACAGAATAACAAACCATGGGATCAAGAACCAGACAAGCAGAGGAGTTCACACCAAGATACTTTACAAGATTTTTGAAAAGACAGTAAAACGACACCCAAGGCCTATTGACGTCATAGAAGAGATCATGTATTCCAACCAAAAAGCCTGCCAAACCTACGGACTAGTGATGTCCATAGTAATCACAGTCATCGTTACCCAAACAATAGCTGACGACATTAAACCAGTGGATGACAAGGTACTGATAGCAGGATTACATGCAGGTGCAAACAGCTGAGTGGAAGACCTATTGACGTCATAGAAGAGATCATGTATTCCAACCAAAAAACCTGCAAAACCTATGGACTAGTGATGTCCATACTAATCACAGTCATCGTTACAATAGCTGACGACATTACACCATTGGATGACAAGGTACTGATGGCAGGATTACATGAAGGTGCAAAGAGCTGAGTGGACAGTTTGAATTACTCTTGATGGACCACCAGACCCAGCTGCCATTGTTCAACAGTACACTGTCAGTGCCAATGTGATCAAGACACGTAAACAGATGATTTATGTAGACAAGCAACAGTAGATGGACAGATTGAAGACTAAATTGGAAATCTTACACCTAAACAGTAAACTCCATCCAAAGGTTCTGAACAGAAGTACCAGAAGAAAATGAGGACTATTGAACTTCATTGAAAATATTGCCAGTTCCTTTACTTGGAGTTGCCACTGTTCAAGGATTTGATAAAATCCGAAAAGTTGTATATGTAAATAGACTTCGAAATAAGATAATGGTATATTGAGTGAATGAAATGCTTAAAATCCTGAACCATATCTACATGGAACTGTAGAAACACATGCACAAGATAAACATTTTGGAATCTTATTTAAAAAGATTATTTGAAAAGAAAAAGTTGTTAGGAGAAAATATTATCGAGTTACAAATAATACCATGGTTAATCCCCATTTCAGAAACAACCTATGGGCAATGCAGAATATATAAAATCTGTCAGTCTGTTTGAGGAAATGGTCAATAACTACATCAGACAAGTAGACAAATTACAAAGACAAAAATAGTCCTTGAAATTGGGAAGACTTACTGAAGAATTACTTCAACCAAACAGACTTGAAGCACTTCTCAGGAAGGCAACATTACCAAGGACCACACCGATATCATCAATACAATGAAATTATGAGTATGTGCAAGTTGTATCCATATGGGGATGAGACCAGACTGATCTATTGAGTCAAAATCCCACAAGTACCGAAAACATGCTATTGGCAATATAACATCCACAATTGGCATCAAATAATTAACATGTAATACTTCAGGGGGATGCTCTGAAGGCATTACAGAGTGCAAAATTTAGGGCAATGAAAGCAGTTTTGCATGTACATTTAAAACATCTGACAGAACCTGATGAAGTAATTAATTGAACTAAACACGGTAGTCATGTACCTTTGGTGGTATTATGCATCCTTCTACCACTCCTGATTGCAGGAATTGTGATTGCGTTGTATGTTTACAAATATCATTGCATTGATATTAAAGGAAAATTTAATGAGCTCACAGGTAAATTTGCAGATGATCAGTAGGTGGATAAAGATATGAACTGAAAGTAACGGGAACGATAGCTTCCTGATACCCTTCATCGATATTTCCTAACTATAGTAAGATTCATACATCTGCTGCAAAGGACACTTCATTACACACTGAAGCATAGTTTTTGTTTTTTATGAAAGCAAATACGTGAGCTGTACAATGCTATGAGACATTCATATTTTCCAGTAATATTTATGTTAACATTATATGTCTTATTTTTCTAGGTTTAGTAAATCAAAGTGGCGTGCTCCACTGCCCATGAAGTCAGTAACGCATAAATAATGAGTAGCTTAAAGAGCAGGTAACAGATCCTGACAAGTTGGTTTATACTAGCAAGCCCTGGGCAGAATATATTAGCTCTGCATATTTATGCTTAATCAGTAAAGGTCTACTTAATCAATATTTAATCAATTGGATGTTATTGTATAGTTATTGCATTGATAATGTATTGTATCGAAGTTTAAGAGGTTTTACTTTGGTAAGTTTTTTAAGGGGTGAGCGAATGTAAAGTCTCCACCATACCCTGATAAAATAAGAGGTCTTCCCAGAATTAATTAAATGATAAACCGATTGTGGATGAAATTGTATTAATCACGAAGAGTCTGTGCATATCAAATGGTAGTCTTTTATATCATGTTCATGAGTAAACCTTTCAACCTAATTATACCATTTCTGGTAGGAGAATGGAAGTAGGTGGGAATTCATATACACAGGAACTGATGGAAAGAGCCAGTGTGCAGTAAGACAAAAATATTTATAGGGTTCTAACATCACTTAGTCATGTTTTATTTTAAAAAAAGTAGTATTAACCAGATCTAACTGGATGTATCCGGATCTAGGCAGACAGAATTGCTGTGTTGGACTTTTCCATGGTGGTTTTCTACAGCATATGAGTCAGAGTTCTGTTTATAAGGGGGGGGGGCATTTGCCATTTTTGGCAGAGTTTGTTCTCGCGACTATAACGAGAGATATCTCAAGAACAGGGACAGAGCCTATCCAGATCGATTGGTCAACCACATGTATCAAGGCAAGAAGAAATATAGATTGGAATTGGATTGAATACACCCTGGAGAAGTTGTCTTCATTGCAGACAGGTCTACCTTGTGTCGCCATCTAGTCCATCTTTCACCATCAAAACCCAGTCAGATAAATTATCTAAGATAGACCGAGAGTTATTGGCTTCTTGTATGAACAGGGAACGAAAAAAACCTATGCAGTATTTAATATTTGATTTTTTATTGGTCATTTTCTTACATTTATATTTTGCATTCCGAAATGAAATTTTGCCGTTGGATAGATACAATGTACATCTGTCAAAATCACCATAGATCCTTAAATTGAATGTCTAAAGGTTTTTAGTGTATCTTGTGTTGTTACATAGCTACAAAGGAGGAAACGGAAAGTGTACAGCCCATTTTAGCTACTGTAGCATTGTCACTTTGGATTTCAATTTGGCTCAAAATATTAAACTTTACAACTGAAACACTGGCAATAATAGACATGAAAAAAAAGGTCTTTGCTGCAGCAAGGTTACACAGACTCCAGTATCTGGGCATGCCTTCCTCTGAACTAGAGATGAAGTTAAAGCAATGCCCCACCTATTTCCAGTATGGCCTGCTGCAACCACTAGTTTAAAGACTTGTGAGCTGTTGGTCTCCGCATAGTTTTCTGCTCGACTGCTTTCTTCTTCCTACAGTCAGCAGCTCTATGTCCCACTTTGTCAGTGAAAACATTTCCCCTAAATGTTTCCTTGTGGTAGCATCATATGGTATGTTATGTTGTGTGAGCCTTTGGTTGAGTCTACAGTTTGCCTTCTATGGAGGCCAACTTCTCTTGTGTTTTCACACAGCCCTAAAGTATCTTGGGAACCTCCTTTATCCCTTCCTCCAGTACCCTAATTTCCATTGGCTCTTCATATAATTCTTTTTGCTCCAGTACTCTGAACATTCCCAATCCTGCTTCGTGTAATTCAGTATAATTCATGGCATCTTCCAGAATTTTCAATTGAGATTCTACAATTACCTTTTTCACTCAATCAGTATTATTCAATGCTTTAGTATAAGCACCAATAATTCTCCTTTCTGCATCCATATCTCAGTGTCTCAGATAGGCACACTGGACAGGTTTTGTAAATTTTCTGTTAAAATGTCCCAAGTTTTCATATTCAGTTGTGCAAAATCTTATCAATTTCATTTTTCAATTTTTCATCCTAATTTACCAACAAGAATGCTTTCCTGGTGCGTGTTTTTAAATCAGCCCAGTCCATAGCTCTGCAGAGAGGTAGAAGTGACAGAAATTGTTCAACTTCCTTTTTTTGTGATCCTGTAATAGTCCTGGTTACAAGGACAAACATGGTTCCAGGTAAGTCCAGCATTAAGGTCCACTCATATCAATTTCATCTATCCACTCTTGAACATCGGCAGCTACCTGGCCATCACATTTGCACATGGTTTTTATAATAGATTTTAATTTTTCTGTCATTTTTTTAATCAGTATGCTGAGCACCCATACCTTGATTTAGGTCCTGCATCATCTTGGCAATGTCCTCGGATAGAAATATAATCTGTTCTGGATCATTGATGACTATTGTTGTGGATCATTAAGTTGTCATGTTCAATGCCAGGTGGCATTCAACAGGTCCTGTTCCCTTGTCTGTTGTGCCTGAAGTCTAGCCAACCTTGCCTTCAGTGTGTGTACTTACCTTACAAGGTCCCACTTCCGTTCTCCTAACAGACTGTGTCTTTCTATCTCTCCTCTTTTCTCAGCGGGCCAAGGGTCTCTTGCTGCTACTGCTGATTCCGTAATCTCATCCAAGGTCATGCAGGCCACAGACTACAGTTATAAATCCTTCTATTTTTCATATTAGCATTTTTCAGTCTAAAAAATCAGCATTTTGGTATTTTGAAATTCCGTGAACGGCATTTAAGAGATAAAAATGTCAGAAAAATATGGACGAATTTTTGTCATACAATTCCCAGCTCGTTAATTTGTGATAATTGAAATACGAAACAACACCTGGATGTCAGCTTTATACAGGTGTATGAACTGTGCTCTTGCCAGGGTCACATCTTTGTCCTTCCCCACCATAAAGTTCCCACCTGGCCTGGAAGACAGTGCACCTATATGACCACCAATGAAGCAACTCTGCGATGCAGCAAACCTGACTTAGCTAACTTTATTTAAACAGAAGCTACAGCATGCTGAAAACACAGTATTTTCACAATTACGGACTATCTCCGTTGGGATGCGCAACCAGCCAATCACAACTGTAGTCTGTAACCTAATAGACTTATCAAAATTTTTAAAACTTGTTTAACTGAAGCCACAACTTATTTTCTGCAAAGGATTTGCATTAACTTTACCAAACTTCAATATTAAAGAAAATATCAACTTTTTTGCAAGCAACCTTTAAATCTGAAAAATCAGTTTTTATGACAAATAAAATAATTAATTAAAATTATGAGGAAAATTATATAATTGCATCCAATCAATTCTTTTCTGTCCAATATGAATACGATACACAATGGGCTATGATGCAAACCCATAATCACTTGCCTGCACGTCCTGCCCTTACAATGAGAGATCAAATTACAATGCCCCACCCCTTAATTTTAACCCCAAATTTGAATATATTGCTACAATTTTATGAATTTTCAGGTGAAATTGGTGATTTTTTTACTATTTATAGATAGATTCGTAACATTTGTCTACAAAAAATATGACATCTATCACTGCTGAGGCATTAATGGCGGATGGGGGGAGTATCAGTTACACCAAGTCAGCATCTAATTGCAGTCATTATGGCAGTATTTTCCTGATATAATCTGAATTATGGCAGACAATGGAACAGTTTCAGTGTTTAAACACTATGAGCCCATCAAAGTGCACAGTTTAAGACCAGTAGGTCACAGATTAGAGTAGCAGTATTCAGCAAATTATGTTTTTTGGTACGAAAATTATGGTATTTTAACGCGCCCTTTGTTTGAACATTAGGAGGGCAGTTGGGTGATCCAGCTTCCACAAACCAATAGTGCTATGCCTTTTTTTCTGCAGTAGACTGTATAAGTTGTGGTTTATTGATATGGTTTCTGGTGTATGTGCACATATTAGACAGAAAATGACAAAAGTTTGTACAGTTACTCCAACATCATAAATGCATATTTGTATTCACAAGTGCTCTAATTTTAAATTTGATTAGCATCCAATTATCAATCCAATTATCAGGCGCAAGTGTTTTCAGGCAAGTGTTTAATGGAAGCTAACTTTTACCCTTTGTTTCACTTTCTGAAACTCTTATAATTATATGTGGTGGTATGTTGAAGTTCAAATGTTTTGCCACCTATGTACACTAGCTTGGTAAAAGTTATAAAATCTGCAGTTCATAAGTGCTGTCATCCATATTCATGGATATTAATTTATTCATTTATGTGAAAATAATATGCTGATGAACTCAACAGCTCAACAAAGTCAGCATGCCTGATTTTAAATGATTTACCCCAGTCAAATGACACACATATATGACAAGCTTTTGTTTACCAAAAATAAAAAAATAAAATAAAAGGGGGTGGGTGGGGTGGGGTGGGGTGGGGGGGGAGAAACAAAACCAAAACCAAAAAACAAAGAAATTTACATTTTACCTAAGATTTGTACAGCTCTACTGACAGACAATGCACATTTTTTCTGGTATGCCGAAAATCACTGTGACATGATTTTGTATAAACAGCTCTGCATATGAATGGAGGCTGTAGGCCTACAATGACAATGCCACAAAATTAAAAGTTTGAAACAGAGGGTCACTAAGTTTCATATCAATGGGATTAGCATAATTTATTCATATCATATTAGCATTGTTAATTTCTCATACACACATATGATTACCTGTGTGGTACCTGTGAGGTATCGCTAAATACAAAGGGCTATGGAAGCTATCTATCTACCAAGCAGTCAGCAAAGGAGGCATAGCCTGTGCACTCGTTAAATGTCTTGCAGCGAATCCTGTTATTATTTATGCAGTGTGGTTCCACTGATAGGTGCAACAAATCTATGCACAATGATTTGTGACATAAATGTGATACTTCATGAATTTTTAGAAAATTGAGACTGTTAAACTTGATATTCACAGCCGATCTGTGGGTGTAAAACTTCTGTTCTCCTTTCATAAGCTGGCCTGAGGTACACAATACCATAGCCCGAACCAATTTGCCTTGTGATCTACAGTCCCAGGACCATATCTTGCATGCTCCATCCATGTAAAAGTTGTTAGGATCACGCAAAATTTTCCAGGCAGCTGTCAAAAAGTGCTGACTTCCCATTTTTAACTTGCTTGATGGACGATAATAGCATAACAACATAACCATGTGAGTCCCAATACATACAGAGTAAGCCCTAATAGGCCACAGACTACAGTTATAAATCCTTCTATTTTTCATATTAGCATTTTTCAGTCTAAAAAATCAGCATTTTGGTATTTTGAAATTCCGTGAACGGCATTTAAGAGATAAAAATGTCAGAAAAATATGGACGAATTTTTGTCATACAATTCCCAGCTCGTTAATTTGTGATAATTGAAATACGAAACAACACCTGGATGTCAGCTTTATACAGGTGTATGAACTGTGCTCTTGCCAGGGTCACATCTTTGTCCTTCCCCACCATAAAGTTCCCACCTGGCCTGGAAGACAGTGCACCTATATGACCACCAATGAAGCAACTCTGCGATGCAGCAAACCTGACTTAGCTAACTTTATTTAAACAGAAGCTACAGCATGCTGAAAACACAGTATTTTCACAATTACGGACTATCTCCGTTGGGATGCGCAACCAGCCAATCACAACTGTAGTCTGTAACCTGCAAGCACCGTCCTTGTGTGAGTGGCTTGTTGAGATGTACTCAGTTTTGATTCTGGTGCTGGAGTTGGTTCTGGATCAAGAGTGTGTTGATGCCCAGTGATGATATTGTTTTTTATAAAAATAAAGATGTCCTCCTCATCAGAACTACTATCTATCTCAATATTGTCTGGGTTTTGTTCAGCCATTGGTTGATCAGAAGCATCAAGGTGAAGAATCCTGGCAAGTGTACCAATTATGTAAACCACTCATTCTATTTTGGATAATTTATCTGACTGCGTTTTGATAGTAAAAGATGGACTAGATGGCAAACTAGGGTAGCCTTTGTGTGCCATGGTGACAGCTTCTCCAGGTTCTTGTTCAATCCAATTTCAATCTTTATTTCTTCTTGCCTGGATACATGTGGTTGGCTAATCAACCTGGCTAGGCTCTGTTCCTCTTCTTGAGATATCGATTGTTATAGTTGAGTGAACAAACTCTGCCAAGCATGGCAAAGGCTCCCCCTTATATACACAACTCTGACTCATATGTGATGGAAAAATCCTACACAGCAGTTTTGTGTTCCTAAATCCAGTCCAATCCAGTCAAATCTAGTTAGATCCAGTTAACACTACGTTATATCAAAGCAAAACACAACTAAGTGATGTCAAAACTCTACAAATATCTTTCTGTGTTACTGTACAATGGATCCCTTTATCAGTTCCTGTGTATATAAAATTTCCTTCCTTCGATTCTCATACTGGAAATGACATATTAGGTTCAACAAGTTCACTCATAAACATGTTAGAAAAGATTACCTTTTTATATGTACAGACTCCTCGTGAATAATACAATTTCAATCCACAACCGGTTTATCATTTAATTCACATTACAATTAATTCTGATTTTATACAACACATTTCATGTACCACACAACCTCCAATCATTCCCTGTCATATATAACTGCTATATCCTCTAAGTACCTCACAAATCCTGGCTTATTGGTTCACTTATTTATTGATGCATTATCTCATGACTGGTATCTAGGTTATCTTCTTGCACAATTCTTGTACTTTATATATAGCTCTCTGGGGATTTCCATCGTGTCAGATATTATTTCACAATAATATATTTTGCAATATTGTTGCATTTACATTCTGAGGATTCCTATTATTCTTCCAACAATGTATCAATACTTAGGGAATTTCCAGTGTGCTGTCCCTGTTCCAAATATATTGTCCAGTAAGAATCTACAATGGTTATTCAATGGCTATCTTATGAGCTAACCAGATTGACAATAATATCAAAATCAAAATTGCCCTGTTATTTTATCAGGGTTTTCACCTGACGTCTATGGTGAAGAATTGATGGCCATTAGTGAATGGTCACTGATGCCTCAAGCTTTGTCACATCACTGTTGCCAGTAGTACTGCATTATGTTGGCAGCTTAGCACTTCGTCTGACCAAGGAGGCTGCACAGATGATCAGGGTCTGACAATGTAAGAGTGTAAGCTAATATCCTTAGCCAATATGGATTATGAACTGTCAAGGACAAAAAAATCTTTGGGTTTTTTTGTTTTGTTTTTTTTTTTTTTTTTGGCATTTATGACTGAAACCATTACTCACAGCTGTTCATACATTAAAAGTCCTACCGACTAAATGACTAAACAAATGTATAAATAAAGAAACAAAATAAATAATAATCATGTTGATGGTATGTCTCAAAGGTGGCTGGCAATTTTACTAACGATCCTTGGACAATCAAATTTATGTAAAGTAAACTTACTTAATCATCAAAATCATTAGTATTTATTTTGTTTCTTTATTTATACATTTGTTTAGTCATTTATCTGGGGTTTTTTTTATTTATCTATTTACTTTTTTTTCTTATAACTTGGCTTTGTTTGCAAATTTACACATTTATTTGTTAGGTTTGGTATGGTAAAAAAGGAAACAAAAAAAATTTGAATATGGAGATATGGTACACCAACACCCTGCCCCACTATGTGCATGAAAAGAAATCGAAGAGAAGGCAAAAGTCACAGTGCACAAATACGGTATTGCATGCTCTAAATTTCAAATATATTTGGGACACTACAAATGGTTCTAAATTTTGTCACATTATTTAAAAAAAGTCTGTACAGGTGATGTAAAAATATTTATTTGCAACATATATGAATCACAAAAACTTTTCATGTTGATACAATTACTGGTGACTTCAACAACATATTGTTTAAAGCAGCCTTCTGATTTTAAGATTATCAGAATCAGAAAACTGTCAAATGTCTTCTAAGATATGCAGAGTGAGAATGTGATTGACCTTTCTAATAAGATTAGTAAATCAATTAATAATACATGAGCAGAAAAGTATTGATGGTAATTGTTTATAAAGCCTTTCAAAAATCTGCATTAATTTGTTCCCATTTCATAAATATGTGGTTACCATTATTAAATGTTTTGTGTGCCAGCAAGCCTAAAAATGAAATCCAGAAGCTTTAGAAACTCGAATATTAGTAACCGTTAGGTTCTGTGTCAAATAAATTCTTCATTGGAGACTCTGACAGATCATGCTTTTGGATGTGGCTTTTTTTTTCAAGATAATATATTTATGGTTAACCAGTTATATACTTTCTTTAATTCTCTATGGCTGCCTGGTGACAGATTATCATTGTTGTCTGCATTAATATTGGAATGAAGGATATAATGATATTGATTAAAGTTGTGTCCACAGCATCAAGCAGATGATCATTTTTAGAAGCAAGCTGAATGCACGTAATGTAAATGTAAATAATATGTACAAGAACACCAAGGATTAATGCTTTGGAGCTCCTGTTTTGACAGATTGATATCTACAAAATTTCTTTGAAGGAAATACATTGAATGTGTCTTGTTGAGGTAACTTTTGAACCAATCCAGTAACTCTTTGCAAGCATTATTATTGTATATTTTGTAAGACAGAATTTCATGAACCAAAGGGTCAAATGCTTTATGGATGCTTTAACATTTATTGTTGTACGCTTTTAATGATGCAATAAAATGATAATCAGGTCACTGGTACAAGATGATCAGCTCTGTTTGCAGATTTGAAATTTGAAGCAGCCCTATTTTAGCAGTGACTCGAACAATTTCAAAGAAGATTAATTTTTCAACTCTTCCTCTGCTGTTTATTTTAGGGGGTCTGGTTGTCTATAATGCTGAATTTAATCTTGACATTGTCCCACAAATACGATCTTCAGTATTGGGGCATCCATATGGATGTTTATTTAGGTGAAAACATTGTGTGCTCATTTTCGGTTTATCAAACTGCGTACTTTTTGCTACAGAAACACTTTTCTTGCGTAAACGTACCCATTTTATTCATACAGACTTCTAAATAAACTTCTAATCAATTGTTTTTGGTATATTTTTTAATTAAAATTTGCAAAATAGCGGTACAATTGCATATTTTTTGCCACAAACTTCACACGATTTTCTAGGCAGTTCCAGGCATGTTTGGTATCAATGGAAACATCAAAACCTCGTGCATATTATCATGCTAGTTTCCTATTTGCCTAATGTTTTATTTCCGCCCACCAAAAATGGTCATCTTGCATAAACTTGCTATCTCCAAGATGAGAATCCAAGAATTGGAGGCAGTGACCTTATCGCCCTGTTTCAGCGAGAATGTTGCCCTGCTCAGGCGCTGATTGGCTGACAGATCATTCAAGTAAGTTTGCAGCATGCGCAATGTGCACTTTCAGAAAACCAGCATGAGGGACTTGATCATTTAAGCCAACGGTACTTCTATATTTTAATGTCACATAAGTACCGAAATTTTGTGACATATTAACATTAGATTTTTTCAAAACACAAGGGATATCAGTGGTGAATCACCAAAAGAAATACAGAGTGGTAACTGCATGCAATCGGTGTTAAAATGGACAACTTGTGCACTGGTATGCATTATCAATCAATCTTCACGATGGTCTGTACATACCAAAATGTGTGCGTGTGTTATTTTTTTTGGCAGAGGTACCACAATACTTATATAATTGAGGTGTAATTACTCAAAAGTTATAGTGGAAACCACTTATTATGCTGTACATCTGCAGGAGAATGCTCCATGGGTCCATATCTTAGTAATAAACACACACCGAAAGTGAAAGTTGATCTTTGCATGTGCTACAATGGGTGGACAAAGTCGGCTGCACGTATTTTTGTGTGGGTTTTTTCGCCTGTATAAGATGAATGGTTAACAGTCTTGTTTGCCTATGTTGGTATAAACTTCTTTAAATTCCTTGAAACAAAAAAAAAAACAAAAAACAAACATAAAAACGCTTGGGGAGCATGCAACTTCTATATGAACTTCTCTCGTGAAAGGGGTAGCAATGGAAGTGTGCCTGGGTTGAATATGCGGCATTGACAACAAAGTAAGTAAATAAACAAATTCTGGCCTTATGGAGGTGATATTCAGGCTCTCTGCACTTGCAGACAATTACATCCTTGTATTCAACATTGACCTGCCTTAAATTAAATGCGCGAATCGAAAAAGCAATATCCGGTTTACACCTGGGGGCCTTGCTAGTTATCATCATTTTTTTTTAAGTTGAAGTGTACTCTTTTGGAGGAGGGGGGTCATGAAAGGAGTACTGCCCGTACACCTGCGAAAATGATAAATATGTTGAACCATCGCGTGGGAGTCTGGATAAATACTGTTCGGTAATTTATTTGAATCAACAAAAATAATAGCTTTGTCATCAAACTTCAAAGCAGATTTTTTTGTTGAAAGCAATGATTGTAAACCATGCTGGCTGTTATATATATCATATATCATTCTTCACTCTTCAATTAAGGTGCGGTTTTCCAGGACATCGGGATATTGTACATAGGTTTTTTTAATAATATTTTCCATGCAAGACAACCACTTGTTACGCTGGTCGAAGTCCATGAAAGGTATTATATTACCAGCATCATGTGGTTGGCAGAGGTGAGGACATGCGGCCATGTGAATATGATTGAAATTGGGAATTAGGGATGCATATGGGGGTTAGGTTTGTTTATTCATTCATTTATTTATTTATTTATTTATTTATTTATTTATTTATTTATTTATTTATTTATTTATTTATTTATTTATTTATTTATTTATTTATTCATTTAAATAATTATTTATTTGTTTATTTGACAAAATTGATATGGTTCTCTTTTTCTCTTAGTTACTTCTGATCTTCACCAGAGTAACAATATTTTACTATGCATGTCCTTGTCAAGGGTCTTATGGCTTGTGCAGTGGACAATGTACTCAATTTAGTGACAAACTCCTGCCAACAACGGTCAGTGATAATTTCAACTTGATCATTGCAATCCTGTATCACATTCTCAAATTCACCAAAGTGTTTCTATATTATGATAAATGATCACCAGCATCGTTCGATTTGCTTTGGATTTCACACGCCTCCCCTTTGACTACTACACGGACTGCTTCAAACAGTCTACATATAAAAATTTGAAGCTTGTCCTAATGTCATGTCACTCTGTTTTGCTTCTAGGTTTCATTGTGTTGCTTTTCGGGTTTCATTGGATTTACATTATACTGACTTCTGGTGCAAAGAGTCAACCATTATTATGTAAGTGATTATATATTAGGTTCACTAATTTTAATCGATAAATATAACAAATAATCAGTAATGCCTGTTTGTTTGCATGTTTATTGATTTTAAAATGCATATGGTACATTGTGGTGTGAAAGTAAATTGCGCACGCTACTCCTGTATGATATTGATAGAAATTATTAGAATGTTGTGGACATGTACAGAAATACATGTTTGATTGAAATTTTCCACTGGCCTTTCTAATACAATCATGCTTTGTATTGATGCAAGCTGTGCTGTCATCCTCAGCCTCTCTCACATTTATATGAATGATCCCCCCCCCCATAGTACCAGACAAAATATTGTGGTCCCTTTCATTTATGTGATAAAAAGCTTGACTGCGTGAGGATGAAGTGGATTTACTACCTGAAAGTCAACAAAGAGCAAAAAGATGGCCAGACCATTTACATTTTAATTGGAGAAAGTATAGTTCAAAATAAGAAAATTCCAAACTTTTTATTTTAACAAGCAATCAGGAGGCCAAAACAAAAAAATTGTATTCGAAATTAAAGCTTTTTTAAGGCGGTAAATATTTGTTAGTATTTTTGAATTCCAATAAATGCCAATACATATTTCAGTCGTACTATGAAATATATATGTGAACAAAGTCATCAAAACCACAACAAAACTAAAATATTTTTGAACTGTAAAGTTTGTTCAATACATTTATAGCTCCAATGCTCATATTTCTGAGAAGTACAGGGACCATATTATCCAGCGCTGAAAAAAATGTTTTACCAGTTGTATGTCAAACTTCAATATCATCATTTCGAAAAGACATACTTTTTTATTTTGTTTATGTGTCAACCAAGAAAGCATATAATTTGTTTTAAACGAATTTGGTGGTCATACTATCACGCTGGATATCTTTCACACAAATGTCTACATATTGGTTCAGACTCGTTAAACTCAATCGTGACCAATTATTGTGTGATTGCTGTTTGACAATTATCAACTAACTTGATTCTTGTCAACTTACGTTGTTACAAGCATTGAGAAACTTGTCTCAAAGATCAGGTTTTTATATTACGTAGCATATTCTTGGTTACAATTAATGTCATGATTCACCTAAGCTGTTTCAAAAAATGCGTAGCTTCTATGTATATCAGTGGAATGATAAGCTCGACAAAACGTAAGAACCATCTCAATTTGAAAACCAAACATATCCCAAACATACGTATCTCTAACGAAACACGTTAAAATTGGGCATTATCATACTCGATTTCGTATCATTATCTAAAAATGAAACCAACAGATACAGACGACTTTTGAATAAATTCAAAAAATAAAAAATGTGAAATATGTGGAAAAGCATAAGACAAATTCCATATTAAGCCTACATCCGATGAAATGTACGGTACAGAGTACAATAATTTTAACAAATTAAATCTTTCTTTTCCCTTCCCTTCGCTTCCCGTCCTGTCCGTTCCTCTTTGGGTATCATATATTTCCAGCAAAATTTGCAATTAAATATTTAAAAAACCGTCCGCACCAGTCTCCTCATTATGCAAACCTGTTGGTTTTAACATTCCAAAGGCAACAGCAATTTAAATGTTAGGTTTGCATTCCCTTCTGACCTTTGCAGATATTAAAGAAATGTGATACACAGAAAATATGACTGGTCAGCATATTACGCTAGTATATATACGTTAAAAGGGTACAGGTACCTATTAACGTTTCTTTGATTTTCAGTACAAATGTAACGTTCATACCTGTTCCACTGTGGTCACTGCTAGGACCAGTGCCAACCGTCTTTGTTCTTCCGATGTGTCTGCGATCATATAGAAAAGCATCATGGCAAATAGATAGATTCATTGGGTAGCACCAGAGGTGTCCTGATGCATTGCTCAAAAATGCTCGTAATCACCAAGAGAAAAGCGTATTAATCATTGACAGCAAGCTGCATATAGTATGTGCCTCAATATTAATGCGGTCAAATGGGGATACATGTAAAATATGTAGCTCTTCTTAGCTACTCTTTACTATGTAAGGGTCCAACTTCTTTGTTTGTATAGAATTACTTATATTTATAGCCGCACAACAGAGCAGTATTATAAGAAATACACTGCAACCCATTTTCTAGTTTGTTTTTTTTTACAATTCTGAATTAAAAAGGGATATTTGCGTCAATATTGGAGTGTCGATCTTAGCAAGATGAAATGTCTTTAGGCATTTACTGGGCCATACCGCCTGAATTGCGCAAATCTTTGCCATGTCGTCATGCAATGAATATTTTATCCAACAGTAAAAGTTTGAAGAGTATGCCTGAACCATTTGCATTTCATTTTGGATTCGTTATGGCAGCATACGGTCCACCGTTACAGCCATCATTAACTGCTAGCACCTTTTGACCAATTTCCTCGTGCCAAGTAGCCTCATATGCAGGAGACACTTTGCTAAGTTGTGATGTGATCCATCGCTTGGCAAGTGAAGTATAGACATTGTATTTATTCTAAGGAAAACATAATAACCTTAGCAATTCGTCTTTCTCCATTACATAATACAAATATGCAGATTGAATTCAGTATGGAATAACATATATGTTCGTACTCTGTGGACAGTCATAATCAAGGACAATATTCATTTTACATTTGTAAAAGATAACATGGTATTAAACTTTAAAACAGACTGTACCCAAATGCTACGTGCATCACTATATGTTAAATCCACGCTAACTTGCCGTCATCATGTAACCTTATTCCATATTTAGTGGTTGACAGTAGCTTACAGTGGACGTGGAACAATTAAATGGACTCCTTACATTTGTATTGACCTTACCTCCATCCTATGCTCCATACATAATCTCTTCACCTTTCATTAACGTTAGTGTCGCGAAGATGAATCAAGCAGGTTTTTTAATCTGTCTGCTCAGGCCAATATTACGGACATATTAAATCAAAATGTGCACGTGTTCACTCGTAACGGGCCGAATATATTCTTGTTTCCCCAAATTTTCAGTATTGCTCAACATGAAAAATTGATACTTTCGCATCACAATATAAAAAAGTTATGTCTCACCTAGTCCATTGAAAATCTGCTTCCAAATCATGCGTAAAACCACATATATCGATGTCAAAGTTGCAGTGGTACGATTCATTAAGACCCATCATTGGTAAAGTAGCTGCAAAGTAAATAACTTTTGTTTTTCAAAAATCACAACTACTCTTTCCAATTTAATATTTTGTTGCCGCATAACCTTCTGTTATATGCATACGTCGATAATGACATGTTACAGATGTACTGCATGATGGCATGATATCCATATATGTAAGTAACTGAAAAAGTGAAAGTACTGTTTAATGTGAATGGCCTTATACATTCACATCAAACTAATATATCAGCAGTAATCAATTTCCATCCATTTGGATTCACCAAAGAGGGTCCTTCCCCTTTCTCATTGGTATATCTATATGATAATGCTTTAGTGTAATATGGTTAAATACCAGCAACTGAAACGTGCGGTCCAAAATGTCCAAAATAAGCATCTTTGGAAAATTTAAATCCCCCATATTTGCAGAGGTTCAACTGCTTGCATGACAATGTAAACTAAATATTTCAGCATATTGTAACCAGCACAGAGAATCCAAGACCATAAATTGCTTTCACCTGGATAAGGCTAGCAGATATCATACCGACAGAAACTGCAGTGGAGAGGAACGTTTTTGCATCAATGGTTAACTGCGTTAATGCATATTCAGTGCTAACAGCATAGAGAACGGCAAGATTTCTAAATTTCCCGGAATTACATCTTCTGTTAATATTTTTTCATTCGGCTGGTATCTATAATAATAAAAATGATAATAATAAAACAATAATAATAATGGTAATGATGATGATGATGATGATAATAATAATAGAATTATAATGTAATAATAATGATAATAGTAATAATAATAATAATAATAATAATAATAATAATAATAATAATAATAATAATAATAATAATAATAATAATAATAATAATAATAATTAATAATAATAATACGTAATCACCCAGCAAATCAGTTTAAAATTACATGATAAAGATACTCTCTTTTTCTGCAAAGGACCTCAATCTCACCTTCAATGTCATTCAAAGTAAAAATGAACAATACCGGGACAAAAACCCTTAGGTATGTATTTATCAATGTTCCAAGGTAGCAATACACCAAGCATGCCTTATTTCTTAGGTAAATTCAATATTAATTTAGACCTACAGTATTGACAAATAATAGTCTTAGATACTAATATGTACACGGCAAAAGCTGTCATAAAATTGGCAAGTTTCGAACCTTTGCGATCACTTGTAAGATCCCTACCAAATTAGCACATGTGATTGAATTAAGCTTCAAAACTTAAATGAAACTCATTCTGAAGAAATCATCTGTATCACTCTGGTCAGTAATTTGAAAACAGGGTATACACGCCAAACATCACAACAAATGGAAAGTCTATCAATGCCACCTGTTGACAAAATTCTAAGGGTACCAAGAAGCGTTCCTATGCAAATTACAACAATCGGCAAAGTGGTTTGTGAGAAGAAATTTATGTATTATGCTGGAAAAAAATAGTTGGAAAACCCCCAAAACATGGAAGTTTGATATTTTGAATACAACCAGCAGAGACTTATCCTAGTACACCCCCAGTAGATTTTATATAGAATCTCGTTAATGGTTCCGGAGACGAAGTCAGAAACGTGAATGCTATTGCAATCTCTATTGATCGCTATGGTAGCCAGTAGGATTACATACATCATACATCATACATCAACTGCAAAAAGCTAGAATTATTAAAAATCACTTCACGATCAGGAAATGTCACCAAAACGACCTAGTGAAAACCTTTTCATCCCTTCACAACTAACATTTTCTCAAAATATCAGCATAATTAATTGACTATTTTGTAGAGGTCAACGATGCCAAGGTTACAAAAACACTTATATAGAACATAACATTGCAGCACCATCAAGATATTCAGTTAACTAGGCGGTACCTACAGGTGGTGCTGTGCAGTACCAAAGCAATTCGTCACGCAGTCTTGAAGATTAATATTTTGGGGCAAGCAAAATGAATACAAGGTTATTTGATGTGATGATATATATATATATGTGTGTGTGTGTGTGTGTGTGTGTGTGTGTGTGTGTGTGTGTGTGTGTGTGTGTGTGTACACAATTCCCTGGGGCATGACTATTTGTTTAGTGGGGACACAGCAAAGATAGATCCCCATTTTGTTTCAAGAGTAGCCGGACAATTGTACTGGATAAGTTGGAAAAGTAAATGTAAATGGATGTTAATATGGTACATCTCCTTTACAGTTTCTCGAGGCAAAAATCATAGCGACATCAATAAAAACAAGTTGCCTTAGGGTTCAAAAAAGGTGTCCTTATGCATTTTAGCAGTAAAAGGGGTGATTTGGGTTGGTTCAATTTCTTGATCCACAGCCTTTCATTCTCATGGTGCATAATGCGACACCTACCAATCCATGCCATTTGAGGTCAGGTGTAAAAGTGCCCAAGCAAAGCCCATTACATTACAATAATCCTGAAAGTCTTGAAATGTTTATCCTGTATACGAGGAAGAATTTTGCATTTATCATTTAATCTACCTGAAGTACATGTATTGCCATCCAGCAATATGCCCTGGTGTGTTAAAATGAGAGTTTGAAGTTTCTTTGACAACATAAAGAGTGCTTAAATTTACACATTCTATAATCTAAAAGGTGAGGATCATGGGAAGTGATCACAAGAAGTGGGCAGCCAACCATAAACAGGATGGCAAGCAGCATCTTTAGGTGAATTTAAAACTAACCTAGATCTCTCCTATTGGCCTAGCGGTTGTGGAGAAGAGTTTTCTATTCTTTTTCTATCGCCCCAAGAATAACCTTTTCAAAACAAAGTCATGAAAATGTGAAAATAAATGGAGCTTGGCCATTTTAAGCAACTAGATAGAGACCTAATCATGGAATACCCCTACTAAGTTTGATGTGAATCTGATGGACAGTCTTGAAATCGAAAATGAGAATTGTGGGCATAAATTGGAAAGACGAAAATCTAACCATCCTAAATGCAGCTGATTGACAAGTCAGCTTATCTTATCACATGCTGGCTACACGGAGGTCGTTAGCTTAACAAAACAATTAATTATTTCAGTCTGTATTTCCTGAGTATTTCCATTAGTTTTATGCGCGTATCTTCAAAATCTATGTTGAATGTAATTGGGGAAGATCATGCATATTGTTATCGGGTAAACGTGTGTTTTCACTGGTAATAAACATGTCTTTCATGGTTACTTTGCATATCATGTCGGCAGAGTCACTTTCCATTTATCTCATTTATAGAAATACACATTAACTTGTCCAAATCATCTGTCATTTTCTGTTTTGTCTGATGCACAATAATAAGAGATGGCTGACGTGATGGCGATATACGATCTCAAGATGTCAGTACCACTGACCATCAGCATTAAACAATCAGCGTTATATCTTATACTTCCTAAAATGGAGGGTTTGTGTCCTGAGCTTGTTCCTACAATTGTCCATAGACATCATGATCAGCCTAACACATTCATTCAGATTAGGGATATGATAACACGTGTAGTCAGTCAATGTATCGCATTCACAGACCACTTTCCCATCATTTCAGTATAACAGTTGTACCGAAGTAAGCAGGGATAGACACATAGATATATACATGCATACATACATACATACATACATACATACATACATACATACATACATACACATACATACATATATACATTTATACATACATACATACATACGTACATACATAAGTAAATACATACATACATACATACCTACATAATGACAGAAAAGGCATGTTACAAAAATTGCGTTAGCCACTTGAATACCTGAAATTCTGTTTGTGAGCGAAGGTTGAAGTATTAATACTACAACATGTGGCAACAGTAATACAGTTGGTTTTAACTGTATTGACACCATGTTTCCTGTTATACCTCTTCTGTCTTGGCCAAGTTGTAGAAAGCGTACTACCAGGCTGCAAAATACATAATGGAGACACATACTTGTTTTCTTGTAAAACACATGTCCACACTTCTGTTGAATAAATACTTCAGCTTGTTCTGACATCATACCTTTTCAGTGCGAACTATTTAATTACAAATAAAGAACTTACATTTTTTTAATTTACTTTAGTGTTAAATGTGAATATATTATTGTCTGAAGTTACATTTATTTCCCCGTCCCATAGCGCGTTTTGCTTTTTGACATAATTTCCAAACAGCATACAAATTTGCAACAGCAGTATGTTCATTTTTTGTATTCTTAATTAAGGACATTTTCCTAAAGTAATTGTAATAAATGTGTGGTCTTAACAAACAGTGCAAGGCTTTCTCCTAGACATTTTATGCAAAACGTTACGCATTCGTACACTTGGCTCCTACCCAATGTCAGGTAAAAATACACATATAATACCGTTTTATATATTTGTTTGCAACAGAAGTACACACAGTGTAGTATACCAAAAAAAAGAGAGGCAAAATATGGTTGAATGTAAGAGTTTGGTGTACTTTAATTAATTTCCAATATTAATGTGGTGTTTGTTTCGTCATTTTGTTGGAAAGTCTTGGGTCTTTTTTTACTCCCAAAACATCAACACGTTTGCAAGTGGTCATGAAAATTTTTCATTTGGCACGAAATTTCGAAATAACAATTGGATCATGTGCTGCCATTTGATTCTTTTCATCGCATGGTTTAACTGACACTACGGACGTTTTCAATATTTCGTTATTTTATCAGTACAAATATTCAAGAAATATTGAGAACTTTTAGGAACCATTTCATGTCTTTAAGGTATAAAGCTGTCTGTTCGAACGTAAAAGTTACATGCTTGTGAAAATTTATCTATTTGGTAATCGTACATTTCAACTGATGGACCTGAAATCGATTGGCTATACCCTTCTGAAGATATTTTGTCATAATGCACTGCTTGTAACGATTCCACCATTTATATGCACTAGATGGCGTGATATTTTTCCCCTTCTTAACATGTCCTAAAAATTATAGGTAGATTTAACAATACAGTATGGTGAGTTATGAAAATTTACCGAACTAGATACTGCGCAAAGCGGTTAGTCATATAAGATGATATGAACGAGATTTTTGCATAGGTTATTTTGCTCCGTACGTCGTCTTTCATCACAAAATAATCATTGCCATGTGGCCTCTAGGTCCAATGATAACACAAAATGGCTTACCTTGCGCAAACAACAAAATAACGTATGTCTTTGCTGCACCATTTTTCAATTTTGTGCCAAATCAACCATTTCTATTAGGGTTATATTTGATTTTATAAATATACCTTGTGGATTAAGATAGTTGAACGACTAGTGTTGTCTACTGAAATATATGCGACATTTATCTCGTAACATCCAGGGAAAATATATCTTATTAAACATGATTGACATGACAATGAGCGAGAGCAATTCTTGAGGATTTGTTCATTGGAGGTGAGTTAGTCCTTGCTGTAGCTGAACACTACACTTTAATATTATGTCTAGTGTAATCGCTGTTCTAGTGGAGTCTTGGTTTACATTTCTACAGAATAATGCGGACAATATTAGATATGTATATGGTCTTATTTTAAATTTTCTGGTAACAATACAAAATCTTGAGAATTGTTTATATTAACTCACAGTCTTTTGGGCATAATGGAGCTCTTGCAACTTGTAGATATCTCATCTCAGTTGTGTGACTGTTCTGCCACTGCCATTACTTCAATTATCTCATACTTTTATTGTAATTGACTTTGTAAAAACATGATTGATAAGTGAGTGGAAAACTCCTGTCAGATGTATCAATGCTACATTTTCTATAACATACTTTTACAATGAACCAGATTATTTAATATAATGTATCACCATCGTAATTATGATAAATATTTTTGTGTTTTGAGTAAATGTAACAACCAAAAACCTGTTTGGCTTACACACAGCACAAACTCTCCACCTTGTATAAAATCAAAGCAGAATACTTTATCAAAAGGGGAAGCATAGGCAAAAGGTAGAGGTACTTTACAAATTTGCTTTTGTGTCCGTGCGGTTTGGGGGGTCTTTTTAAATAATGATTACAAGGTTCCCTAATCAGCTAATAATTATTTTGTCGCATGAGCATAATATAAAGTGTGTCAGACAAACACAGAGATCTATACTATATGCAAGAACCATCAGACATATATTTTTGCTATAATTTGAGCATTTAGCATAATTGTTTGTTCCAGTTCTAGATTAACACTTTAAACAGGTTATAAAGGAAAGTAGTCAACTTGTGTCCTACAAAATGGACAAATGTGTTGAAATTAGACATGGCAGGCTTATTATAATTTACAACGCATTCAACATGTTCCTAATATGGCCTCTTGTCTGACCAAGAATGTCGTGCCCAATTACAAAAAGCGTAACATACAAAAATGATTCGGCCTATTTACCCACAATTACCTAATCAGGTTTTAATTGCATATGTTAATCAAATTTCGTTATGTGAAATTACAACAAAGCACATTGCCTCAAAAGTACTTTTAAGTGCAAACAATATAATAGTTTCAGTCTGTCCTTAAAACTATAACACAGGTTTCCATCCATTAAAAATAGAAATACTTACATTCCTGTATTAAATACTTTATGTTCGACTGGCATATATCTATATATAGGATATCCAAGGATTCTTGTCTTATAGGATTCATCTTATATTTTGTTTCAGTTGCAGGCACAATAAACCAAGGATCAAACAGTGTGCTGGATGATGGTTCTATTAAAAATTCAGTGTTCCTGGGTGACAATATTTTATTTCCCTGCTACAGAGCAGAGTCGTTACACTGTAGGATGGTTTCAATATGAAACTCCGCATCGCTAATGTTCTTCCCAATCGTCTCTGTCCATTGAATCCTGCTATAATTTGGATCAATTTCCTGTCATGTTGGACTCCATCTTCACCATCTCGGTAGCGCAATTCTACACATAAATCATAATCAAAGGGACTTATGATAGCTCCTGACTAAAGTGGAGAAAGAAATAGTACCATGGCAACGTTTCCTCTCCACTTTATTACATTGTAATGACATCAGGAACACTCACAGCAAGCAGGTTGTTTTGATCTTCACGCCGAATCACTGAGTTCTGACCATAAACATAAACTCTGCACACCACGTCTTTTATGTGTCAAATGTACACAATTATGGGTCCCAATATTGCTGAATGTTTAGGCTTCAACGAAATTGATTATTTGGCAATGCAAGCAAAATTGACATCCTCTTTGTCTAAAAACAAGAAACGTATGGTGAAAAAGAAAACATACATCACATGACCAAGACACTTTAAACATGCTTGCAGCTGATTGATGACAAAAGTCCACGTATATGAATCATTAGTACCACTCCTGTGGGCACGTGTACCATATGCATGCAATCATCCTAGGTTGTCTCTTCCAAAGAAATTTTGGCTATTAACGAGGGTATGTTTTCACATTTTTATGTACTAAGCGGCTATAGGAATTACTATGTTTTTTAATACCAGAAAATATTGTTCAGTTGTATGTTGTAAATATTCCAAAAGCAGTTGAAAACATGTCTATAGGGTACACAATAAAAGGGCACTATCCAAAAAAAGAAGCAAAACCGCTTCAGTTTTACCCTAGCAGCCCACCCCACCCCAATTAAAGTGGACTTTATATTTATATTGAAACATGGACCATCCACCACAGGCCTTGTGCCTATTTCATCATATTCTTCCAAATAAACATGTATACATGACTGTAACATCGTGGATGCACATAACATTAGTAATTAAATGATAAATACGTAAATTCCCATACACTAAATTCTAATTATTGTGTATGTTTTGCTTTAAGTTCAATAAAAGACAGAAAAAATAAATAATAAACAAAAGCACCAGTGGCTAAACACAGAAACATATTTTCCGTTTCCATAATTGTAATTCTGGCATTTTTTGTGTACATCGATTTTGTATTACAGATAACTAAGCGGGATTACTGCGCTCACCTCCAAAAATAAAAATTACTTCGTTATCGTACATCAATGTTCTCGTAGCCTCCTTTATTTTAACTTCCAAAACAATATGATATAAAAAGCATATCTACAAAATAAAAAGTGCTGGTTTTCAAATATGAGTGACTATTCTATCATAATATGTCTCAGTTCTGTTTTATGGGGAATTATGTAAGTATTTGAGAGCTCTGCTGTTTACTGTCATGTTTGTAACCGCTAAATATGTTAATATTGGTGTGCAGAGAATCTTTCACATTCCAATGAATTTGGGCAGTACTTTTCAAGTGCAATTGCTAGAGCAGCTGACAGGTGAACAATTTACTCTCATGTGACATTCCAAGCAAGGCGTGTGCATGCCCCTGTTGTTTAACAGGGGCCTTGGCAGTCATTATCGGATGCTTGGCATTTGCCTTGCCAAGACGTTCATGTGCTGTAATAATGTGTAGAAATCTTATTTTTGCCAGTGGACATGTCTTTAAATGGAAACATGCAACATGCACATAATAATAATAATAATAATAATAATAATAATAATAATAATAATAATAATAATAATAATAATAATAATAATAATAATAATAATAATCTTTATAAACTTTCTTAATTGCATACCCCAGCCTCAGCTCATCGATTTGTGAAGACTTACTCAGATGGGGCTTCCAAGAATCACTTTTCATGGTTTGGTTTGGAAAATAAGATTATATTAACAATTGTTTTAGTGGAAATTCATAATGTATACGCTTACCCATGGCGCATTCATGTCTCACCAACAGATCTACGGTGGCTTACAATAACACTGTCCCAAACATATTGGCTGAAAGCAACGGATGTCTCAATCAGTATGCTGGGTGTATCCTCCTTGAAATTAAATATTAGAGAGACCATTATATGTCAATACCATAGTAAAAAAACAGTCTAAGTCGCAAGCCGTCGAAATCTTTACAGTTCCATTAACACGAACATCACCAGATATAAAAGCAGTACTTGAATATCCATCAGACAATGCATTGTTCGTTAAATAGGTAAAATGAATAAGATGTCATACTGACAACATACAAATAAAAACTCTCTTGTAAAACAGAAATGGACAACAACAATTAAAAATGTCAGAGAAACTGCACCGAAAATCCGAGCAAACATGAACCATCCACGATTAAAAACTCTCTGATCGTCAAACAAGCCAGGTCAAGGTACACAAATTCAAGTGAGACATGCCAATAACCTAATGGTATTTTTGTATACCAGTCGACGAATGCGAAATGCAGTATGAAGGAAAACATCTCTCTCCAGATTTGGGACAGGTAACAGAAAACGTTATTAGCAGTTTCAAAAGATGCAAGCAGCTCTCAACTTGAAGAAATATCTTTTCCTCAAACACGCATGGTATAAACAGTCGTTTACAAGTGTTATACTTACATCATTTATATAACGTCTCAAGTCCATTGGATATCTATATAAAATAATTTCGTTTTAGCCAAAAACTTCAGAAATGATTTTTCACTCTTCATTTTCGAAGATTTATGTCTCAAAAGTTTTTGAAATATCAGTAAATGATAGAGCCACAGTTGTCAAAATCAGCGTTTACTCTAGCAAACACAATTAACCTTAACACATAGACACCATAGGCTGTCCCATGTAGGATATTGCTATCCATATGAGGGTTATTCAATATATTGAATTCAAATCATCACGTTTGTTATATAATTTAAACTTCAAATCACTAGTACCATGACACATCATTATGTCTACAAATGAGCACTTAATGCCATTCTGTGTAATTTCTTTTTAATTCCAAATCATCAGGGTATATTTATGAAACATATCTTCGAAAGACAATCTATAAATGATCGATGTTAAAAGTACGTTCCCCTATGCTGACTTCCACTTGACCACCTTCTTCTAAAAGATCTTTACTTGTAGATGCGTAATCATCCTGGAATATTGGATTTGACATTTAACGAATTACTTTTGTCATTTCATACAACAAATGAGTTACAGATTATCTATGATAAAATAGTTCGAGCTTGTATTTCCACTAACGACAGTACAAGTACAAGGACTCAATATCATCACCAAGTTAATTTTGCAGAAAACAACACAGATAAGGTTGTAGCCAACATGATGGCTGATAGACTCTAACAGGAATATAGATTTTTGCGATGAGTCAAGAAAGGTGAGGGTCATTTTTTTGTCTTTTTGTATTCCCCAGGTGTGTTCCTGGTTTAGTTTCCAAGAGGGAGATTGGTGAGCTTTTTGCAAACAAATACGAGGAACTATATAATAATGTTCCGTATGATAAAATTAAAAAGGCAAATTTGCTAAGTCAGTTGGATAAAGATAAGAAAGGTAAAGGTCGTAATAATTCCAATTACTATCACAGGCATACAGTAATTTTACAGGATGTCAAATATGTCATAAAGCTCAAGTTGACGGTGACACTGACCAGTACACAGATCACTTAAAACATGGCAAAATAAACTGTTTTTGTGTATAGCACGATTCTGCAGCACTTCGATCTAGCATGGTTTTGCTCCAGATGTTTTTGGCCTGTTTACTGTTACTTTGATTGCAAGGCTCGGATAACTATGGAGGTGTGTCACTTAGCAGTGTAATTGGCAAAATGCTAGATCGGATTATCATAAATCAAAATTGTTACATATTTCACAGGTCCGACCTACAGTTTGCCGACAAATCTCATCATCCCAGCGTGCAATTTCCTTTCACCCATCCTATTTGATAATTATTATGATGAACTGCTGAAGATGGAGCAAACTAATCTTGGTTGTCATAATAGAAAAAAATTTATCGGAACAAACCGCTAAGTTGATGACATTATTCTTCTTGCTCCAACCATAGCTGCATTACAAAATATGATGTCTGTATGTTGAAGTTTTTATGCCGAATATCAAGTTAAATTTAATCCAAAAAGTAAAATTACAGCGTTTCGTGATTGGATGATTGTATAATAAACGTAATTTACTTATTGCTAAATTTGGAAGTGTAACATAAAGTGTCAAACTCAGACATTTCAAGTTCATGTGACGCAAAGTTCGTCACTGCCTGGAGAACGTGTATCAGGCGTATCTTTAATATCGCTCATAATACTCACAACAGATAGTTAAGTATATTGTGTGATGAACTGCCCACAGAGCATCAGCTGCATTGAGTTTTTTTATAATAACTTTGAAGATGCATTAATAGCCTAAATAAACATGTACGAATATGTAGTTAGCTAGCTGTTCAGGGTCCAAAGTGACATCATTGATGGCCTATTTGAAAATGATATTATATACAGTCAAATGTTACCTGATTTAATCGATGCAAGAGATCAAAAGGACATTGCTGCTTTCTCTTTTCAGGAGTTGCAAGATGTGATAGTAACACTGTGTACAGAATGATCATACATATTCAGCTTCATAGACTTTTTGCATTCATCGTTCTGTTGTAAGGTGAACCGAAGCGCTTGCTTAAAGCAAGATTCTTCTTACGTGTATACATTTTACTTTTGTACTTATTAAGATATATTTATATTGTGTTTGTCATAATGGTTCGCTAAAGCTTCAAGCTGGCTCTCTGGCGGCATGGCAATGCACCTACCTTTCCTGTTTCGAAATGCAAGATCATTAGACGTCGACTGCAGTTTGATAGAAAAGGATCATTGGGATGTTAGAAAATGTTCTTTAGCATATGAAATAGCGAGGATGAAGAGATGTTCCACATCAACTATCATCAGGTGGATGACGGTTAGGGTTATTCCTAAGTAAAAACAGCAGGTCTTGTTCAGGACCACCCCACTATCTAAAATAGTGGTTAAATTAAATGGTATCACAGGCCAAACTCAATCCCCATACTTAACCTCTAAATTTCCAATTAAAATACCAACAGAAATGTTCTTGTTTCAGGCGGAGTATAAATTATGCCAAAGGATAATAACGACAGGGTATTTGTTGCAATATAAAAAGGAACATCACAGGGTTTGTCAAACTGGTTTAGTTTAAAGAATCTATCTATAGATATACTCTAGATTCTAATTGCTACCGTATGTACCTTGCCTTAAGTTGCTCTTTTAACCAGTGGGTACCTCACGTGATTAGTTGTCTGAGGAGCTAGACTGCACGCGTACATTCACATTGACTTATATTTAATGAGAATGCTGCATACTTAACAGAGTGGATTGTCATACAATGAATAGAAGTATCATAATATAGCTATATCAGCTGGAGAACCCTACGTAACATCGTTTGCCTACATTTGTGAACATTTAATTTTATAAATAAAAGAAACTTTTAGAATAATTTCCCGTCAGCCTGCGTAATTATATAGCACATCCATGGCTACATACACATGGTGTGCCGCTGCCACTTTTGAATATAATTTTGTATTCATTCAAGCATATGGCTCTCCATGCTTGCAGCCATATCAGTAACTTATTCCATCAATTCAGGAATAGCTGCTTTCAAATATAATGCAACAGTATGGGGTGCCAAATGTCACATCATTGATTTTGTGCACGAAATCGTAATGCTTGTGATAGAAAGTTTAAAGCAAATTACAAAATCGAAGTTAAACCACGAAATAAACTATTCTTACGATTTTGTGGGCGAAACTGAAAGAAAAAAGCACAAAATTCAACAAGCTTTTTAATTGTGTGCACGGAATTGTAATAGTTTACAAACTTTGTGCACAAAATCGTATAATATTATAAATTTCGTGCACAAAGGTGTAAGCTTTTATTAATTACGTCCAAGGTTTTTCAGAATTATTAAATAAATCGATTTCATGTGCAACATTGCTATGTTTATTAATTCTGTCCAGAGTATCCTTAAATTTGGTGATTTAGTCCAAAGCGTTGGTAATTTTTTTTTTATTTCGTCCACTGAATATGAAAAGCTCTCCATGTTTTGTCCACACAATCCAGTTTTGATCAAATGTGGCACAGAAAGTCGAAAAGCACAGGTACTTCATATGTTGTCCACTTTTATGCACGCAGTTAAAAGAGCATTTCACCAAATCCATAGCTTACTGGTTTTTGTGCACACAATTTCAAGAGTTTTGTTCATGGAAATCAAAAGATTATACGATTCTGTCAAATGGATCGTAAAGTAAAAACTACCTCAGTTTTGTCCACAAAATTCTAAAACATACAAAATTGTATAAAATATTCCAATTTTGTCAACCAAATTGGTAAAATGTGACGTTTTGAACCTAAGCGTAGGAAGTGTACCAGCTTAGAATTTCGTATCATCAGAGACCCCTGATGACATTATCAGAAACTAGCAAATCTCCAAAATGTATCTGTGTTTTAATGTTGCGCATTTTGGTGGGCGAAAAAAAACATTTTTTTCAATACTAAAAAATTATAAAATGAACCACAAATACAACCAACAGGCAGAACTCCATTCAATACTGGCCAGTGTCCAATGCAATGCTGCCAGTCTCCTTTCTCATGGTCGATCCACAACTTGATGGATAGTCACAACGGCAGATGACTTAATGCAAGACATGGAGACCGGCAATACTGTGCACAAAATCCATTAAGTATATCTGTCTATCATTATTTCCAATTTTTGGCACAAAACTGGATAAATCGTACAAGATTTTGTGAACTGAACACCGTTTCCGTCGACAGAGTCGATCAGATGATTTGAATTTTGTGATAATAATTTCGACGAAATTGAGAGATTACTCCATTTCGTGGACAAAATACCAGACTTACAAACAAAAGTGAAAACCTAAGTCCATTTTGTGGAAGAGGTTCAAAACTATGCACACAGAAGTGAAACAGAAGACTTCATTGAGTTCTCTAAAACTGATTGATATTCGTGATTTTCTTTCCAACTTTCGTTCACAGAATTGTATAAGGTTACAATTTAGTGCAAATTTGTTCAATTCTGTTGTGAATTTTATTTTAGAATTTTTTGGACGAAACTGATATATTGATTAAGAATTTTGTTGAAAAAATCTATATGGATATTCTACAGAATCCTAAAATAAAATAAACTGAGGTGTATTCAAATTATATTGCAAATATTCCTATTTAATTTTGTTGTTTTTCTTACATTTGATATCCTTAGAATCGTAAGAATATTTATATTTAGTTCCTGTCATGTCTATTATGGTAAGGAACAATTCCTTGTAGCACTGCTAGCATGGTAGAATGTATGTAGAATGTGAAGTGTGCCTGAAAGACCATACTTTTGAATCATTTTTGCAGAAATACATATTTCTTCAAACGTATGGATGCAGTACAATCACCATTTCTCCCGAGCGTAAAAAAGATATAACAAATATGATATATTTCACAGTTTTTGCGATTCATACCAGTAATGAGGATAGTGGTGCATCTACCAAACCCCCAGTGCGCACACGCACATCAAATGGACACAATAATATAAATGTATTGCACTTTAATTATCCATGTTTCTCTAAAGGCTTGAAACTCAAAATAGGTATGGCCACAACAGGAAGTAGGGTATAAGCCATTTTGTTTTGACATAAAGGCATAACGGTACAAGTTGAGTACCACTTTCAGTGACGCACGCAAGAACACCCCCCCCCCCCCGCACCTCAGCATGAGCAATTTATTGCGCATGGCTCTTCTACTTACCATGGGAGTTTATTATCAACCTACACAGTGCCATCTATATTGCTTTAATTATCCAAAGTGTTGATTTCAGTTTCACAGATAAATATACTACAGAAAACTAAGCTAAATGTAACATCCTTTTCTTCAACAGGTAACGACTTGACAATCTTGTCTTTCAAGATAAAGTCATGGGTTTTTATTGAAGCAAGCCACTTCTGAAACGATAACATATTTCAGTAAGATTTTACCGTCCAGTAATTTTGCGTCCATACGTACATTACAATTCAATAAGCCAGCGATTATCATGCTTAGAGTTTTCCTAGACTAGATCCATTTTGATAATAAGTAAGGTTTTAATAATAAGTAAGACTGAAACTCCGTGTGCTTTTGACCAGATTTAGTTCTTTAACATTCAATAATACTTGTTATGCCTAGCGAAGACACCATGTCTGTAGCTAACATACACCAAGATGCCGGTACACCGCTCAACGAAAGATTGCCACAGGAAACCAGGATGCTCGGTTTCAATTTTGCAGCAAGTAGTTTTCGTATTTCAGGTAATCGAAAGGCCTAGTACCATCTATGCTCGATTACAAGTTGTAACTGAACCTTGCTCTAGGATACAGTTTATATTCTGCTTTCCTCTCGTGGATACTATTTTTATTTCACCATTCAAGTAGAACTCCTGGTTATAATAATACAATACTCATATAATATGTTTACTGTCTTGCAGTTGTTGTGTGACATTTCTATCAGGTATCTGAGCAGTGTTCTCTCTCACTCCGTCTCCATACATACATATGCATAAATATACATATATATATATGTGTGTGTGTGTGTGTGTGTGTGTGTGTGTATGTGTGTGCGTGTGTGTGTGTGCAAAAGCCAAGTCTTTAAAAATAAAAAAGCTGAAAAAGTCTGGGTGGGAAGGCCCAGCGTCCAACATGCTATAAATATCATTCCATGGGATATCCATACCACGGCAGGCTATGTTAAACAAATAGGAGTGGCCTCTTTTTTTATAGTTTATGCTTGGAAATTGTTGCATTACATCGATTGTTTCCTTATTAAATGGGATTGTTATCTCCCTTGTAGAACCTACACCCCCAAATTTGGAAGTACTTATAATTAAAAATTTAAACGATAATTAATCAAAGGTTAGCAAACGACTTGATCTGTGTCACTTTGTGTATCAGGTCAGATGGCCCTGTATCAGATGAGGCCAAAGGCCGAAGCTAATACAGGGGCATCTAACCTTATACACAGAATCATACTACTGTGGAGTGGAGCTGCTCTCCTGGGGATAATTTATCTCTAAACCTAAGGAAAAAATGGCATCTGCAACCCATAAACACATCTAAAAAATAGCGTCTAATACAGATCACTGCACGCCTATATTAAACATGTATGTATGTATGTATGTATGTATGTATGTATGTATGTATGTATGTATGTATGTATGTATGTGTGTATGTATGTATGTATGTATGTATGCATGTATGTGTGTATGTATGTATGTATGTATGTGTGTATGTATGTATCTATGTATGTATGCATGTATGTATGTATATAATAATAATAATAATAATAATAATAATAATAATAATAATAATAATAATAATTTTATTAAAACCCCCGAATTCGAGGAAAAACTACATGGTACATCGAGATAATTACAGTAAGACTATACAAGTAAAATACACAGAAGTTAATACAGTATAAAACAAAATGCACCGTAAAACTAAAAAGCTTTCGTCAGCAGTGATTCAAGCAAATGTTCTTCCCCATACTGTTTAATAAAATTTTCGTGATGCAATGAAAATCTTAAGCAGTCGACGATACCGTCTTGTCTGTTGAAATGCTTGCAGTTAGGCCGACTTCCAAACGCTAAAGACACTAGAGAGATCCCACTTTGGGTGACGTGATCTTAAAGTGTCCCTGGTACAGCTGAACCAGTTAAAACATATTCTGAAAGCAAATACAAATTCAAGTCACGTACACATGTGTCAACCTTAAAAATATTATTAAACAGTGATATGGCACGTTCTCTAATTAAGTACTCGACAGGCTTTACATTTAGAGCCTTCACAAAGCACGTGTGGTGATGTCGCTTCCCAATCCCTAGACACTGTTTAAGGAGACAGCCCTGTAGAGACTCCATTTTATTTATAGATGAACGATCAAGATAAACACATTCCATGCCGTACAGAAGAGCAGGGGCACAAATGGTGTTCCAGAGATGACACTTTGTTTGGGAATCTAGCCCAGGGTAGACCATTCCAACTTCTCCGAGTCCATAGAAGGATCATCTACAACTATTGATACGGCGGTCCACGTGACAACCACCAGAGCCATGACTAGTAAACAGGGCACCCAAGCTCTCAAGCTTATCTACAGTTTCTATCTCATTTTTACCTAACCACCATCTTGGTTTAATTGAAAAGGGATGCTGACCAGAGATAAAACATTTTGTTTTAGCAGGGTTAAAGGGGAATCGCCACTGATCTGCGTAAGGGTAGCATATATCTAACAGACTTTGTAGTCCAGTTACTGTAGAGCTAAGCAGGGTAATGCCATTTGCATAAGCGTACGAGTTAAACTTACAGGTGCCGACACGCACACCAATATCTGTCCTATACAGTTCAACCAGTAAGTCATCTAAGAATATATTAAACAGGTTAGGAGAGAGCAAACTTCCCTGCCTCGTGCCTGTAGTGATACTAAACGAAGTACTGTATTCTCCGTTCCACCTATCCATGGCGGACAAAGAGTTATACCAGGTATATAGATATAGCCAGTGCTCAACTGGTAATACACCCCAAAGTTTATAGAACAGCCCGTCATGCCAAATGCGGTCAAAGCACTTCTCCGCATCCAAACTACATGTATACACAGCACTTCCTTTGGATTTGGAGAAGGCACTAAGTATAGGTTAGACGCCGCGTAGAGTTTTCCAATTGAATTAGAAGACGAGCGCGCAGCGCGAGTCTTCTAATTCAATTGGAAAACTCTACGAGACGTCTGACATACTTATACTCCAAAAGATGGGTATTATAAAAGTATTTCCTACTTGAAACAAAGTTAAAAGACTTGATTTCGAAGAGAAAAGCGACAAGTAAGAGTACATAATGTAACGACCTTTGACACTTGACCTGTCACGCTCCCTGACCCTATTCAATGCTGGTCAACAATAGACACGCTGGAATAAATATTATGTAAAATCCGTGAAGCATCGTCTCAGCTGTTTAGCGTAATGAACAGCACGCTCAGCCGTAGATCACAGAATTCGTGGCTCGAACCCTGCCAGGGACAAAATATTTTTTTCATTAAAAAGTGTAGACAAAAATTGTCGAAGTTCCATTGCAAAGTCCCGTCATGAGGTCACTTGCACTTCAGCGGATCTAATTCAATTAGACTCCTAGGAAGAGAGGAGCTCTATGAAAATTAGACTCCGCTGAAAACAATAGAAATTGGGCGCTGAGGAGTATAATATCGTTAAGAAAACTATTACAAAAGCCAGTGCCGCGACCGTTACAGAAACCAAACTGTGTGTTTGACACTTTGTCTACTGGTAGCATAAACAATTCCACTAGTTTAGAATGAACAGACGACAAAGTAATAGGTCTATAACTGCTGGCCTCATTTGGGATCAAAGTCTGTTTCTTTAGAATAGGTACAATAATCCCGATACGGAAAACAAGGGGGACAACTGTTTCAGATAATATTACACAATACAATGAAGCCAGTATATTACAGAGTATACCCGACTTTCCATAGACGAGATGTTCGGTGCTGACCCGTCGCAACCTGGAGCACAATTCCTATTCAGAGAGTTAATCATGTCATTTACGCGGTCACCTGTTACAGTAATGGGGGTCTTTTTAACCAATCTTTTCCTGATATAACGAGTTAACACTTTGTGAAATTGCCGATTGGCTTGGTGACAAATTGCAAATTTTACCATTATCCATTATATCTCTGTAAAAATCACCAATTTGCTGTGCGTGTAAAACAGAATTCACCCTCTTTCTTTATATATATATATATATATATATATATACATATATATAATTTTCAAGAACAAATATCTTTAAAACGGAAAAACGTCAAATTCAGTTAAAAAGCTTCTGTATCAGCATGTTGGTGCAAGCACAATTTTCCTCCGAAAAGGTAGATGCAGGGAACCATCCTAATTTTTTACAGGGCAGCTAGGTAGTGCAAAACATGACTTAAGCTAAATACCAATTTTTGTTGAGGTCTCATTTATTTGCCTAATTGTAAATAAGAATAAGATTGAGTATTTTTATTTGAAATAAGTGTGAAATTTATAAAACTGTATGTTTTGTTAAATATATTTTTTATTATTCTGTAATATGATATTTTGCGCGCCATGACCTCTTTTTATCGCTCAAATGATTACCATACATTTCATTTAATGTTTTCACTTTTTGAATTCAAATTCAATTATCACTTGCATTTTGACATAAACTATTTATGATCGATGGCTAAAACCTGATCTGTTTAGATTGTTGCATTTCTTTCAAAATATGGGACAACCAGCAGTTGCAAATATATGAGTTTATTTTCAATCTTCAACATATACACGAAAGCAAAGGTTCACAAATAAGTTAAATATTAAGATTGGACATATGGCAGTTAAATTGTTTACATTAGTCTAGATTAAGCAAGTCCGACAGGATTTACATGTATCCTGGTTTCATTAGCAAAGCAAGAGCTTGAAACTACTATCCCTGTAGATTTGATAATGTAGTACCTGAAGTGGCCGCTAGGGGGAACTGCCTCATGATACACAATTGAGCAGGATGGCCCCCACAGTGATACAGCTCAAACCAAATGATAACCTGTTTATCACCAACACACCCGTATACATGCACATATTCAATCTAGTCAGCTTCTTCAACTGAAGGCTCAATTTATTTGTAACGATGCTTTGATAGGCTTTATAAATGGCCACCTCAGAAATGTCACCAAAATGGTGTCTACCTACTTTCTTTCTTCTTTCTCTGTCAGCTTAGGTAACTGACAACAGGAATACCAAAATGTGACAGGCTTACCTTGTCTCCTTTTATCTTGGCACAAGTAATAAATTTGGGGTTTTAAGTTCGACCTGTATGTTTTGGGAAATTTGTGATTGATAAAGAATATTTCAATGTATGACAGAACTGGTTTCAAAACATCGGTTGCATTTTACAGGTGACTGCCTGTCTCAAGTCAGGAGTGAAATTTGCTTATTCACTTTTGAATTGAAAGCTGAAAGTCGATGTTCGGGTATTTTTTTGATCTCTGTCTTTTGCTGCATCTAACTTTGCTGTCATTGTTATGTGGGAATTTATGAAGGGTAGGCCTAATGTTTCTCTGAACTGTTTACATCTGAATCACAAAAGGCTTTCAGTGTATTTTAAATTTCATTTATTTAATTTTACATATTCCTTTCGAGCTTTGCTTTCACAATGGGCAATTCTTATTGCAAGAGAGGCCGGAGTCCCGACCTTCCATCTTCTGGCCTTCTGTGTCACTTTAGCAGCGATGGGAAGAGGAGTTCATTTGTGAGCTTCATTCTGATTGGCAGACTATGAAATGTAAGACGTAACATGATTCGTTATACAGCTTTCTTTGCCAGCTAAGTGACACAACTTTGCTGCGTTATACCCAAGCTACACCTGGAATGGGAGGTGCGGCCCTATGTATCACTCAAATTCGAACTGTATCAGCTTACAAATTTACCCTGTATCTATGCATTTGGTGGCAATGATTTATATTATCTTTTGCACTGATTGCTGCTCATCCCGCATGTGCTTTGTTTCAATTCTTTCAATAATGGCTCCTGTCCGTGGTAAATGCAGGGTTAGGGTCAGGCCATCGGTTCGTTTCCACTGTATCACTTCTAATGATATCACGAACATTCGCTGCTCTGGTCCCCACGAGCGGTTGAAAATATGCTGCCTGGCAGATTGACAAACTCATAGTTTTCTCATCAAAAAGCACCAGACATGCTCTCCAGAGAGAAGCTGATTACTTCTGGCCTGACCTATATGTGGAATGGGAAACCGTAAATACAACCAGTATTTTCAAAATTAAGGTATCATGTAGGCTCGTCAAATAGACAGAAAACATTGTTTTGGTAGCTGTGAATGAAGGCGTTACTTGCGTCAAGTGCGCTCCATGATTTTGGTCATGTGACTTTTCATGTTAAAGCATCAGGGTCAACAGAGAGCAATCACTTTCAGGCATAATCTATCAGTCGTCAATTGTACAAGTTCTTGACAGTTTACAAAGATTTTGCCTTGTTGTTGTGTCCTTTTTGTCCAGAACCACTTCCTAATAGTCATTACCCTATTCCGCAGTCTACGGTCCATAAGCCAATCTGTCACTGTCCCACCTATATACATATGGAAGTACTACTGTCCACATTGCGCACGTTCTTCTGTTGAATTTTGATACAAGCTTTCCTAGTCCAAATAAATTAACGGGTCTTCAGTCTTATCAGTTCCCGGGGTTTTATCGCTGGTTTTTGTGCGCTAAACATGACTTAAACATGATTACTTGAGGTAATTAGGCTAAACTACGGGTTTCAAATTTCAAGTCGACAGCTTTCTGTGCGTCGCCACGTTTGTATAAATGCATTAACGTTCTATTTGTATACTGTCATTCAAAATATATGCAGAGGTCTCTTTCATAAATAAACCACTAAAACCAGACTTTAAACTGCAGTATGGGTAGAAAATCATTCACACTTGTTTAATCATAACTCAGCGAGTTTGCGTGGTAAAAAGATCTAACTGCAAGAAAGGTGGTAAAAAGCTCGAAGTGCAAGACACTGGTCTTCTCCCCTGTGTACATTCATTAAGGTATGAACATAGACGTTGCCCATTAAGATATTGGTGTGTCCGACCCATAATATTCCTGGGCCAAAGCTGTTAATTATTAAAAATTATCACGAATTCATGCTCTGTTTATATCATTCAGGAATCAATTTGTCTAAGTGACATCAGTTGTTCATATAAAAAAAATACAAAAACAAACAGATTAAGCGTAATATTAAAAGTTGGCTTAAGACGGTAACATCAGAATAGCCCTTACTCAGACAAGAAATGAATATTGTCGTAAACGTTTGGGAACACCGGATTCCAACCTGCCAAAGACTTTGAATATAACCATTGGACAAAATGATCACTGTGATTTTAATATCAAATTAACATAAAGGATGGGCACTTTAATAGTAAAAAGACTGCAATACGTTCAATAAATGTAAGAAATAAATGGTTGCATGCAGCTTTCTGGGCAAATAATCAATTTACGGCCACTGATAAATGCTGCAGCATTTATAGCATAAATAGTAAAAATACAAACACAATTACCTCAATCTCCTTGCTTGTGATCTGCGACATTATTCCATCATCCCCATGATTTTGCAACTTGTTGTGCATTACAGTAATGACCAAAAAAATCGGACGAGGGAAAATGGTAAGAAATAAATCGAGCTAGCTGAGCTCCCGAACCTGATATAAGAATAAGATATTTTCCATGTAAAGACTACATTCCACTTCTGTATTTGGACGTTTGCTTCTCGCAGAACCGATCAGTATTGCACGCAGTGCACTATTTTTTCCTAGAGGGTCATTTTAACTGTGAAAAATAACCTCACATTATTTTCAATACAGGTGCTTTCTCATTTGTGGCACGTCTTACAAATATCTTGGGCAATTTAATACTCTTAAATAAAATCAAGGAATAACCTCAGTGACCATTTAATTTAACTTCATTGCCAACATTGACGGTGATAACCGAGCCCGAACATTTAGCAATGGCAAAAGCCAAAGCCGAGCCGGGCTTCAATCCTGAAACCTAGTAAGCTCGGGTTCGGTTGTTCGGGTTCAGTCAGGCTCTAAAATATATATACATATATATATGTGTATATATATATATATATATATATATATATATATATATATATATATATACAAATAAGTTGTATATTGGGCATGTGATTCGCGTTTTACATGACGTCAAAACTTGTGTCCATCACTCTTGACTGCCACAGGTACACAACTGTCCATATATGAGTGAAATCGAATGTCGAAAAGAGTAGCTTGTGGCTAAATTTTTCAGCAGTGATGTGGACAACATGATTTTTCTTTTTCAATGTATTATATCTTGTCATACGTCATGGATGGCCGCCAAATATATTTTTTTACAAATGTGGCAATACAACAATGACGTTTGCCAAATATAGAAAAGCAAGGAAGAAAACTAAGCTTCTAACACCCCCAGACCATACAGTCCTATTGTTTTGAAAAAGTATGAATTCCCCCATGAGCACAAGGTCCATGCAATGTCTATAAATAAATTGCACTGAAGCTTGTACTCTGGGGGGTGGGTGTTGGCAAATTACACATTTCCGAGCACAATGTCTCAAGCACACACAAATGTGAATAAACGGCATGCCGATGACCTGTATGTGCATTCGTGACTTTCCCTCCTTTTACATTTGTTACATTACCATTCTTTGAATCGACACAGTTGGGCACGCATGCGTTTTTTGCGTTGTCAAGCTATATGCTTGTGTTGAAGAAAGTGTACAAAGGTTTGAACAGCTTGTGAACAGGTTGAAAAGAGTTCGGGGAAGGTTGTATCTTTTGGTTGCCTGTTGGGCGAACCAGTTTTCATGCTTTGTACACCTACACGGCAGATTGCCATGGTACGGCTATTACTTCCCCTCCATTCGCCATCTGTGGTATACATTCGTGGATGCCTGTATGTGCGTTTCTTCAAATCAGAATTTAAACTTGGGTATAGTCTGATTATATTGTGATTTATGTCATGATAAAATATATATTATTTGATGGTTCTTATACATGGTCAAAAGTATTTAATTACGGCTCTTATGTTACACATAAACAATTCTACTTGTATCATGAAACTATCCAATACAAAAGAATGCGTTACAAATGGTGGTAAAGAATCTCAAACGTTTTAAACGTTACAGAAGGTTTTAGATATGGTTGAAGAAGTGTTAAAGGATTGAAAATCTATCACAAATGGTTGTAATCCTCTTCAAACGCCTTAAATATTTTCACGCATTTTACATTATAAAAGGTTGCAAACGTTCTAAAGCCATTAGGTAAAAAAGTTGGGAAGAATTGAAAACGGTTTTTCAAATTCTGGATGGAATTAAGCGTGCATGTTTGTGAATGAAACAATAAAAGATGGAAAACATTTACTCCATGCATACTTCTAACATGTCTCCGTCCCCCTTTTTCTTATCCCAGAAAATAAAAATAGATATTTCGTCGTATATAGAGGGTGTACAGTGGACGATATTACAGGTGTCCTTGGCATTTATGTATATCATTTCAAAACTATGGCTGTCTGCTAGACTAGAAGCATACGTAAGTAATTTGTTGACGTACGTTCAGGTACATACAGTTCCAATCATGTAAAAAGTTTCAAACGTTTCGTGTCTAAATTATCCTGGAAATGCCTGGCAGGGCAAACAAGATACACTGCAAGTTTTAGTTATGGGTTTGAGTCGGGTATGGTAATTTTTCAGTGCAATGGAATGATGTTTGAGAATATTTTGGAAGTATTGCATTTGCGTTTGTACATTCGATTAGCTTTTACTTCACCGACCGGTATCTGAATGCGGTTACCTTTTAGTTTAAAAACCATTTTACATGGGAAGGTCGTTTCGCTTAAAATTACACTTAAACACGGTGGTCGTTTAATATGTTTTATTATAGTCATGGTGGTACATTCCATTTTAAATGTAACCTGATGACGAAAAAATCGATATTTTTTGCTTCAAAACGTATTTACTGAGTTTTTTTAATGTTATTTCATGAAACTGAAAAGGGGGACGGGAGAAAATAATCAGACGCGGAATGACCAATTTACATGGAGAAGACTTTGCATTTAATACATTTATAATAATTAAAAAGAAGACAATTTAGATTCAAGTCATACAAGTGGAGATAGAGATAAGGCATTGCAAACCAACATTTATGGCCACGTTGGCGTGTAGATGGCTTTTATGTTGCTGGACAAAGGTAGTCAGTGACAAAAGCAAATATAATTTCAAACAAAGACATGAGCAACCTATTTTTATCCGTTATATCCATATCATAGGCCTGGAAGGCATGAGTCGCGCTACCCAGCATTTACATCAGATGAGTTGTGGGCCCTCTCTCTCTCTCTCTCTCTCTCTCTCTCTCTCTCTCTCTCTCTCTCTCTCTCTCTCTCTCTCTCTCTCTCTCTCTCTCTCTCTCTCTCTCTCTCTCTCTCTCTCTCTCTCTCTCTCTCTCTCTCTCTCTCTCTCTCTCTCTCTCTCTCTCTCTCTCTCTCTCTCTCTCTCTCTCTCTCTCTCTCTATATATATATATATATCTATGTATCATTCTATCTATCTATCTATCTATCTATCTATCTATCTATCTATCTATCTATCTATCTATCTATCTATCTATCTATCTATCTATCTATATATATATATATATATATATATATATATATATATAATATATTTGATAATAATAATACACGTATCATGATCTGCAGACAGACTTACTGATAAAAATTTTTATTCTTCCATGGTTATGTCAAACTATCTGTGATTGTTGTCGGCACACCATCAGGCTTTTAAAAATATGAATGCAAAACAAGATGTAATTGTAACCTGCGATCACCACACAATCCCTATACCTTTTGACGTTGGACTGTTTGTAACATTAAACATACGTATCACCGACATGTTTCCACAAATATGTGTGTATCGCACATGTCACGGAACATTGATATCTAAAGACAAATAAATTCAGAATACATATTTCAAATACATGATCTACGTCAAGCAAATGACTGGGCCGCGACTCCCCACACTTTATTCGCCGATTTTTTTTTATTCAGTAGTAGTAGTAGTGGTAGTAGTAGTAGTAGTAGTAGTAGTAGTAGTAGTAGTAGTAGTAGTAGTAGTAGTAGTAGTAGTAGTAGTAGTAGTAGTAGTAGTAGTAGTAGTAGTAGTAGCAGTCAATATGAATGAAATTCTTTCACTAAAAGGTCGTTACTGGACTTTTACAGTTCAATGTTCAAAACTCATAGAAAAAACTAGCATTTGCTTCATAACTTTTCGAGCCATCCTCGATGATTTACAGGACTACAAGGGAATGTAGGCCCGCATCTCAACATCTTTTGTACTTTTCATAATGTTTACTTGCATCTACAACTATTCGAATTTTAATTGCAGAGATACCTTTTTTTTCCTTTCCTTTTACGAACATGTTCAAAAAGACACTTCCCTCAAAAACACGTTTCTTTCTCAGTGACTTTTTCTCTGGTACTCGGGAATATCGACATTTTCAGAGATAGTCGGGGTAAACTGGCGTTTTCGGAATTGAATATTTTTATAAATAGCAAATTGAGTTCCTTCAAGCAGATCAACATTGAGAAACCATCCAACGAGCCTACATTTGTGTGGTTTCATTGCATCATCAGTACCGCATTTTGTCAGTATCAGACCTGTGTTATTATCGGTATCGTTACTTATGAATGAAATATCGACTGACCTTAAAGAAATTCCCAAATAAATTTGATCAATTATAAAGTTAACGAACATTCTCTCTGGCCACAATAATGGATATTGCACATGCAGTGCCTGCTATATGAATATTAACAAATACTTGTCTCTCCGTGTGAAGGAAGTTTTAGCTAAATATGTGATCGGAGTACAAGTATGCATGTGTAAAAAGGCGGGAACGAAATAAAGGAAATATGATAGCAGACGATACTCATACATTGGAAATATTTTAAAACCATGTATATATATATATATATATATATATATATATGCGTGCGTTTGTGTGTTTGTGTGTGAATAGCGTGCATGTTAAAGGTAATGATCAGGCATCGTAATTTGCTTTATCTCTAAAGATTGTAATGCAAAATGGCGTGTCCCTTCTCTATTGTGCTCAAATACCGACTTAGGTCCACACAGCACATATATATCCCGGGTCTGTGGTGATAGGCATCCTCTGAAAACATATATCATTGAAAATAACAATGGCATATGAATTGACAATGTGATATTTTATTTTTAACATAAATAACGACAAGGACTTTGATCATTATCAATATCAAGCGAACAACATTTTGCATTTCATTTTTAATGTCAAAATCTGATGACTCACAAACAACAGTGTACTTTTATGTAGGAAGTATGAAGTTAAGACAAGCTTGGTTTTACCATTTTGCTTACTAGTAGCATGACCGTGTTAGACTTTAAATGTTGATTCATGGCAATAGGTATTTTCACCAAAATGTCCAGTTCATGTGGATATTTCTCTAAAATTTATCTAATCTAACTGATTTATTCTAAAAATTCCTTAGAACAAAAACGTATCAGAGTTCTCTACGAAATGAAGAGTTGTTTTCTAAATGTAAATCAAAACGGGTCCACCAATGCCCGTATAAAAATTCCTGATACGTTTTGGTAAATACATGTACTGAGATAATCAAAGAGCAAATTTGACTTGTTATCTTGAACATGTTTTCAAGAAGTATTCATAATTTCACCTCCACCATTCCCATCCCCACCCCCTGCAAAACAAAAAACAAAAACAAACAAAAAAACAAAAACAAATAAAAACAACAACAAAAAAAAACAACAACAAAAAAAACAAAAACAAAAAACAAAAACACCCAAAAAAAAAAACAAACAAAAAAGAACAAAAAACAAAAAAACAAAAAAAAAAAAACAAAAAAAAAAAAAAAACAAACAAAAAAAAACAAACGCTGGTGTTGGTGTTCAAACAACAACTTTGAATGCAGATTTCTACTTTAGTATATACATATTCTGTGAAGCCTTGTGGTCAATTACGTATATAGGTTTGTCTTTGTGCCTTTTTGTCTAGAACGACTTCCTAGTAGTCAATACCCCCTTCCGCAGTCCGAACTCTTTCTTCTCCATAAGTGAACCTGTCACTGTTTAACGAATATACATTATGGAAGTACTACTGTCCATATTACGCACGTTCTTCAGAAGAACTTCTGTGGAATTTTGACATGGCTGTATTGGACCAAACAATTTAAAGGGTCTTAAGTGGGAAACTAGGCAGAACATGTTTCGGAGCATATACCCGTACATGTCTCTCTGCGTAGCAGTTCCGTCTCTATATATTCAGCAAAGACAACCCACATAGTAATGAATGCATATGAAACTGGCAGATGAGTAATTAGCTAATCACGTGAAGTTTTGCTTATACATGCAGAGCTTCAGTATGAAAGAACGATACATTTCACACCAAACATAATTACTAAATTTGTGTAGTACAAGTCAAGATAAGAACAATTTTACTTACGCCTGAACCAGTATGTACCCTTTCTAGCTGGATAGCTTATATAAGTGAAACCAACTGCCAGTGTAAAACTGAAGCAGCAACAAACTGGGACATTATGTTTAGTTCCAGTGATTGTAAAATAAACAGTTGCAGCTAAACCACCTATACAAACCGAGGGAAAACCTAACAAGTACTGCAACAATGGGCATTTTGTACCAGATATGTAAAATAAACCCCATGGTGACACCTATCCCTCACTTTGAAAGTCTCCACACAATTAAAGCTCTGTTTCACTGCCAACCCTGATTCAATGTTTCAACGTAATGGATCAGGTTTGTGACATTTGAGTACATGCTGTCAAATTTGAGTAATTGTATGACATTGAGAATGTGTATATGGGCATGTCAGAAAAGAATGAAAGCCATTAGCATTTAGGTCAAAAATATGTTATCAAAATATGTAAAAAAAAAAAAATTTAACCCGATTTTAGGCACAATTAGGCAAGCTTGTAACTGTCGTTGGCCTCTGCTTGCTACTGATAGCCCCTGGGGATTTATCCCGGCAGAAAGCATGTCTGAGAGTGAATATTAAACCGAAGGATGCCAAAAGATAAAATTAAGTAGCAAAACAGGCAAGTCTAACATCTGTCAAATTATTGTAGTCAAAATGTAGAATAATCTTTGGATATTAACAGCAAAATCTGCAGGGCAAGTCAGAATAGAATGAAAGTCATTAGTATGCAAGTCAAGAGAATGCAATCAAAATATTTTTTTCAACCCGATATCAAGTACAATTAGGCAACCTTGCACATGTCGTTAGCCAATGCTTGCTACCTACCGATAGCCCCTTTGGGGTTAACCTAACAAAAAAACAAGCTGGTCTAAAGTGGATGAAAGTTGAATTTTAAAACAGGATGCCGCCAAAAGATAAAATTGTTGCAAAACAGATAAGTGTAAAATCACTACAATTATTCAAGCCAAACTTTCTAACAATCGGATATTTACAGCTACATCTGTAGAAATATTTGATCAAAAGTACATTTTTGAATCCTCTTGACTCAAGTTTTTAGAAAATAAATTTGGTTCTAGATGTAGCGTCCTGAAATTTAGAACAAATACGACCAAATCTAAGAATTTGTGACAAAAGTGTATTATATTCAATAGTTTCCAAAATATTACTGTCCAGGAAAGAATAATTAAGTATTTCAAGGTTAAACTCATCTATTTTGTGATAGACTTTAATACAAAACCTGTCATTAGTGACCCAAATATCCAAGTCCAGCCACACATCTTTGAAATCATCTCAATTGTTACCTTCCACAGGGATATCTTTTCGGTAAATTTAGCGATTTCACTGAAATTGTGTACATTTACACAAGCAATGTCGTCAATATATCTTGCATTTTTTTGAAAAATTTGTACCTATTTGAATGTCATTTTCATCAATTTAGCCATATACTTATATTCAAGGCAGGTTAGATATGAATCTGCAAGTAATGGAGAGCAGTTGCTACCCATTGCAGTACTTTTAATTTGATGAAAAAACAATGGTCCGTTTTGAAAAAAAGTATTACCTAAAAGAAATTTTATAGCATCTATCAAAGTTTGAACAGTGTAAGATTTAACGTTATTTTTGGAATATTAATTGTCTGACCAATATGCTTTATTTGCATATAAACTAGTATTTATGTATGGTTTACCATTATTGATTTAAATACAATCTCCGAGCAACTGCTAATACTCAAAAAGCAATCTATTTCAAAGTTACTAAAAATTGCATTACAGTATTTACGGAAATGGTTCCTAAATGCAGCCAAATACAACGTTATTTCCTATGATATTTTTTTTAACATTTTGAAGCACCAGCTATGAATCTAGATTTGAAACAGTTTCTATGTAATTTGTGTATTTAGCACAGACGTGTAAAGGAGGAGTCCTCTTCAGAAATTTTGATGTTAAAATTCCTTTTCATCTCATCATTATGTGTATCTATCAAATTATCAATGGATTGTTTGTGTTATTTATGTACGCCATTTCCTCTTATGTCTGAAGCAATGTTTATACCACGTTCATTTTCAAAACATCCAGACAATATTTTTTGCTGATGACCCCAAAATTGTTACCTGGCTTATCAGTGTTTTCTATTACAAACCTTTCTTGTAGTTTTTTCCACTGCTTTTCAAACGTTAGGCTGTCCTAACATGGGATTTGTAACGATAAATTTGATTTCGAAAAACTTTTTTCAAGTTTGATAAGCATCCTTAAAATTTCTGAATTTCCATTTTCTTTGCCTATTTCATACAGTAGGAATCAAGTGCATCACATGTTTGCTGCAAAATAATGTCAATGTTTAACTTATAACATATCGGAAATTTTGTACCTTTTGCCATCACTTCTTTCAAACTTGAAATTTGTATTATATCCAAATTACCTGTGAATACATGTTTGTGGGGGATCTTTTATTTTGCATTCCTTGGGAATCATGTTATGAACAAATTTCAATTTGAAAAGGGTCTGAATGTTCAGTGAATCATTAATTTGGCTAGAATCTGTTTTCCGAATAGCTGTTTTTTATGCATACACAATTTCACAAAAATTTGCATAAATGTGTTTACAGAATAAGTAAGAGCCAAATATTCGCTAAAAAATGCTATATCTCAAAATGATTGTGCTTTACGAGCTATATGTATTTGATCAATGCCATTAGAAGAAGCCTGTAGTAAAATTTGAACAAGGACTTTTGTATCAGCATTCATAAATTTCCTGTATTTCCGTGATTTTCTTTGTTCGTGACTTCTTCTTCTTTGAATAACAGCCTGATTATTATGAAAAGTTGTGTGACGTCTATCAGGAGTTACAAAGTCCAAATTACTAGCATCTTCAAAGCCTAAAATTCTCTCATTGAGTCCAAAGGGAAAAGCTGAGTAAGCTTTTTGATCCCAAAATCTTCCGTTTGTAATAATAATCTTGTGTTAACATAACTATCTTGTTCTAACAAATTTGGCTCCATGTAATCAATAATTTTGTATCCGGCAATCCAAATGTGAATGTTCCTCAGGGTTGAAATGGTTACACAAAAAGTACTTAATTTGATATTTTCAATTGTAGTTTTGTGTCTACTAAATCTCTTTTTAACTGAATGAGTATTTAGGCCCACATATTGTGATTTAAGTTTTATGCAGATATGAACTAAATGATATTGGCAGATTCACAGGACAATACCCAAATTTTCCGATCGGGGGTCTCTCAACTTGAATTTTTTGTTGGTAGTGTTGCTGTGAAATTCTTTGATCTTGACGAAATTTGACTTGCAGAATAGACAGTAACAATTTCCGCCAAAATATAATCCAAAATCAGCGCTCCAGGCTAATGCTGAACCATTTTCACTGCTGTCCTCACTCTCCATGATTTATTTTGGATTTCAAAGTAAATTAAAAAGCCCATATTGCCATTTATCTCTATTCATGTCCCAAAACATATTCATTATTTGCCATTGATAAATCCACTGAGCAACAATGTTAACAATAACAATAACAATAACAATAACCAAAACAAGTCCAAAATGGGTGCTGGACTTAAGACGTTGCCTGGAATTACAGTATGCTTTGGAAATCATTTATTGGGGACCAGCCTGTACAGACCTATTCGCCGAGCATTAATGGCTCAAAGCTATACAAATTGAATGTGTGTCTTTTTGTCCAGATCCACTTCCTAGTAGTCATTATCCTCTTCCACAGTCCGAACTCTTTATTCTCCATAAGCTAACCTGTCACTATCTAACCTTCATATACATACGGAAGTACTATTGTCCATATTGTGCACGTTGTTCATTGGAATTTTGATGAAGGCTGTATAAACCCCAATTAATTAAAGGGTGTTCAGGGGGAAACTACTGTCTCTCTACCTCTTGTCTAAGCTAAATATGCAGCAAATAATAATATAGGAATGCATATTTCTGTGATATTTCGCCCAGAAGTAAAGTCACTTTGCCAAGTTAGACATTACCTTAAAAGGGGTTCAGAAAGGGGTTGGGCTATCAATGCATCAGCAAAAGGTTTAAAAGGGTCCTTACACGTCAAGAGGAAATTGTTGGGGAACCGTTTTACAAGCATCACAAACGCGTTGGAAACAGGTTTGAAAAAAAATGGTATATCTACTCAAAATTTTGGAAAAATGTTGCAAAAGATCTATGCGTTGGATGACTATGACCTGCTACGTGGGCGTAGCTACATGCACATGTTCTCAGTTGACTGCTTTCCCAGATCAAGCCAAGCACGCACTTTCTCACATCCACCTGACTGGAGAGGGAATTGTGGGCAAAAAATATCTCAGCATGGGAGAAAGGATGGTAATGACATCAAAGTTCCCTGTAAATACCATACTTATTGTGGCAACCTTAACGTCAAACATGAAAGTCAGTTATATGATTTTTACCTGAGACACTTCAAACATTAACTAGTCGAGCAGTTTTGATAGATGAAAATAGTTAGGGTATTCCGCCGTTTCTTGTATACAGGACTTCATTGCCATTATGAGTGTGCTATCTGACATTTCTAGAAGAGAAAGGATGTCTATATCTAGGAGTGTTAAGAATGAAAATATTACAAAGATTTCATGCAAATATAGTTTGAACTATGGCGGTACTTTTATGACAAATGTGTTGAAATACCACTACATCATTCACACACACAAAGGAAAACAAGAAAAAAAGTTTCTGGACCAAGTTCATCTATACTAGGCACTGAATGTAACAACTTATGTGTATCAGTTTGTAAATGATATCAAATTAATTAAATCAATTATTGTTTCATAAGCTATACAAGAAGAAAGTTGTTAAGGAATGGGATGGTTTTTTACAAAACCTGTCAGCATACCAATATAACTATGTGCAGCATAACAAAAAATAATAACCCTTCTCCAACTCCCATGACTTAGAGAAATAGATAATCTTATACATTATGAAATTGGCACACAGGAATGTCTTTACTCTGAATGGACTGACCTGTTTCGAATTTATCGATCATTCCTAATTGCAATTGTTCAGTAAATATTTATATTTATATTTTACTGACAAGCATGACAGGGCCAAAAGTCTTGTGTTGTTTAGTAATCTTACATTTTTAATTTATAAGCATTATCCCTTAATATGATGTGGTGAATCCTATTCTGTTAAGAAAGGAGAATAAATCTAACACGTTCAAGTTGTGGCTGTCTTTATTTAATGCATGGGGAGAGGTGATTCTGACACATTTGTATAAATTACCTGTGTAATTTTGAAAGTTCTGCACTGAGTACATTTTGACATTAAGGAATGTCTGCTCACTATCACACAGCAGCATACAGTCAACAGTGGCTACACCCCAGTCATTTATGCATGTGCACACTCCGAAATACTCAAAACAAGGTTCTTGCTGTCCTTTCACTGCGGAAATGGGGTTTATTTTTCCAAAATTAAACATTTACTATAATAAGTTAACCTTTTCACTGTTGTACAAACATTATTGCAGCTGACTTAACACCTTTTCACACACACACACCCCTCTGAATATTCATATTTTCCCATCATCTGAAGTTTGTTCCTGAAAAGGTGCCCATATCTAAACAAGCAGGCGTGCCCCCCCCCCCCCCAAAAAAGGGGATTCTCTTGTGAACGGAGGCAAGAATGCAGTTGTGCACAGTGGCTCCACTTGTGGGGGGAAAAGTCCTGAATTCCACCCAGGTTCAAGACAAAGTGATCTGACTTTATCTGCTCAAAGTGTCTGCAGAAACCATGTGGTAATCTGTTTCAGGGGGTAATAAAATTGGTTGTAAAACGTGGGTGTAAAGATTTTTTATAAAGTTCCTGGGAGACCAGAGCTAATAGCACAGTTGTGTGTGGTACGCAGACAATTCTGCAAATATCCATAAACTAGGATGGTGTGTTTTCTGGACCGTTGAAACAATCCAGAAGGCAAGTCTACCAAAATACACTACCTATGAATATGCTGAAGGAAGGATTACTACAAACAGAAAATAAGGACTGTAAATTTAAAGATCGCATGTATACACAGGAAAATGGATGAGACGCGCAATAGGACTGTCAAACATACTCTGATCAAGAACATGAACTTCTAAATATCTGTGCCTAAAAAATGTTGCACTGGAAAATATACAAATATGGTGCCGTTTACGCTGAAGAAATTGTCCAACAAATGGATTACGGAGGTTCCAAATGTCATAATGTGTCGTTGCATAGTGCAACAACTGAAGGTAGTCTCCAAATTAGAGATGTTAGAAGAACTGGCCAATAAAGAAAATACAACTGTAAACTATGATTGCACCAATTAAAACAAAGAACACTGGGTAGAAGCGCAATTGTCCAGAAAAAATCCAAAACGTGAATGGCAAGAAAAGTTGAATTACCATGACTCACAGTGTTTTATATATATATATATATATATATATATATATATATATATATATATATATATATATATATATATATATATATATATATATATATATATATATATAAATATATATATATATATATAAATATATATACATATATATATATATATATATATATATATATATATATATATATATATATATATATATATATATATATATATACATACATACATATATGGCATGTATGCATACAGGTTCTCGAATCATGGATCACATATAACTGTGCTGATCGAGGCAATCCGCCTAGACTGTCCTGTACACTCAATAATAACTCATTCTGCTCCAAATAGCATACCAAATCGAAGCTATACTGAAGAGAATGAAATACTGATGTTTGTTTGTATAGACATAGACAACATGCACTTCTCAAACCAAACCATAAAGTAGCTGAACGGGCCATGGCACAAAAAATGCCCAAGTGCGTTTTTTTTTCTTTTCATATTTTCTTTTACGCTTTGCAAAATCAGTGAAAACCATCTAATGATCGTCATAAATTCCGGATTACTATCGTTTGGCCTATTTTTGTAAGGAAAGTGAAAAAGCATAATTCAGAAGCAATGGGAAATGTGGAGAGTCCAAATATATTTATCAACCTTTTATTATCTCTCTCTGTAGAGGAGGTACCACTAACATGTATCATCATCACGTTAACCTCTGAATTTTTATCCATTGCCAACCTGTCAAATGCGGTACGAAAGCATGACAGCAAATTTAAATTGAGTAATGAAAAGAATTTAAATTGGAAATGTTGCATAATTGCAACAGCCAGACAGATTTAGATAGTTTCATGTCTTTGCATTTGTTCTTAGATAATATCTTCCAAATTATTTTTTTGTTGGTTAGCCTATTAAACATGTGTTGGAAAAAATTATACCATACTGGATGATGCAAATAAAAGGCTTTTTAAATTACAGTTTTGAATTTCCGGAAAAGGAAAGGAGATACAACTCAAACAAATATTCGTTTCTAGTTCACTCTTACTTCGAGGCTGTATAAGCACACAGAATAAACGTCAAACCCAATACATTACCACATATGATGATGAAACAACCGTAAACGCCTCCAGATCCATACCAGAATGCAATAATATCAGACTACCATAACGCATTCATGTATATGTTACTGAACAAAACAGTACGTCTGCAGAGAATACAAAATCAAGACGTCAGAATGGTGTCCAAAGCAAACAAAATAACTCCCGCCCTTCAGTCCATTCACTGGATACGTGTACAGCAAGGTATCAAGTATATAATAAACCTGATGACACACTACTGAGTATAGTACATTGCTCCCAGACTTCTTACTGACCGTACACATAAAATTACACCCTGACCCCTTCCCTGCATTCTTTAAATAAGTGTCTCTCAGCCCCCAGTTAGACTAAGGCCTGCAGGATATAGAGCTATTTTTTCTGTGACAGTCGCAAACTTGAATACCTTTCTTTTAAACCTGTGGCAAAACAGTTGAGTGACTGCTTTTAAACAAAGACTCAAGCCTTTTTGTTCCACAAAAGCTTGTCACATTACATAGACAGCTAACTGCAATATGTAATCACTGGTGTATTTATTAATGTGATGATTATTTCTAGAGGCTTTCGAGCTGCTTTGAATGCCAAGTACACTATTTTAGTGCCAGTATCTTATATCATCATTTGCGTTTGACACACGAAACATCTGTTGAGGAACCGTGAGTTTTGCAACAAGTGGGGATCTAAAAAAACTACCAAGATTTTTAGGCATCGATATCTGGGCCTTTTATCACAGCTTCCCCCAGTCCAAATAGCACCAGAACATATATTTCCCCTGAAAACTGATAGCTTATTTTTAAGGACGGATTAAACATGACTTGACGTCCTTTCCTGAATTTTTGTCCCAATTGGCATCATTTTGAGCACTGTACTGGGGGGGGGGGGGCAGAAAGATGGTATCGAAAGCATAACTGAAAGCTCCAGAAAGGGCATCACCGATATGACATCCATATCCTGATTTCTGAAATGCAAAGAGTTAGTCGCCACAATATGCGGTAAATAGGCTAGACGAGAGAACCTCAAACTGTTTCATATCATTACTGATCTTGAAAGATGTGCTAAAACGTCAGTCCAGTGCAGTGTAGCAATTTGGGATGCCCTGTTTCATACCATTACTGAATTTACAAAGATGTGCTCATAGGTCTATCCATCGCAAGGGAACAATTTGTTAAAGCGCCATTATAGGAAAAAAAACCTGTAGGTACTAACAGTTTGAAGAACTGAGCGAACTCTGCTTGATCAATGCGTCATGGCTACAGTTGCTATCCAATCTGTCATCTATCGACAACACTGCTTACACATGTAATTCCATAACATTTCTAGTCTCTAAGGACTTCCCTTGATCTTTTTGGATTCGGAACAATGGTAGATAGACATACACCATGCGGGGAGACACCAAACGTTCTTGAGCTGATGTTTAGTTGGGAGAGGTACAGTGACCATTTGAGCAACCATTAATGAGATGGTCCGTGTAATTGGGCCAGAACTTTCATCTGTTCAATCACATTTCAGAAATTTGATGGCTATGTTGATCTCCGAGACCAAGACACTGTGTTAACTAAAACGTTCCCCTTACATGCAACATCTGGGATCAATTGTGAATTTTGGTAATTTTGGTTGTGTAAGAGCTTATGTGTACACAATGTCATTCTTGGCAAATAATTCCATAATTTTTTCTTGTTTTGAAACATCATCAACAGTGTTAGGCATCCCAGAGTCTTGGCGACTAACGCTCTTAATTCCCATAAATTTCATCCCTTGTTAGATAAAATGACTTACATCCAGCAATTGGCTGAACACATTTCTTAATTATTATTCTTAACGAAACGCAAAGTGTGGCGATGTTGTGCTCTAGTACATGGAGACAGTGCAGTTATTACAGAAGTCTCACAAAACAATGCAAAAAACCCTGAAGATGACCTACCAAATGTCTGCTTCACAACACTTTGGCAAGAGCAAGAACTCAAACATGAAATCCACCTCGAGACCTCGACACTACAGAGGTAAATAGACTCTCTTGAAGGAGAGAAGGCCATGCTTCATAAAATAGTTTTTATCTCTGAAAAGCTATTGATGCAAAGTCTCAATTTTTGAAAGCCTTGAGACCAGCCCGCAGGATACACGTTTTCCCAAAAGTCAAAATATTGGCTCAGAAAATCCATCCATATCCAGTCAATAGAGGGATTCAACTACATCATACAACATAGTGACAACCTCGAGAGAAAAGAACACATCAGCAGAGTCTTCAAAAGACACAGATAAAGAGCCAAAGACAACAGCAACAGTCTGGAGTTACTAAGAAAAACAATAATGTAAAGTAATGATAGTATGTAGTTCAGAGATGATACATATTGACATTAACAAGTCCACCAAGGTAGTAGAAACCAAAAAGCACACACAGTGGCAGAGGCTGTTGCAGCGCTTATACATACATAATGGCACAGACGGCATGATCTTTCCCACAATAGCTATTAAATGATGTTAAATCAATGGAACCAATGAAGGGTGTCATAACAATTTTTTTTTCATTGTGGATGAGAACAAGCAACAAAATCAAGAAGTAAGATCATACTTTCCCTGGGTATACAGCGTGCAAGCAGCTCTAGGCCTAGATGCCTAGACACAAGCTGTTAATAGTCTTGAAAAGCCCAAATTTATTGAAGACAAGAATATCAAATGCTCCCATCACTTTATCCAGGTAGCCAGCAAGCGAGGCAAGAGACAGTGATGGTGCACATTTAACCAAGGATGGTACCTCACTTTTTGCCTCAAATTTTAGGTATGCAGTCGAGTCAAGTCTGGGTATAAGACACCGGCCAATCAAGGCTTGTATCTAACAACTTGGCTCAATGGATACTTACGAAAGTGATCATGCTATCTCATTGCTATACTTGCCAGCGAACAGAAATAAACAATCATTCTTTTGTCCACAGGGGCAAAGAATGTTAATGGGCTTAAATCGACGATTAACAACAAACTTGGCGACAAACGTTTTGAACCATAGCTCCAATCCCAACACATTATGTGCATGACAGAGACCCATGTAGGTCCAGATACTAACATTCAGGTGCATAGTTACTGTTCCTTTCAAGTAAATAGGCCTCCTTTCAAAGGAGTATTGGAATGTTGTGGTGGGCACCCATATCAGTTGGGCAACCAAAATTTAAAGGTAAGACGTTTTGTCAAAGCCCACTGCCGGAAAGCAAAATGTTGAAACCTTTCTTCTAATTGAACCAAGATACTTACATTGGGAGTGGAGACATACCACCTAGAAAGTCTTCATACGTTTGGAGATAATCCATTGATATTTTTGATACTTTAGAAGCAAAATTATCGTCATATTGTTCATCATGCCACTTGGTGACTTCCAATATAGAACTGGTAATTAATATTATTTTGTGTTTCTAGTATAGTACATTTTTGTTATATTACCTGAGGGGGCGCCATGCTGGTATATATCTGTAGTTAATTTAAACGTATCTTATTTTTTCAACAATGTAGAAATACAATATTCTCATCGGCAATTAACAATTGGGAAGAGGGCTTAGCCCTATATAAATCCATCTCGTGGAAGAATAGACAACCATTAAACAGAACAGCAACAGACACATTATGACATAATCGCTGCACAGTGAGTCAGGGCCCACCGACTTGCCGCAATACAAGAGTGAGAAGACATCACATTTGGACAGGGGAACCCGGTCAAAATGTACCCAAGTCAACACATACCTGAGTCAAAACGTACCCAAGTCCAAACGTACCCCGGTCACTCATCAAAATGTACCCAGATCAAAATGTACCCAAGTCAATACGTACCCAGGTTAAAACGTACTCATCATTTTCCACGACGGCACACAGGAGTTTCTCATCATATTCTTGGCCTTTGTTGCTCATTTCGTTGCTGTCTGTGTAATGATCCCAGTGTAATTGGACGTATGTACTGGATGTAATCGGCAAAAATTGGGTTTGTCTGTAAAAGGATGTATTGTGGATTATTTATGCTAGTCCTGATAAATCGAAACACACATGTAGCGTTATATATGTAAAGGGGTCTAAACCTGTCATACTACATTGCAAAAGTATGTGCAATGTATGATGCGCATGTCTTTCATCAGTACTGAATAATCCACAACCATTTTTTTGGGAAACACAAGGAGGACTTCAAACAAACCAATCCTTAGCAAAATTATGTAAAAATTATGTAGCCTTATAAATAAATTGAAATTTCCATATACTCCTATGTAAATGTTTTATTCTGATAGGACAGACTATCAACGTCCCTTTTTGTCATTTGGTAGGGCCTATTTACATGCTAACTGGGTGATCTTGAAGTAAGGAGATAGGTTCAGAGCATGGTGCATGTACGTCTGGTGCTGAGAGACCACCCCCATGGCAGGTCAAAATGTATCTCAAAACTGATGGTTTTTTATTGCTATAACATGAAAAAGATAACGCAGTATTCCAACTGAGTAGTCTTAAAAAGATATATGGGGTCTCGAAATCAAAACAGGTACCACTGCACACGTACAAACTGTGTATCTAAATTTTAAAACTAATTGTCAAAGTTTGCATATGTCCGTTCACTTCGACATCGACGATTTCTAAACTTTGGAGATTATAATGTAGACCAACGCTACTGGCATAAGTCACGAGTGGAATTTTTGCTTCCATTTGATGTCAATTTATAAGTGGCATGTCATGATGAAACAGGACAATATAAGTGAATATAAATTCAATAAATCGTCACGTTAACACAGACGTCGTCACTGCTATAAAGGTACATGTCATCGAGTTGGTAAATGTATGAAAGATTTACTTGTGCACGGTAATTTATCACCTCATTTTGTAAATGTACTTTATGATGTTGTGTGTTTCATGTAACTCTTTTTTTCGCCATCCCTGGATGCTCAATAAAACATCATCATTTATTAGTATTGAAATACCCATGTAAACAGTTTTGACGATTTTCTGTATCTCAAGGTGGCATTAGCTTTGAATGCATACTTCATACTGTAATTACGCCTACTATGGTATAGAAAACCTGATTGACACTCTTCTGTTTTGTGCTTACAATGCAAACTACTGGGTCAGAGTCTGATTCTGTAGCAGAATTTCACCCACAATTAATTAATGTTGTTGCATTTAGGGACGCAATGAAAGTAAATCCCCGACATTGCAGAGTCTCTATATGTGGACAAGCACAACCATGTGGACAGGAAGGTTTTGGCTCAAGTTCCAAGCGATGGGGGAAGGAAATGAGCATAATATTACATGTATTTAAATATTGAATATCTTCTAAACTATTACAGATAGAGGTACCACTCCAAGTTCAATTCACAGGTTTGCGCTACAGGTACATGCAATGAACCACGAACAAAAGTTGTAGAATTTTAGTGTATGCTAATTAGGGACACTTGAAAAGTTGGAACTACCGTGTTAGTCTATATTTGCATGCACACTTGGACAAATAATTTACCACATTTCTTATTCTTCAAAAATTCGGCATGGAGGGAGATTCGCGTTGATAATAGCAAGGAGGCTACACATTACTTCGTTTCATTAATAACAACAACAACAACAACAACAACAACAACAACAACAACAACACCAACAACAACTACGGAGTATCAGGCCCGGCACACAGTAGCCAGGTACATGTAGCATTAATCCCATTGTGGTTTGTGTATAATTAGTGGTTAATGACTTCACGCCCAGTTACCGCGGCTTGTCTTTTAATCTCATTCGCACTGCATGGCTGACTGCAAGCTAACCATCATGCGCAATATGGCTCCACATGGCATAAACAGACAGTCGTTTACCGTCAGAAAATTCAGTAGACAAAAACTGGAAAACTTGGAAGAATTTTGTAAGTTGTGAGATCTTAGAACAAGCTCCAACTTTTTAACCTTGATGGAAACCAAACATCTTTACCACCCGGCTCGTGGTTTATTGGATATAGGTACCAGCAAGCGGAGTGATGAGCAAACCAAAACAAAGTCAATGATGGCCCAATTTAAAGTACAACGAATTCAAAGATTCAAAAACAGATTTTTTTTTAACCCAGTGAAAGAAACTTGGGAAGGTTTAGGTTGTGCCATTCCTGGAATTGTTTTGCACGTATCATGTTGGCTTTGTACTTGAACGGGGACTGGTCCACGCTGGTATGGCTTGTGTCCGCTCTTCTGCCGTGATGGCCCTCTGTATTAAAGCATGTTCATCCTCATCAGAAAAAGCGCGAGAAAAAAGCATGGTTAGTCCCCTCGACTATCCATGGATAAAGTCAGGCTACCATCATTATCACACTTTCTGTCACTAATAATTAAAGTTGTCTTGTCATTACAATGCACTATCGCAGCCCTGCACCACCAGGCTGGGAGATGGGCTGTGTTTCTGATGTCAGCAGCTGTTTCGCACCAGTGACCACCATCTGCGCTTTTGGCTTGCCAAGTCGGCTCATTTTAATGTATCATAATTATCATTTTGATTTAACATTTTTGAGAAATTTCACCAGATAATATTTCAAAGACATCTTAACTACATCATTGTCCAAAGTTAGGCACCGCCTATCAATAGGACCTTCATGCTTCAGTCACCACTGCGCAAAGACTGAGATGTCGACATTGGAGTGGGAGTGGCGTTCTTTTTAACCTGTTTTAACTTGCATTGCGTCCATAAGTTTTGCGAAAGGCGCACATGTATATTCAATTCCTCAAACATTATCCAGGATTTGTTCATAAACCCTCCAACAAATCAACATACCGGGCAATCTGATAAAAAGAAAAACTATTATTTCGATTAAATTGATTTCGTCCTCATTTGATTTGAGTATGGGTTCATAATTCCAGTAACAGTTTATTTATTATATTTACATTTTTTCCTATTTTTTCGATTTTTGATAATAATTACAAGTGATGCACGATCCCCAAAGAACGTTTTTTCCACATAAATTGCCTTGGTTTAAGGGGGGTGTGATCAATAGAAAGATAAGCGCTAACCACGCCCCCGTTACCTGGCAACCAGTCTATCCCAAAAGCAACAAACAGGAAAGAAAAATAGTCCCTTCGTAAATGTTCATTTATTTGAACAGATAGCTTTACAAAATACAAGATTCGTTCACATTAGGGCAAAAAGCATACAAGTAAGTTATTTTTTGGGATAAAATACCGCGAGAGGGCGCACAGGATTTATGAATGAAAAGAAAAGTAGTGCCCAATGTACTGGAGTATAAAATTGTGAAGGGGCTGCATGGCTAGCGCGTGCAGACTCGCGTGTAGACGATGTCTTCATGAGATGGTGAGGACAACAACAGTTCCTATTCTTTCAATGTTAAACAATAAAGGGAATGTAAATATTTTATTGTGAAAACAATCTTTGAACTGTATTCACAATGATCAGTGTAAAAATTGAGTAAAACCAACAAGAGTTATGACTGTATTATTTTCGGTTTTCAGGCTGGTAGTCTCAGGCTCGTCGGTGGCTATATTTTTTAGTAAAGATAAATGGGCAAATTTATTCATCGAACTCTACTGTTTATTTCTGCAAGTAACAGTGTTCTTGGAAAGTTGCTGGAACCTTCTTGGGCCTTTTAATCATAGCCTTGCCTGTTTTGAGTAGCCTATTGACTGTCATTTGACATCAGAAGGTGGCAAAGTTCGAAGCCTCCGGTGCCCTTCGCCCCTGTCAGGGCTCACAATGCATGATTTTGGAGAGCTTTCATTTTTGTTTAAAAAAAAAACTTTGCACCACAGTGCTGAAACATCACCCTTTCAGACATGTTTAACTGGGGCCTAAATAATATCTATAACGAAAATATTTTCTGATAAGTATATAGTTATCTGGGCCTATATTCAAACAGGGATTTTCCACATCCCTGATACAACGCTGCATTGCAACAAAATATCTGCCCCCATGCACTCACTATGAGCACTTTAGGTATACTAATAATAAGATGCAGCAGGTTTTGGGTGCCTGCCGTGTATTTACATAGATATTGTCTGCTAATTAATCTCATTAGACTCATACAAAAACTATCTACAACGGTAACATGGAATATCAACTGTATTACTTTTTTTTTTTAACTAAGACACATCTAAGTATGTTAACATCGGACAGAGGTACATGTGGAACGACGCCTGGGATCATTCATCACAGAAGGAATTGGAGTGTTGGTGATCTTAAGTACACTGAAAGACATTCAAAACCCGAATTCCCAAACAAATCGACAGCATATGGCACAAAAACTTCGGGTGTGGCTCGGCAAATGAAGGAAGGTACCTCGGACCTTGCCTCCATGGCAGCCTCCCAGACTCGCTCAAGTGTGGGAGCTCGTTGGACCTGCTGGGCCAACAGAATATCAACTTATATATATATATATATAAGTTTCTGACAACCAGTTGTGAATGAATGAATCTTTATTAGCTGCACCTTCAATACACAGAAAAAGGTATTTTGCCAAATACAACACAGTACATGCACAATACACACAATCCAACCTCACAAAAAGAAACCAAAGAATATACAATGATGTTTGAATAAATACATTACCTACGTTCATAAGGATCCCCTTACTACAACAGTCTCATTTATATAATATATCATAAGTAAAACAGCCTCAAAATTTCATCAAAAATATAAATTTTTCTTCCGGATTCAAATTCTCAAAATTCACAAAAATTTTGAACATTCCTTGCAATAGTTTTTTCTCGGGTTAGAATTTTTTTCACAAACCATCACAAAATGAAACTCATCCTCAATAGTCTTACAGTAATCACATGTTCTTTCCTCAATAGGTGTTTTCACTGGTCTACGATGTCTGCCTTATTCAGCATGTAAATTATGTGCACTAGTTCGAAAGCATGCAAAAAAATTTCTGTAGCTAAAAACCTTTAATATAAGTAAATATGGTTCAATTTCGAATTTAGTTTTGAATTTAACATATGTTCGTAATTTCTTGTCGGGTAACGATTGCATGTTCATGGTATTTTGCCACTGTGCCAGAAATCATTCTTTTTAATAGACAATTTATAATTCCAGGAGAAAAAATTAAAAAATCGTCGCTACCGTGATGCCAAATATCCTGACATCCGATTATCGTAAAAATAACTTTCAGTGAGGCTATCCAATATGATTTATTGGGCGACATTTCATAGTTTCACCGATAAACATCATGTAACAAACTCTCGGGGTTAACATTTTCCATTCGATACCAATTTTTACGAACACGTGTCAGAACCTCTAACGAATATGGATATTTTCCTATTTCACTTAATACAGCGATACTACACGCTTTCGTGTTGACACCCAAAATATATTTTAATTGTATTTGATTGTATTTGTGTCTTTTTGCCCAGAACCACTTCCTAGTAGTCAATATCCTATTCCGCAGTTCGAACTCTTTACTCTCCATAAGCTAACCTGTCCCTGTCTAACCTGTATACATATGGAATTACTATTGTCTATATTGCACACGTTCCTCTGTAAAATTTTGACATAGGCTGTATCAGCCCAAATAAATTAAAGGGTCTTCAGCGGGTAACTACTCAACATGTTTCGGAGCCTTTTACCCGTACATGTCTCTCTGAGTAGCGGCTCCTTGTCTAAGCTAAATATTCAGCAAAGACAACCCACATAATAAAGAATAAACAAGAACGTGGCAAATGATGAATTAGCTAAATACGTGAAGTTTTGCTTATAAAGGCAGAGCTTCGTTATGAAAGAAGAACCCCTGTCAAACAAACCATAATTATTAAATTTTGTATTGTACAGGTTCAGATAAGAACAATTTGACTTACCCCTGAACCAATATGTACCCTTTCTGGCTGGACAGTTTATCCTAGTTAAACCACCCGCCAGTGTATAACTGAAGTGGAAACAAGCTGGGGCCTTATATTCAGTCCCAGTGATAGTAAAATAAACAGTTGCAACTAGACCACCTGTACAAACCAAGGGAAATCCCAACAAGGACTGTAACAATGGACATCCTGCACCAGAAATGTAAAGCAAACTCTGTGATGACACCTACCCCGCAAACAATTAAGCTCTATTTAACTGCCAACTCTGAGTCAATGTATCAACTTAATGTGTCAGGTTTGTGACATTTAAGAAAATACTGTCAATTTTGAGTAAATGTGCATTTAGGCATGTCAGAAAAGAATGAAAGTCATTAGCATTTATGTCAAAAAACATGTTATCAAAACAATTTTTCTTAACAGGATTTTGCGTACAATTAGGCAAGCTTGTAACTGTCGTCAGTAGCTGCTTGCTACCTATAGCCCCTGGGGGTTTGACCTAACAGAAAACAAGCAATTTACATAGACTTTCTCAAATTGTACTTTGAAGTACAACTTTTATATCATCAGGTGAGATACACTTAGACGGAGGGATTAGATAGGCACCCCATATTTCACAACCGTACAGAAATATTGGGGCAATGAGTTTGTCGAAGAGATCCAAATATAATCTTACATCAGTCTGTACACTACACAGAATTCTTTTTAGCCTTCCGAGACCCTTTTTTGCTTTACTACATAATTGCTTTATAGCACCACTGAAATTGCCATTCGAGCGAATTTCTATTCCTAAATAAGTATACTTGTTAACAATCTCCTGCATTTGGTTTCCAATATTAAACTGTTTACAAATTTTTCTACCAGACTTATTAAATATGATCACCTTAGACTTTTCTTCATTTATACTTAAATTCCAATTTTTGCAATATTCTGTCAATCTATTTAAACAACACTGCAAACCATTTTCACTTTCCGAAATAAGAACTAAATCATCTGCAAATAGCAAACAGCTGAATTTTTCTTTGTACAAAGTGACTGGACAACATTCCTCGGTAAATATATTAGGTAAGTCATTAAGGTATAAGTTGAACAAAGTTGGGCTTAAAACACAACCTTGTTTAACGCAATTTTTCAAATATATATTCTTAGACGGTCTCCTAAAAGGCTACAGTCAACACTTCTGGGCACGTATTGTCCCATACAGGTCTTGGCGGGAGTGGCTCCAATTTTGGTCTGCTATATAAATCAGTGTATGGAAATTTATATCGGGTTACGGTCGTTGCTAAATTGAAGGATACCATAACATGATCTGAAAACCAATTTGTCTCGTGTACCTCCATATAAGGAATCATAGGTAAAAGCCTCACATTGGCAATTATATAATCGACCAAGCTAGTTCGCCTCGCATTATGACTGTGACACGTAGGTTTTCCCTAGTTGTGTGGCTAGTAACCAGATAATAGATAATATCACATCGTTCAGTTCTGGTGATATTTGCTTGTAAGCTGCCACCCCGATTCGCGAATCTCACATACTTTCCTGTCGGTGGTTATAGCCAAATCATCGGGCATCTGGTTAAAATTTCGTAATTCTGGCATTGCATATGAAAGAAAACTTTATAGTTTTGTAATAATTTATCAAAACCATCAATACCGGATAAAATTGTCTAAAAATACAGCGAGATACAAACACATAACATAGGGCATGTATCGTACATCTAATTGCAAATCAATATAAACTAGGATATACCAATTACTCAGGCAGGAAATGAATAGGAAGTTTTATCATCATCATCATCATCATCATCATCATCATCATCATCATCATCATCATCATCATCATCATCATCATCTCTTCGGTCTTGAATGACACAACTACAAGATGTCAGAAGATCGACTTCTTTTGCTCATTGTTATCTGATGTTGGCTTTTTATCGTTTCTTGCTTGCCCAAACATGGAGAGGAATAGGCGGATAACAAAAACCATGCACTGGAAGATGGTAGACGCAGTAGGTAGTGGTTGTCATCCTGTGTATAACATTTGTTTTATCTACGAGGAACTTTCTTCAAAGAATGTAATTTAATTGAGATCATCGTGACTTTCTATACACGTTTGCAAGTACATTATTCATAGTATTTTGATGATATCTCCGACTAGCTAATTCCAACTGAGTATTCGTGTACTTTATATTAAAGGCCAAAATTCTTATGTCCGCTCAGGAAAAAAATATATTATTGACTGTGTGATACCTTTCACACACAACAGTTTTGAACGACGATGTTAATACCTGCCTGTCTTAGTGTTTATGTAATGAAATTTTTTATTTCATGTCGACAGCACATGTATACTGATGTATTATAATCTTAATTTTAAGTCGACAGTAAACACGCTGATGTATGCACGGCCTGAAACAATATAACATTAGTAGTCAGTATGGTACATTCATCAGTGTAATAAGTGATAATAATTGTCTTATTGCATATTATTATTAATATTTTTATTAATTATTAATAGCGGTTTTTTTTTATTTTCTGTTAATAATGTTTGTAGATGTATATGTTCATAATAATTATGAATATTTACAATTTTGATTTGTGGAGGACCGCTGAGGTAATAGACGTGAGCGATAATGTACCTACTGTGTTCAACACAATATATTCACGTCATTAAAGACGAGAGACGCGCTCTTTATGGCTTTTTGCGCGAAAGGGTCAGGCCGTGTAATTCATTTCAAGACATTTATATTCAATGGAAATAAAATGCATTTATATTCAATGGAAAAAAATGTGTGTTTTTTATGTGAATCAACAATTGTTTAAACACCTGAAATGATCGGAATCTGTTGTGTATTTGTTGATGACTGTCCTCGAAGGCAGCAAGCTATCTGGCATGAAATGACCGAGGTGCATGCCAGTATGTGGTGTAGTTTTACGTAATAGACTCATTTGACCAATTGTGTTGTTTAGAGGACCTTAGGGAACCCCTAAAATGCGCGAGGCTACAAATTTACAGGCTTCAAAGAACTGTAGTCATCCACATTTTAGAAACAAAAAACATATGGTTTATTATGTACGTATCGTTATACATACATTGAAAGAAATATTCAGATATGGGAAATTGAAAATTTAAGTTAGATCTTACTATATTTCAAAGTTGTTGTAAAAAATACTTTTATTTGTGTATTTAAACACTGTTTTTATACCATATTTATATGTTTATCCTGAGGTGCTTTATTTAAATTCTATTCGAGCCCAAAGTTACATTTTTGCACCAGTAACTTACTTAATGTATTGAGATACCTGCTGGCGTAGTTTGATATGATAAATGTACGTGGCCGCTGTTATTGAGTATCACATTTGATTTTGTCGCTGTGCAGGCGTGTCATCACGGAACAGGTTTTTGATAGCATCACCACAGGATTTTGATATTTGAAGTTTCACTGCAAGACGTGACTAGTGAGTGTTTTTATTTTTGTTTTTTTCTGATTATTATCAATTAAACGTTTTTTATTAGTTGAAAATATTTCTCACAAAGAATATGAATTTGGTATAGTTAAAATGATTTATACTATTTCGAATATGGTTTGTTTTGGTAATGAAAGAGTTAAATGAATGAATAAAAATTATCATCATTTTATCCAATTGTAAACTATTTATCAATGTTTTTAAATATGGTCTTACTATAATTTGTTTTATTTTTATATTGTAGGTAATAGCGTGGCTATATTTTTATTTTTGTGTGGATGGAGTAGAATAATAGCCATGACTGTTATCTAGCTTTTAATTGTGGGTGCTTTGTTGATACGGAGATGGAAATTTCATGTAACTGTTTGCATCATGATGATATGATGATATTAAAACTTGCAATACAACGGGAAGATATCGCTTCTGTAATAAATATTTTAGAAAGTTTAGATGATGAAAGAACAGAAACAGAATTGTTGAAGTACAATTGTAAGTATTTTGGGGGCTGCACGGCAATTTACCACGCTTGTAAGTGCTCAAATAGCTTAATATTAGAGACTATTCTTCAAAGACGTAGTTTCGATATCAATTTTCGAAAAACATTTTATACACCAACAGTGCTAAATAGTTGCATTCTTGCTGGGCGTGATGACATGGTAAAAGTGTTGTGTCACTATGGCGCTAATGTTGTGGGTCTAAACACTAATGGTGCCTATGTGTTTTCTCCCATGTCAGAGGCTATTTCGGCAGGTTATTTAGATATAGTAAGGACATTGTTAAATTTTAACGCGACTTTACCTGTATTATATGTGCGTTTGAATACAAATCCTGATGAAAAACCTGCTGTCGACGGCAATACAGTTGTCATTATCATTGAATTAAGTGGATGTCCAGACGTACAACCAGTTCTTAGTATTTCAGAGGGAAGTCTCGAACATGAATGGTTGTTATGGCCATGGCCTCATTTCAAAAGTGATCCTGAGGTTTTGTTGGAACTGGCTGCACAAATGTTGACATTTTTTTCTGAAAACGGATCGAAAATTTGCTACAATGCTTGGCCAAGCTCTGATTATTTTATTAATAGTAAATTTGCTATTATCCGTGATGTTATACAATGCATGAAGGTGTATCAAGTGTCAACATTGTTACACACAGCTAGAAAGGTCATATGTGCTACACTCCCACATGAAAATTACAGAGATATATTAAACGCTATAGAGCTCCCGTTAGGTCTGCAGAGATACTTCATGTATTAGAATGATTAAGTGGTATGTATTATATATATATATATATATATATATATATATATATATATATATATATATATATATATATATATATATATATATATATATATATATATATATAATTTTTTATATATTTTTATTTTTTTATTTTTTATTTTTTGGAAACATTTTATATTTATATCACATTGTATTTGATTAAAATTGCAGGAAAGTAATTGGTAAACAACGTATTTTATTAACATTTGCAGAGGTGCCTCCTAAACGAAAAATACCCAAAGATGTTGCCGCGTTCATCAGCACCGAGGCAGCAGAGGGCGATAGTTCCGAACAAGTACATGATGAGGATGAGCTGGAAAATGGTCATTTTGCGCAAATGAAAAGGAAAAGGGCAACGAAGGCCATAAATGCTGGTGCGAATACAAACATAGACCCCACAGCTGACACCCCAATCTTGTGGATCTATGGAAAATACCAGCGATGACGAAAATATCATCTCTGCTAGTAAAGATAATGATTATGATAATTGTAATATGGCTGTACGTACTTATGATAATAACGATGCACGTTTGTGCGATAGTATAAACAGTAGTGATTCGATAAGGAGTTTCTGTGTGAATAACAAAAAAACTCCGAATAGTAAGCCACAATTTATATTTTATGATTTTGAGTGTATGGTAGATAAGTATATTCATAAACCAAATGTATGTGTAGCGTTCAGAATGTGTAGCGTTTGCATAGAACATGATATTATGCCAGAGAGTCTAGAAAGAGAATGTTCTCAGTGCGGTCGTCGCCTATTTGTATTTAAAGGTAGCAAAACACGTGATACATTTTGTGAATGGTTATTTAGCAAAGAAAATAAGGGGGCTACATGCATTTGTCAAAATTTCCGTGGCTATGATGGATATTTTTTATTACAATATTTATATGCAAATGGTGTTTTACCGCGAGTAATATATAACGGGCTTAAAATCATGTTTATAAAGATTCCAAAATTAAATATACGATGACACTATTTGTTGTATTAAAGAAACGTTCATCTTCATTACTACTATTATCATCATCATCATCATCATCATCATCATTACTACCATCGTCATCAGAACCAGACTGACCCTGCAAGGGATCCAAACTTTTTACTTTTAGGGGTTTAATGTAACACTTATGTTGTAAGTCTACAAAATCGTAACAAATGTAGCAATATATTTCCCCACAAACATGTGGTTTACCATTATGTTTTCTTACATTAACAAACGAGCCACACGATGAACAATTGTAAAAAAGATCACACACTGAATTTCCCGGCTTTGTTGTATACTCATGATTTTCGTAACAAATACTATTTTTAAAATATCTATTACAATGACCACACTGTATCCATGACTTGTTATCAGGACATGTATAATTGCGACACAAAGAACATGTGAAAACGGATCGAAAATTTGCTACAATGCTTGGCCAAGCTCTGATTATTTTATTAATAGTAAATTTGCTATTATCCGTGATGTTATACAATGCATGAAGGTGTATCAAGTGTCAACATTGTTACACACAGCTAGAAAGGTCATATGTGCTACACTCCCACATGAAAATTACAGAGATGTATTAAACGCTATGGAGCTCCCGTTAGGTGTTGTGGAAAGTATGTACGTTTTGACCTGGGTAAATTTTGACCTGGTTACGTTTTGACTTGGAAACATTTTGATCTGGGTACATTTTGATGCCAGGTACGTTTTGACCTTGGTACGTTTGGACTAGGAGCCTTGGACAGGGACAGATAGGGGAGCTCAATACATTTAAAGTACTTAATAATTTGGTTTACTAGGTACATAATTCAGATAAAGTTGTGAGTAACAAAAATAAATAATTCCTCAGCCAATACCTGTTTGTGTGAATCTTTCAGAGAACACAATAAAATCTTGAACTGCAGAGAAAATTTGGGTGTTCTCTGCCAGCGTGCAGTTAGAAGAACCATACCATATAGTTTGCAATGTAAAAGGAGCATACAATGAAATGATATCGTGCAGTTGGGGTCGGGTAACAGTATACCTTGGACAAGAAAAAAATAAATGCTAAGCATCTCATTACTTGCACCACATTGACAACTGGCACGTGTTTTGACAGCATTCTTGCACAGATGGGAATTCAGCTGACTGCTACCCAAGCGGAGACGAGTATGCAATACAGAATTATATCTCTGACCAAAACTGTAATACTCTGGACGCTTACTCGACCACCCAAAGTGATCACGTAATCAAAATTTAAATATGGGTAAAGATGGCAAATTTCAATTTTCCAAAAGTAATTCATTTCGGAAGCGTACAGTTGACGGAAAGAAAGAATTGTTAAATAAATCATCGATGTGCCATGCATCGCGCCAGTAACTATTCTTGCAGCAGTCAACTAAATTTTTTCAAGTTTATCAGCATCAGTTGATGAACAGCCATCCCAGGAAGGACTTCCATAATCTAAAATAGGTCTTATAAAAGAAAAATAGATGGTTTGTAAAGTTTGGCGATCCAAGCGAAACTGGAGGCTTTTCATAATGTTAAGAAGCTTTCCAGTTTAAGCAGCTAGATTAACGTGGTCAGACCATCTCACTGATATCCAATAAACCACACACACACACAAGTTGTAGACTTTTAATTTGTGCCAGTTAGGGGCACTACAAATGTTTAAATGTTGAATATCTTCAAAACTGTCATAATTCCAATGCAAAGCCGTTTTGATATTTCGTCCTATTTGAAAATATGATTAAATCATGTAGCGATATCGCTTAATCATTTGCCATTATTTTCAAATCATTCAGCAATATCGCTTAATCATTTAGAAATATGTCTAACTCATTTAGGGATATCTCTAAATCGGGATATCGCTAAATTATTTACGGATAACAGTAAATAAGACCATTTCGCTATACTGCTAAATGATTTGCCGATATTGCTAAATGATCTCACCAAATAAAACTAAATGTGAAAACGGCTTGTCCCAAGTTCATAGCTTTGTGCTTCAATATTGAATTACGGAGTGCACATATATTGCTGCCTGGTGCACCCAAACCTTGAAATCATGTGTCACTAAGTAAAGACATGATGCATGGTGAATGTACCATCGAAAATAAGAGGCCCATGGTTTTAATGCTCAGCTGGCACCATGGCTATATCGCACCTGATCATTTCAAAGTTGTGAGTCCTCAAGTGGCTTCTGAACATATAAAGCTTATGTAAATTTAATGTGTATAATGTCCAACAGATGGCACTTCGCTGCACATGTAATCATAGTTTATATGTAAAATTCCTGTGATGGATGTTGTTGCATGTGCCAAGACAACAATTAGTCCTTAACTTTATGTCCTCAGTGACCTTGTGAGAGAAGATCAGTTACCCAGGTTATTTAATACAAGAGGCCCATAGACTTGGTGCGGTGCTGACATTGCCATTGATGTCCAATTTACACCCTTCCATTACAAAATCACCTTGTCAGATTGACTGGCATTGTGACTTCACAAGAATAGGTCAAAGTTACTGATATTACATCAAATATTACCTTTGGACATTGTCTATATATCCTATGAATTTGGCAAGTCCAATCTAACCACTTTTCAAGATATGGAATTTTGTATCCTAAAACACATTTTGTCTCATAATTTTCATCAAATCATAGGTGACGCCACTAGTATCATTAGCAACTTAAGACTTTGACCTGCCCCACAATCCCACTGTTTTTGGTGAAGACCTGCCACATATTAAAGATGGTAGAGTGTTCAATAGATGTTCATATTTTGACCCCTATATGCCATAATATTGTATATCGGAATAAACTTAGATATTTATACACCATCTACATCCTGAAAGTCATATTGGGCTAACTTTGAAATGATGGATGGTATTGTGGTCACAAGAGTTTCACATTTTGACATGTATACTACATAATGCTATAGGTGGCGCCACCACCATTCATGTCAACAAAGATTTTTATATACTTTATAACTCCTAAATGTCACATGGGTCTATGTCAAAAATTGTGGGGTGCAGAGCATCCACGAGATGACCCCTATATTCAAACTGGCTATTTGACCTTGACCTTCAACTCTGACAAAAAAATTGTGACAGTTCAAAATATGTGTCCTACATCCAGCTTTCTATATATAGTCTGTTTGTTCAAATTGGGTCATAACTTTTCGGGTTATTGACGAAAAACAATAGACTTGGACAAGCGCCAAACTCCATAATTACTGGGTCACAGTAACCCAAAAAGTAGGTCACCATTATTACAGTTTTATGTACCACATAGCCAAGTGCAATTTTCGTCTGAAGCCTCAATTCTCTTTGCCATTGATGTCCAAGCTACACCCAGTTATTACAGAATCCCTCTTCCAAATTTACAGGTATGGTGACCTCACAAATTTAGGTCAAGGTCACTGATGATGCACAACATTCTACATCTTGCCATGGTTTATATATCCCAAAAATCTGTCATGTCTAATCCAATAACTTTCCCAAATATAGAATTGTACATCGTAAAACACATTTTGGCTCATATTTCCAAAATATAGGTGGCACCACTAGTATCATTAACAACTTAGACTTTGACCTCCCCCCCCCCCCCCACAATCCCTCCAAATTTGGTGAAGGTGTGCCAATAATTACAGATGCTAGAGTGTTCACATGATTTTCACATTTTGAACCCTATAGTACATGAAAATGTAAGGTAAATGAGATGCACAATATTAGCAGGCCCCCAATATCAAAAGAGGCCTAGATTGTCATACACCCTATAAGTCTTGAAAGTTACATTGGGTTTACATGAAAACTGTGGACAGTATCCTGCTAATGAGCATAATTTACGGATGGAAAGACGGACATAAGCTGTTGCATAAGCTGTGCCACCTTTAGTCAGCAGAGCTAAAAAATGTATGAAGATTCAAGAACATATGTCCTAGCACATAAATAATATCTGATCTGGAATGTCTGACAAAATCAGTACAGTTTGTAATGTCAACCGAAAAAAATATATGCATACATTTACAAATGCACCAGATTGGTGGATCATTAGCCACAGCCACTGCCACAAGCCCGATTCAGTTTGGTGACAAGTATTAAAGTTACGTATGTACTTCGAGTAGTGAAAGTTTTCCCAGATGGGTTTGCTTTCTGCATGACACAGGGTGAACCTGCTGACTATGATTAATTCAGTTCTTGTATCCTTAAATGTTCTGAATGATGATGGCAGGCACATAGTTTGTGAAGCAATCAGACATAGTGACTATTGTTTTTCGATATAAAACTTTGGACTCTTATTTTGCTTGCATGAAATTGTAATTAAAATCCGTTTCTTTCAATATTGTTCACAACTGGAACTTAATTATTAATCTTACAGCCATGTAATTTCTCAATCAGTATTTACATCAAAGGTTGCTAAAAGTTCAATGAGTTGGGGTTTTTTAGGTAAAATATTTTCAGGTTTGGGATTAACTGTGTCTGGCTACACAGCTTAGGTATGGTTGTAGCATGCTGGCATGACCATTACAAGTCGGATGCTATCTTGTATGAATGTGTACCTTTGGACAAACTCTGAAACCAAATATTTAGGATGTTACTGTGTCTCCATGTCAATCATCCTTGCTCCAGAGCTTTTGGACAGGGCAGGGGCTACCATTTTTATATTTTTACAGAGTTTTCACCCATCATTCAGTTGTTTGCCCCATCTGCAAATAGGAGACATTCTTATTTAACCGCGATCCTGCTCCCTTCCTGTGTTGCCGGGGCAACAGACTGATCCTTCCACCATGATCAGGGCAGATTGTATAATCATCCATAAATAACACCTACACAACCAAAAGAGAGCTCATTTCTAATCAATTCAGGTATCCTTTATTCAAATATGTGTTAAAACACTTTCTCAACATTATTCTGTGTTCGGATTGTTTATTTTATAGACAAAGTACTTTTGACCATGCTAAATACATAGATCTGCCCTGATGCAGGTGGCTCCCTCTTTTGCTCAATAGGTGTTAGAGTAGCACTGCATTTAAATATGAATACATCCTATTATGGGAATTGGACAGGAAGTTGACTATCAATTTCATTATGACAAGCAGCTTGAATAATTAACATTTGCAGTCCATTGGTGTGTTTTCTAGGGCAATTAGTTCAAGGAAATGATCTGGTACTGCAAGGGAGCAGACACATCCAAAAAACAAACTTGAAACTTGTTCTTGAAGAGTTTTTTGACATATTTTTTGCATTTGCCTAACCTGTTGGTTTCTTAAGTTGTTTCAAGGTATATATTATTAGATTGGGTGATCTTTGAAATCTTTTGAGTCGATGGGATTTCTTTGTTAAGGCAGATGCCAAGGTAATGGTTGACCATCTGATCAGCTTTTGTTCTAGTGTATGACAGGGTGTAACATTCCATATACATATATTATCTGACATGGTTTTGATCTTAAGTCCTTATTATTAATCTTAAAGGGGAACAGCAGTGATAGTTTTTACTTTTTTTATATCATTAATGGCCATTTTAGGTGTTCATTTGACCAATTTTCAGCATTTTTTCTCAAACAGGTATTTAGTTAGGGTTATTTTACATTTTCAGTAGGTGTTCTGATATGTGATGTCACCTGGGCTACCCTCCATATATAATACACAAACCTTGAGGGGGCACCAAGCTGAGATGCACAATATTAGCAGGCCTATCATAAAGACTTGCGTGCTCTGTTAATCACCATCTTTGATCTTATCAGTGTGGTACATTTATTAGTCGACGCCTGCTTTAGCACTTGAGTACGCAACCACAGGAGCTGTTAGCTTGTGTATACTGATTTCTGCATTTTTCTTTCCTTATTAATCCTCATTAAATAATTAAATATCTCCATTTAGTAAATGTGATTATATCTATACACACTGCTTCGTCCATAGTAAAAGTGGAATATGTGTACTTGGTCAGGTTTCCATGTTTTTGTCAGAGTTTCACTCAGCTGTCATTGCAATAGCTGCAGCAGTTAGTCCAGGTGACATCACGACCCCTCATTTGCATATCTAAGAAAACTTGATATCTGCTTACCCAAATTGTAAATTATCACTGCAGTACCCCTTTAATTTAACAAAAATGAAACATGGCAAGTACAGTGTATAGACATATCAACCTCATGGCCCTCATGGGTAATAAATAAAATATAAATTTAGCTATATACTCCTGTATACAAAGACAGCAAAATGATCTTACACTATTTGGTGTCATGAGCTTTACCAATACACAAAGTGAATATTGATTTAATTACTTGGTACAAATGCAGACTTAAATAATGATTAAAAAAAATTAATGATCAGCTGCAAGAGTTTCACACTGTTCCTGTCCAAAGAGTTCCAGATTTTAATGGTCCATTCCTTGTTTACCTCCTGGGATATAAAAGTCACCTTGAGAATTTGATTTTGTGCTGTATCTGTGGCATATTAAGAACTGCCAGTGTCCCTGGGTGTGACAAGCCACAGTGACTCCATTTCTTGAGAGATCAGTGTGTGAGGGCATCAAGGTTTTGGAAGCATGGCCTTGCTTGTTAATAGTGAGATGGAATCTGATGGAAGGTAAGTAAGAGTCACTGCATGTGCAGATTGTATTCTTTATGGGTGAGAACCTTGTCAATATTTTCTGATGCTGTAGAGATTTTTTCATGGGTGTGATTGTAGGTATCCAGTTCTGTGTAGTTAAAGGTTGCATCTGAGAAATTTATTTGGCTTCACTTTCTACAGTGGGTATATTGTTCCCATCCTGCTGCAAATTTCACAGAAGTAGGTTTTCTAGAACACACAATGATCAACATTTTATAGGCTTCAACTTGAGCCCCATGTAAAATATATATGTACTGGCCTGAATTCTGCTGATAAGGTACTGGTGTAATAATATGTTGGCAGTAATAAGGTAGAACTAATCTGCAAACAAAATAATTATCATTGGATGTCCTTCCGATTTATATCCAAATTTTTTTTTGTTTTCATTTTTTTTTTTTTTTTGCATGTTTCTGTTATAATTCTAAGTCCTGCAAGATGTGATTCCAATAAAAAACGACGATGATTGGACTACGTGGATCACCTTGGAAAATTTCTTTTTTAAAGTTGAATTTTAGAGATATCCATTATGGTTTAGATTTTTCTGGATTATAAAGCATATAGGTTGTTGATGTTGGTACTGATTGCAGCTGGGTGGCATTGTGTTCAAGTGTATGGGCTATCAGCTGGTGACATGCAGACCAAAAAGCATCCTCAAACCAAGTGATGTGGCAAGTGCCGTCATTACTTTCTCTAATGTCGGATAAGCTCATGCAGTACCCAAGTCTGTAGGATACACCCATTTTTACCATTCTGGAATGCTTTCTAATAAATTGGCATATACGAGGTTGTTTAATTCTATGTAGTTATCAAATCAGTCTGCAAGTGGCTAATGCAATACTTAGCTGATGCAGCTAAGACGGCAATCATCCATAAATTAGACAACTCGTTTGTTTCACCTTTCTTGTATGTTAGAGGGACTATACTTTCAGTCCATGAGGAAGGCAGGATGTATCAAGCTACTGTAGAGCGTTGTTAGGAAATGGCAAGTACACAGTAACTTTTATAGCATAGCAAATGCTATTCTGTCTGATCCAAGGGCAGATTGTGTGGTTTTCGGGGGGGGGGGGGGTTATGTATTTCTGACGTATTGTCAAATGCTATTCTGTCTGATCCAAGGGCAGATTGTGTGGGGTTTTTTTGTTTTTGTTTTTTTATGTATTTCTGATGTTTTGTCTTGACAGACCTTTGAGATGCTTGAGTCACCCAGCCTAGGTAGCAAAGGAAACCATTGCAGATTGTTCATATTCACAGACCTGCCAATCTTGAAAACAGAAAAGTGTAAAATATGACCCCGAAAAGTCTACAATTGGTTGAGAAAGCATACAATATTCACTTTGTGCTTCACAATACAGTGAAACCTGTCTATTGTGGACACCTCTGGGACTGGCAAAAAGTGTCCACAGTTGACAGGTGTCCACAATAGACAGGTAATTGTAACAAGAAAATTGACCATTTTGTCATGGATATAACTGTCCACATTATACAGGTGTCCGCATTATAGAGGTGTCCACAAGGACAGGTTTCACTGCAGTTATTTGCAACCAAAGAGGAGTTTTTGCGGGACATTTTTCAGGTGTCCTAAATTACATTTGTTGAAAAATGTCTTACCATGTATTCACAGGATTTTTGCTTTATTAATAAATCAAAATAGAAACTGTTCAGTAGCACCTGTCATGAAAGACCACCTTGATGAGACCACCTGCCTTTTAAGACCACTTTTCAACATAGTTTATATACTTTTCTTATTTAACCTCTCACGAGAGACCACCTGTTTCCCAAGACTACCTTTTGATCCTCCCTCAGGGCGGTCTTAGTGACAGGTACCACTGTATACCATGAAACTCCATTCTGAATGTCTATACATGTCACAACACTGTATTACTGGCAGGCATTTCACTACAATTTATTCATATTATTGCAATGTACAGTGTACCTATATGTAGTGCTAGAAAGCATACATTACTGAGAAGAAAAACACTTACAAATTTCCCATTAATACTTACAGGTGTATAATAGAGCTGAAAAGTTCACATTGTAAGATAGAATCTTACATGTTGGCAGGTCTGTTTCACTGCCACTAGGTGGCTACATCATCTTTGGGAATATACGTCTGCTTGGCATTTATTAAAAGAGGACACTTTGATTGTTTGTATAGTCTACCCATAATGGCTCTTTTGCTAAAGGACTGAAACTCTGCCTGAAATATTTTTCTTCATATATTGTTTAGTGCTCCCTTTCATTTTAGTCTTTTTTTCAGAAAGTTGGAAATATGTAGCACTTTATAAAAGGCATGTCATGCTTATTGTCAAGAGTAGTACCTTTGCAGCCTTTTTTTTGGCTGTGTCCAGTTATTTAGTGGCTTGTCTAGGATAACTGGCCACTTGTTGGTGGACCATGCAAAAATTTGGTTTTTATTGGATAAGAATCATACATCTTTGAAGCTGACCCACATGTATGCTACATAGTTTATTTTCAGGGACAACTAAGGATACATGATAATAATTTCATTGCAGTTTATACACTTACAAACATATTTTTACTCAGTCTTCATAGCCTTTTCACTGGATATTAGCCTAGCATGTGGTTGGAAGTGCTTAATGTTGTACCATCATTACTAAGCTTTTAACATGGCGTGTGCAACTTTACTACCAGGGACCAGTCATTGCACACTGTGCATGCGTATAACCACAAGTGCCACATTTTACCCACTACCAGGGACCAGTCATTGCACACTGTGCATGCGTATAACCACAAGTGCCACATTTTACTCACTGAGTGCAGGCCTGCACAAATTGTGTAACCTACCATTTGGGTTGTGCCAAGGTTATGCAGTTCCACAGTGGCGCAACCCATTTTTGGGTTGCGTAAAATTTGGGCATAACTATATATGGAACATAAAGAATGGGTTACCCAACAACAATATGGTTAAGCAAAACTTTTTAGCGTAACCCTTTATGGGTTACGCAAAATTTTAATTTTTGCAGCCCTGGAGTGTGAAACATCATTCTGATGAAAATACACTACACACACTGGTGAATCACTTCTAGAAGAGCAGCCCTCAAAACCAGAATGTAGTCACGGTAGTGTAATTTCTCTTCATTTCACATTACACCATTTTCATACACACAGGTACATGTAGGCTTTGAGTTATTTGTTATCAAATATTTAAGTTGGTCTGCATTACAAGACGGTATAAGTATGGTCTTCAATGCCCATATTAGGCATGTTATGTTTGTTCTAATAAATCTTTTGATGACATAAATCTGTGACTTCAGTCCATATTTACAAGCTGTCCATGTAAGGGGAATGTTATACTGTCACAGGTTCTGCTGGGACATGCTTTCGTTTGCTGACATAAACTCTTCTGTTGGATACTGTTATAACATACATGAAGCCTTCCCAAATCACTGAAAGAAGAAAAAGAAAACATTTGGTAATTTTAAAATCAACTATAGTAATATTTTACATAATTATTCCCCCAAAATATCAAATACAGTGTACATGTTGTACCTGTAAATAATGATACAGAAATTTTTTTCTGGTTTTCAGGCCAAATATTTTTAATTTAATGTTAAAGGTGGCATTTTTATTACTCTTCCATTATTGTCATCCTCTTTTTTCTTTCTTTTTTATTTATTAATTTTTTTTTGATCAAAGTGTTTCATATTGGGGAATAGTGATGACTGCCACTTGGTACAATACAGTGGCATTGGTAATACCCCCATCTTGCCGTGAACAATTTTAATCTTTACCAACACTGCCTGAAGTGAGTGAAACAATAAAACTGTGTATAAATCCTGGCTCCTATTGCCAACTGAACAAAATACTTTGCACAGCAATTACTTGCAAAACATCTCAATAATTCAAGTTAGAGTTTATTGGTCAATGGTTCTGTTCCAATGAGAAAAGAAAATGAGGCAGAATCAAATTGATCATTTGCCATCTATGTGATGTTCTGCTGCACACCTTTTCAGCGAAATGTATGAAAGGATGATGTAATTCCTCTTTAATAGTATTATAGGATACTGTAAATAAGAATTCATAGTAACATTATGGTGGGTATTGCAAAAAATGCATCCTAAAAAGTGTATTAAGATATTGCAAATAATTCATTCTAAAAAGCATGACATGATATTGTGAATAATTCATATTACAATGTCTGATAAGTTATGGTGCATACTTTGTACTAAAGACTATTGTAAGATATTGTGAACAATTCATACTAAAAGTCTGACAGGATATTGTGGGTATTAATTTAAACATGTACATGTATCAAACCCTTGCCTGTAAACAGACCTCAAGGCATTTCAATCTTTCACTGAGGCAAGGCATTCTCTCCAAGCTGACATGATGCAAAACGGGTCAAAAGCACCACAGATACTTCTTTGTGGTAACCTAGACCAGCCTGACAACTCAGCCACAACAAGTTACTCTAGTAGAGCCCACAGTAGTTACTTCTTAGAGAGACCAGTGCCACAGCAGGTTTAAAAGTGATCATATGACAGGTTGTCTCTCAATGAGGTGGTCCCTCAAAGGAGGGACTATTGTACAACATTATATCATGGAACATAATGATGTTTATATTAAACTATCAAATCACTTAGTATCAACAGCACACTCAGCTTGGTAACTTGCCATTCAAGATCTGTAGCCTATAAAGTTCAAAGTTCTTTATTTCAACCAGATCTGCCCTCTAGGGGCTAACAGTTGAGTTACAGTTACAATTCTGCCCTCTCTGGGCGATATACTTAACTACATGTACATGCATTCTGCTTCATGGGAGCCTGGACAGGACTGAACTGTAAGGCAAGCCCTCTCTTCCTGGACAAGTACCATAATTCAAGCAGGATAGCTATTATGAAGGGTTTTGCAGCCATTAATGTCCCACTTGATGAGAAAAGCTGCTATCAGTCAAGCATCAAAATACTTTGGACTGAGTCAACAGCTAGGAGAACTGTTGACCTGTTAATTATATCCTTCTGGATTTTCGAAAAAAAAAGTAAGCAGATATGACACTCAGGACACCGGACTTTTGTTTTCTTTATTTCTTTTTTTTTTTTTGGTTGTGATTTTCAATGGGAAACAGTTACATACTGATACATATACATGTATACATACAAAGTAAGTACCAGGTTTCTAAAATTTAATGTGCAGCCCTAATGCAGTTTCACAGAAATAATTGTTACATTCTGAAAGCGTAAAATGCTAAAAAAATGATTGAATTAAATTTCAATATTGAAAAACAAAATTGTAGTTCCTACCTGACAACCTTTTGAACATTGCAACCTTATCTGGTGACGGTGACACTTTGAGAGCTGTTTGAACCATATTCATGATAAGATCTGCGGTGCTTTCGTCATTCTCCAGATCTCCTCCAGACTATAAAAAGGCAGAAACAGAAACGTTAAAAGCACACCTGCCTCATTATACATGTGGAAAACTATTCAATTTAGATGACCTTAATCTCTCCATCCATTCCTGCAAAGTGCTTTGGTACAAAGTGTTGCCTGTTTCAATGCTTTTATGTACATTTCTTACACATGGAAAATATGTTTAGAACTGTATGCAGAGGTTCCTACAAGAACTATTTGAATCCAAAAGATCACACATATTTTATCAATGGAAATATGTAGGTGTAGGTTGGGACATGAGGTCACCTACAAGTGTCCAGTGAAATCCTGGCGCAGTGAAGCTGATTGGGGTCCTGGGTGCAAAACATCTTAAGCTCAGAGTTTTTGACAATTGAAAGGTACTTTTAGTGGCTTATTCTGCAACTATATCACGATATGTTATGTACTTTTTTTTCCAAAAAATCAAGGGTAACTGCAATACAAAAGTTAGTTTTTCCCCATCATAACATTGACTGAACAATTTTGAGACTACATTTGTATTGACTGCCAAAGTTTGATGCTTTTGCTTACAACCTTGATAGCCTCGTCTTTTTATTGCAACTGAATAAATCTTGCTTATTCAAAATCTAAAAAAGCATACTGAATAACAGATTTCACGGAAAATTTTATTCCTAGGGTGCAAAAAGATTGATTCATGTTTTGTACTGCTATTACTAGACTCAGGCTTGGTCTGATTATCAGAGCATCAAAATAATAAAATTAAAACCACAATACAAAGGGTTATCCTTTTGTGTTTCTAATGATAGAACTTTGGAGGGATTCAATACTTGCTCAGATTTTCAGACTGACAGCTATCCTGGCACATATATAATTAACTGCCTGAACAGAGAGCCAGTGTATTTTGAACATATGGCGATATAACTGTTCTACGCCATACTGGAATCTGTGCCCTTTTGGAAATGGGGCAGCGCATTATAGGAATTTCGGAGATACAAATTGGAATCTGGCAAGATGCGAGTACTGCCATCATTCTACTTCTATATTGGAATTCTTGTATGGTCGTGGACCATATTTGAATTCCTATTCAGTCCCAGAACAGTACCATATAAATAAGATAAACTTTTGATTTTATTCACACATGGGGAATTTTTTTAAAATCAGGTATGGTCTTTATTATTCCTATATTGTCCTGGTTATAAACGGCCCTAGGCCAGGGTGGCATGCCGCAGTGCCCATGATCCAGGTCATAACGTGTCTCTGACCCATTTGTAATGACAAGTTATCAAAATGGCAGTTCACGCCCCTTTAAGACACACAAAATTGAGTTTGCACACTGTTACTTCAATGTTTGAGAATAAAAAACCAATAAATTATGGAAAACAAAACCTAATCAATTTGATTTACAGTGCTGAATACGATTCTGATACGGATGCGCCATATTGAATTTCCACGGTGGTGCAGTGCATTATGAGAATATTCTCCTTTGGCCCAGCTCCGAATACGATGCTAAACATGATTAAAAGAAATATTAAGCTAACACCTAGCATAAACAGTAAACATGGAATCATCACAGCTAAAAGCTACAAATAAACTACTTGCAGCGGCACAACATATGTAAATAACTGGCAATCACAAGTTGAATAACACATTGCTGTTTGCCCATTTCAATGTGTATTCTAAAACTCTTTAAGAACCACATTAATGTTTGTTGACATTCATTGTCTCTGCCGAATTAGTTTTCAATCTTCACAATTTTTGCAATGTTTGGCATTCCCAGTGTAACATAAAATGCTATGGTCCTTTTGAATGGTGGCAGGTTTGACATACACTGTATTATTGAAAACAGTCATTTCCAGTGGAATGGCTGATTTTTCATATGCTTCGGAGCCTGTGCCTTGGTGCTGGTTGGGAAATGTGCTCAAACTGGGCCAGGGAGAGCTGATGAATCTGCTTTGTTCTAATCAGGAAAAGGTTTAACTCTTTCGGTGCCAAGCATGTCTAGCATCAATCTACTAAAATCTCACTGGTCTGAATTATCATAAGGATCCCAGATCCGTATTCCCAATAAAAAGTCCTTTCAGTCAAGTACCAGCTTCCCTATAGTTCCAGAGAGAATATCCCACGTCAACAGCTTTTCTTGGCATGCATTGGACACAAATGCACCCAATGTGCACCGAGAAAAGCTGTTGACTCAATCTAAAATTTGGCACTGAAAGAGTTAAGAAAATGAAAAAATGAAATCAAATCTGGAACATGTGGAACAGTACTAACTTTATGTTCTTTATGGGCTGACTTCAGTAGAAATACCACATTTGTTTTACTTTTTACTAGCATACAGTTATCAGTAAGTTATTTTGAAAAAAGGTTGCAAACAAATTAGTGTCTAATCGGCTGAGTACTTCAGGAAAATTGTCACCCTTATCAGAATTACTATAATGAATCCATCTTCAAAATCCTCATGCAAATGTCTCTCATTCAAATATCAGCACTGCTGGTATCGTCCTCGTCCTCGTCCTCGTCATCATCATCATCATCATCATCATCATCATCATCATCTTTTTCTAACAGAAGAACCTTCAATAGGTTCATTTAGGTGGCAGGAACTGTATGGAAAACAGGAGATATCCCCTTTACAACCTAGGTTACGTTTGCATATATATATATATATATATATATATATATATATACATGTATAATCCACTTACCCTGTGGACCATTCTATTTACAACTTGGATCTTACATACACATACATGTACTTACACTATGGGCAATCATCCTATGCATGTTGTTTTACAACCTGGATCAGACATACATGTCCTTACTGTCACACTGAAGATAACCATTACATTGTATGTCATTGATCATATGTTTACTCATCCTGGAGACAATTATTATATTTTGTAACCTTGATCACTCATACATGTACATGCAGTGGCCTACCTTCCCATATTACAACTTAGCTCATTGATATACTTATGTGGAGAGCAATCATTCATTTTCCAATCGGCATTACTAATATTTACTCTGAGGAAAATCATCCAATTTTAAAATCTGCATCAAACTTGTGCTCCATCATCCAATATGCAACCTTGCTCATACATGTACTTTAATACATTGGGCACAATCATTCCATTTACAACTTTGATCATTCAGGTACATACAGTGACAACAATCATTCCATTTAACAAACAGGACCATACTTATATCATGTACATTGAGTTCAACCATTTCATTTTATAACCTGAATCATAATTTTTAACATTGATGACAATGACATTCCATTGTACAACCTGGGTCACATGTACTTACACTGAGGACAATAATCTCATTGTACAACATGGGTCACATGCACTTACACTCGGGACAATTAACCCATTGTACACCCTGGGTCACATATACTTACACTGAGGACAATCATCCCATTGATCATCCTGAGTCACATGTACTTACACTGAGGACAATAATCTTATTGTACAACCTGGGTCACATGTACTTACACTGAGGACAATCATCCCATTGATCATCCTGAGTCACATGTACTTACACTGAGGACAATAATCTTATTGTACAACCTGGGTCACATGTACTTACACTGAGGACAATAATCTCATTGTACAACCTGGGTCACATGTACTTACACTGAGGACAATAATCTTATTGTACAACCTGGGTCACATGTACTTACACTGAGGACAATAATCTCATTGTACAACCTGGGTCACATGTACTTACACTGAGGACAATAATCTCATTGTACAACCTGGGTCACATGTACTTACACTGAGGACAATAATCTCATTGTACAACCTGGGTCACATGTACTTACACTGAGGACAATAATCTCATTGTACAACCTGGGTCACATATACTTCCACTGAGGACAATAATCTCATTGTACAGTCTGGGTCACATGTACTTACACTGTGGACAATCATCCCATTTACAACCCAGATGATATATTCTCTTTTATGTACTTACACTGAGGACAGCACCATCATCATTGATGACCAGATAACCCAATGCATCTGGTATCCTTTCTATGCCCTGCGTCATGTTGACTGCAACACCAACCTTGTGATGAAAGGAGAAATATCAAACAGTCAGTAAAACCTCAAAATTTAAACACAAAGAAAAAAATACACATACTTTCATGACTGAATGTGATTTCTCTCTAATCCAAGTGGGTTCTATGCACCAGTAACACTGTTCTGTGGCGTTTGACACTTTTTGCCGGTGAAATGTGGCATTTGGTGGCGATCTGCAGCGAACTATGACAGGACTGCATTTCACTCCAGATTGCTGCCAACCGCCACCAATTACTTTGGCCTCCTGCCAGGCCTGACTAGAAAGTGCGGCAAACTACAGTCAGACCGTAGATGGCCACTAAATGCCACAGAAGCTGCTAAAAGTAGGTCCAGGGAGCATCTGTTATAGGAAAACATCCATGACTGTCACAGTGAGTATTGGAGGCTATTTGCAGATAATTCACATCCCTTTTTAATTGTCAGTATAACATTTACTACAAAATTTGGACGATAAGTTGCATATACCTTGAAATCACACTTACTGTCTTTCCATATACTGTAGTTACTATGGGTGCATATAATAAGGCAAAATGAGTGTAAAATATCGCAAATTATAGTCCAAAAATATTATTAAGTAAAAACACATAGTATTGTGAACCATGTTATCAATACATGTAATATTCACACATTTGTCATTATGATAAATAGATAATAGATAGATAATTATTCTGCTTGCATTTCTTACTCTGAATTTTTGCACATTTCCTGGTAAAATTTGTAAGAATCAACAAGTTACAGCCACCTGGTGGTTGAATGACCATCGTAAAATGAGAGCTAGTCCTTCCATTGTAACAGATAGAAAAGTCTGACAAAAACACCAAGGACCACTAAATTGTAAAAGTTGGCTGGTATGAAAATGATGAATGACCATCCCATCCAAATACTTTTTGCATAGACCGTTAGTGTTACTTTCCATTGTAATTCGGAGCCTTATAACTTTAAAACTGTTATAATCCATGACACAAATTGTCTCCCAACAAATCTAAATAACCATGAAAATATTATACTAACACAGCTACAAAAGTGAACATCCTTTTTTTAATACTTGTATTTACACACATGCAGCTCTTGCCCTGAAATGATTCTGTGTATTGAAGTGAATACAGGTGTATACACATTACAGCTAATAGCACACATAGCAACAGTGCGTATATTCAGCTGAATACATAACCTAATAGTGATGCAGCCAAAAGTGGCCTTATATATGTAAGAGGAGTTGCCTGTCTTGAAGGAAGAATATAATATATACTCACCTTAAGGGAGTTGTTGGCCACTCCCCGTAACAACCTACTGTTTACATATTACACGTGAAATCAAACATGCGACCGAGCAAACGTCAATATGTCAAATTGACTGCTGGCGAGCCGAGCTGAAAGCTAACGTTCAGCGTTGAACCAGCAACGTCATTCCTGTTGCTAGGGTATTGTTACCGTAGGGTATATAAAGTCATGATAGGCAACCGTTAATTCACTAGCTGAGGAGCCCATTCCAAGAGGGCAAAACCGGACCGAGTTATAAGAAAACACTAGAATAAATCTTATAAAAGTTTGATAAGCACGATCGTTTTTGATCGAGCGAGGCTCTTTGCCCTCAGGCACTTGCCTAGTCTACTTATATTTGCTAATTTACTCGCCCTGGTGGCGAAAGAGGCCTCTAAGACAGACCTGGAGCTGGAAAGGCTTACGTCGGATCTCGATGGTGTCAGAGTGAACTCAAATGACTCCATTCCCATGCCTTCACCGGAAAAATCCGCAGCCAGTACCAGTACGACACCAGCAAACACTGTTGATCCATTTGGCACTCCCCTTGGAACACCAACTAGCTCCAGTACATTTTGGGTGGATCAATACGACTCAAATGCGGGTAGTATTCCAGCTCAACCATCAGTTCCACAGATAGTTTTGATACCAGCCACGCAAAAACATGATTCTTCGTAAATGATAACCCTAACCCAGATTTAGCGGGGATACACCTTCCGGAATCCCTGTTGCCACAACGACCCGCCAAAAGGTCCAGGCATGGCACCGTCATCGACGCCACAAACAAATCGATCAATGTCCAGGGATTCCCCATGCAAAGATCGTAGTGAGTGTTCTCAAGACTTAACAACTGACAAAAACAGTGGTCAATCTCGTGAAAGTACCAGAACAGATACTCTCACGATAAACAGCACAGTCAACAATGACATGGAGCACAGTCAAATACCTCCCAAGGCACTGCAAACTTTCTGCAACGCCCGTAAAGCTTACGGGAAACTGGTCAAAGCCCGAGCCAGGGCGGACTATTATTCACGATGCATTGAGAAGAATGGTATACCAGAGGAGCTTTCCTATCGCCCTAAATTCCCCCAGGGAATTTTCCCAATGAGGAAAGCATTAGAAACATGGAAAGACTATGCTTTTACTTCGGAGATGAGACAGCTACTGCTCCTTCGGAACACACAAACGGAAATGATTACTGATCTGGACGCAGTTACGGCGAATGAAATTGCCAACCTGAGATACTGCTACGGACCAGACAATATGGGGCTACAAAAAGCCAAAGAGCTGCTTATTCACCTTGTAGGCGTTGAAAGGGATGATCTGGTCGGAAAACAGGAGAAAAAACTTGCACAATTACAGAAGGCCAGGACGGAATTCCTGCAAGCGGACACAGACACACTTTTTTGTTTGAACGGGATGCAGGGGAAAAAATCCCGTTCCCAAGCATACCTGGACGCCTTCTACTGGGGAAAGACGTCAAAACAACAGCAGACTGAACGGTCCAAGCTACCAGACTTCGCGGAGGAACTGCTCCCGCAGCCGCTCACCCCACAACCCAACTCGAGGGAGAGGAGGATACAACAGGCAAACACCACGTTCACCACACATGAACCTGACCAACAGCCAAACCAAGGTGCTAACCACTTTGTTAGCAAACCTGAGCCAAAGCCAGCCGAGCCAGAGAGGCCGAGGAAGGAGCAGGGGCAGGGGTCAACGTTACCACGGGAATCAATCCTATTATCGCCCACAACAACAACGTTTATTAACAAGGCCCACAATACTTCGTTCAAGTTTGAGTTCAAACTGTTCTAGTTCCAGTTCAAGTTCATATTTTCACAGTTCCACAATGCATGTTCAAGGAGACTATTTTTCAACATGTTCTGAACTTTCAATCACAAACATGGACACATTTTCAACGCCGGACACGGACGTTCTAGGTACAGGAGTACCACCTATTGAGAAACTTTCCTCAACGGGCGATTTTCAAAAGGACCTTACAGGAACCCACACAACTCACCTGAACCACCCAGATCAGGTAAGTCAAGTCCATTTACACAACTCTGTCATTTTAGATGAAGTTGAGTATATACACCACCCTTGTTTGAACAGTAACTATTCAAACAATGCCATAAGTAACAATACAGATCTACTTATACCAAACAATCTAGTGGTCAATCTATCAAACCAAACTTTCTCTGATGCTCAGAAGAGTTTACTAAGCAAAGGTTTATCCTTTTGCCCCACCCCGGGGAACCAGATATGGGGGAGGTGAACAAGGATCTTGACAACTTTTTCAGGTCATGAAAAGCGCAATTCATGAGCCAACGGCTCCCAAACCATTCTGATTTGAGAGTTAAGCTATCCGAGGATACATCTTCTCCTTATCAAAATACCTGGTATCTTTCCAGTTTTTCAAAAAACCTGGCACATTGGTGCTCAGGTCTATTCATTTGCTCTTGCCTAGCAACAGGCTAGACTCATGTGTAAGGGGCCACGGTAGCCAATTACACTGTCCTACTCATGTCAAAGCCGTTTGACATTAGAATGTTTACCCTGGTTTATAAGCACGTACCGGGGCCATTAACTTCAGTCTCTGATGAGATGCGTTAGCATCGAAACTGGTCAGACTTAACGCCTTGGTAGATTAAATTGTTGTTCACATTCGGTCTTGCCCAGTCGTATTTGCTCAACTTTTTTAGGTCAATGAAACTTAAAGCATTCTTTGACAAAGGAACACAACCAATTTCCAAACCAAGTTCAGACAATACAAATGATATGAGCCAAAATCCAAGTGATGACTCTTTGGCAGGGACACATTAGTACACCCTTCCAACGCAAGCTCTTCAAACCACCAAGCACCTTCACCCCTAGTGATGGCATGTTAGGAGACCCTAACCTAACTGCTTCTTGCAGGTCTGTAAAATTTGAAACAGCAAAACACCCCCCTAGAATGCCCAAACATGACAATTTGACTAAAACAGGGTTTAAAGGAATTGAAAAATAACCCTGAGACAGTGATCAAACAAGAGGACAAAGGCTCAGCTATAGTAATCATGAACACCCAGGATTACACACCTGAAGCCAAAAAACTTTTGTCAAACACAGATCACTACAAACCCATATCAGTCAACGTAACGAGCAAACACAATGAACAAGTGAAAAAAATACTTCAGGAACTGGTTGATAACCACTCAATTACACAAGATACTTACCAGTATCTGCATGAACAGGAACCAAGAGTACCCTGTTTCTACCTATTACAAAATACACAAGGGTATACTCCCACACCCAGGTACACCCATATTGAGCCCCAATGAGTGCCCCACAGAGAAAATATCAGGCCTTGTCGACTTTTTCCTCCGACCATTAGTAGAAAAAATCCCTAGTTACATTAAGGACACCAATGATTTCATTGAGAAAATAGAATCATTAACACAGCAACCACCAAATGTGCTGTTGGTAACTCTTGATGTCCAAAGTTTGTACACATGCATACCCATCAACGAGGGCTTAAAAGCAACAGCCACAGTCCTATTATGCAATAGGACAGCTGAGGAAAAACCAACCGTTAGTGAAACAATCTCTTTACTAAGATTGGTCCTCCATTGTGACAACTTCGAGTTCAACGGTGAACACTTCCTCCTAATAAGTGGTACGGCCATGGGGACATGAGCTGCCCCTTCATATGCAAATATTTTCATGGCTGATTTGGAGGAAAAACTTCTTGCAAATTTCCCCCGACAAACCCACAGCATGGTGGCGGTTCACTGATGATATCTTCTGCATATGGCCATATGGAGTAGATAAACTTGCGGAATTTATGGAGCACCTAAATTCAAGTCATCCCACCATAAAATTCTCTGTCAGCTCCAGTGACAAAGAGATTAGCTTTCTAGACACCCTAGTCTGCCTGGATTCAAACACGAATTTGTACACCACACTGTACACCCAACCTACAGATACACATACGTATCTGCATTATAGGTCAGCCCACCCGAAACACAGCAAAACTGCCGGTCCACACAGCCAACTAGTCAGGGTCAAAAGGATTTGTACCCTTCCAGCAGACTTTGAACACAATGCTGAAAAAATCATAAAGTACTACACTTTACGGGGATACCCCATGACAACCCTCATGGACTCCTAAACAAAGGTCAGGGACCTGGATAGACTCTCCTAACTTCAAGTACATCGCAGATCACAACAAAATAACCGGGACAACAACAAACTGTTCCTGGTCACCAGGTACAATCCTGCTTTACCTCCTCTCAAAGAAATCATTTCAGAGAATTGGATTATTATTGAAGCTTCCAAATATGCTCCCATCTTTGAGAATAAACAAATAGTTGTGGGGTTCCAAAGAGCTGCAAACCTTAAGGACTTGTTGGTTCACTCTCGAACAAAATACCCTCCCACCAAAAAAACATGCATCCATTGCAGGTGTCATGGAACAAAACCCCTGTGACAAGACAAATTGCAGATACTGTGCACTAATGAATACTACAGGCTCAGTTGTCAGCACAACCACTGGATGCAGATACACGACACCCAGAGGGGGCACATGCAGATACAACAATCTAGTCTATTTATTAATCTGTGACAAATGTCAAAAACAGTATGTGGACCAAATGTACCGCCCATTAACAAATAGATTGAGAGAGCACTTGTATTACATCAGCAGAGGGAACATGACCCAACCACCTGGCAGACATTTTGCCAAACAAGATCACCAGGGACACAGTATAAATGTCCAGATCTTGCAACATATCCCAACTCCTCCGGAGCTGAAAAAAACACTGACACTGCCACTCTGGAGTGAATATTACTGGATCCATCAGATTTGCACAATGGAACCTTTTGGTCTGAATGTTATGGGTAAAAAGGCACACTTGCCAAGTCTTATGCTAAAAATTAACAGTTCTCGTGTCTATTTACCATAACACACAACACAAACACAACAGAAACAAACCATGTCTGTTCTTTAACGGTATGCCAAATTCTTAAGGAAACAAACTTCTGTCTTCTCCCATTCCAAGAGGGCTAAACCGGTCCAAGTTTTAAGAAAACACTAAAATAAATCTTATAAAAGTTTGATAAGCACGATCATTTTTGATTGAGCGAGGCTCTTTACTGTAAAGCACTTGCCTAGTCTACTTATAAGAATACAATATAAATGGAAATACCATACTTTCTGAACAAGAATGCTGGCCTTTCAAGAGGGGTGGCCTCTGGAGAGAGGGGCCTTTTATGAGGGGGACCACTGTAGCGTAATGTTATTTCAATATAAAGGGATTTAAAGTAGTTTGCTAAATAGGTTAACTTTTATTTTTCCAGCCAGGATGGGATGCTGCATTTCTGCAAGCCCACGTGGTAAAAGTTACCTAAATATCTTGTTCTGGATCTGAGACTGCCTGTCTCCTGAACATAGTTGACTTTTTAATTAGTACTTTCAGCACTAAATTTCCTGACCCCTCTCCCTCCTCCCAAAATGCCACAGTAACTTTTAGTATGATGATTTTCCTAGAAATCATCCCCAAATTCTGAAAAATTTAGGCAAATATGGTAATTTTTCCATTTTCTTGGGGTAAAAAAAGGTCAAGTCACAAAAATACTGATTCATGAGGTAGGGTTTCTATCTGGTGAATAACTACTTACACACTGGTTTCAAATGAAAACTTTTCATGGGGCAGAGCAGGAAAGTCTGTTTTGGAAAGTGCAAGACATTATTATTGGATGACAACTAATGCCACTCTTATGTACCTCCCAACTAGTGCCACTCTTATGTGCCTCCCATCCTCTGATAACTACAAAGGATGAGGGATATCTTTAGATTCTGAATCTTCACATATACCAAAATGACATTTTATTTCTGGTCACCTGAATGAAGGAATGAACTGAATACCAGCATCATTATTTGATTGAAATGTTAGGGATACATTAAGCACAAAATTTCTTTGAACCTACTGAGAACCCGTATATCTACATGTACATATGGTTGTGCTTCCTCACAAATTTTGTGCACAGACTCAGAGGAAAAATGCAAGCAGAGTACTTATTTATCTGTTATAATAAAATGTGTTAAAATCAGATGGCTGCATTTTAATATTTGGCCGGTGTTTTTTTCAGCATCACCACTTCATCAAGCAATTTATAGTGAGCTTTTCTTGTTTTTGTTTTATGAGGGTGAATAACATTTATATTTGTATTTGTGTCTTTTTGCCCAGAACCACTTCCTAGTAGTCAATATCCTATTCCGCAGTTCGAACTCTTTACTCTCCATAAGCTAACCTGTCCCTGTCTAACCTGTATACATATGGAATTACTATGGTCTATATTGCACAAGTTCCTCTGTAAAATTTTGACATATGCAGTATCAGCCCAAATAAATTAAAGGGTCTTCAGCGGGTAACTACTCAACATGTTTCAGAGCCTTTTACCCGTACAGGTCTCTCTGAGTAGCGGCTCCTTGTCTAAGCTAAATATTCAGCAAAGACGACCCACATAATAAAGAATAAATAAGAACGTGGCGAATGATGAATTAGCTAAATACGTGAAGTTTTGCTTACAAATGCAGAGCTTCATTATGAAAGAAGAACGCCTGTCAAACAAACCATAATTACTAAATTTGTATAGTACAGGTCAGATAAGAACAATTTGACTTACCTCTGAACCAATATGTACCCTTTCTGGCTGGACAGCTTACCCTAGTTAAACCACCCGCCAGTGTCCAAAAGAAACTACAATTGCTTGTTTCCATGCTTCAAATTTGAAGCAAGCAGTTCAGGGTGTTAAAATTTTTAGAGCTAGGCTGCAACACTTTGTTTACATACATGCAGCACCATCTGTTGACAGAATTGCAAACTTCCATTTGAAACAGTTGACCTACCATTTCCACTATTTGGCATTCCTTATTGATTCCAAACATGATGCTCAAGTTAAACATAGTGTTTACTCATAGTGCAACAGTGTTTGTGTGTGATATTCTAAGGTTGGTAGAATCAATGGAACTCTTTGCTTGCATTAGGCCTAACTTTAATACAAACACTTAAATTCAGAGAAGTAATTTGGCACTATGTGTAGTGATTGCAATGACATGCCACTTTACTGATAGATCAGCTGGGTGACTGGTAGTCCTGTGTATGCCTACTATGCAAAAAGTGCTGCATTACGGGTAATTATTAGAGTTAAATTAAGTCTAGCTATGATAGAATAGACTTTTATACTCCCCATCCATTGATTGTGTGGATTCTACGACCTCCGTTGGATACCATGACTGAAGCGCGTAGCGCTCAGGTCATGATAATTAATCTGACATTGGTCATAGATTCCACACAATAATTATTGTTGTGCAGAACCTCTGGATGATCCCGGATAGGACGTCAGAACCCACGGAGCCAGGAAACCACCGGGCTTGCACAGGAGCGAGGACTCTTGCCACAGACCTTGGGATCGCTCAGATGTTCATTGACATTGTGATTACTTGATTGCTTGTCCCTATTCTTTCTACGCACTTTGGAACTGCCAGGTACGTTGTATATTGAAATGTTCATGTATGTTTAATGTATTTTCCCTGAAGTCTATACACCGTATAGCACTTCATTTGGTACCAGAAGTGGGGTAATACCCGGACGCCGTATAGACTTAGGGCAAATGGCCAGGTGGAGCGGTACAATCGTCTGCTCCTTCAAATGATCAGGTGTTGTGTCCAAGGTTCCAACAAGAACTGGGACAAATCCTTGCCCCAGCTAGCAGCTGCCATCCGTGCTATGCCAAACAGAAGCACTGGATTCTCTGCCAACCTTATGATGTTGGGTAGGGAAGTTTTTCTTCCAAGGGATCTTATTTTCAGACTCACAGAGGAAAATGGAAAAAATGGAACCCAAAGCTTATGTAAAGCAGCTCCTGGACTCACTCTCCAGGACTCATGAGATTGCGCGACAACATCTGCGTGACGCACAGTGCAGACAAAAGAAAACCTACGACCTAAAACTGCGTGAATGGTCCTTTGAAGTGGGAGACCTTGTCTACAAGCTGGAGACTGCTAGTAAACCAGGTCAGTCCTGGAAATTGAACAAAGTATGGAGTGGTCCTTATGTGGTGACCAAGGTCCTATCTGCTGTCCTTTATAAGATCAAGGGGCGCAGGAAGGAATACGTGGCACATCATGATCGGTTAAAGCCATGTAAAGATCGTTTCATCCCTATGTGGATGAGGAGAATGTGGCATAATATCCTAGATTTGGATATTACCATTCCATACGATGGGGAAGAACAGGAAGAATCTCTCCTTGCAGATATCTTCAGGGAACTGTTTGCGGAACCGGATCCGGGAGCAGAGAATACCAATGGTCAATACAAGGTGAAGTCATAGCAGGTACCCAATCTTCTACTGAGGTGGAGGATCAGCTACTCATTTCAGATATATCAGCAGAGGATGCTCCATCTTCTGCCGAAGTGGATATATCTGTTGACCCGAGTGATTTTATCACCAGTACTCCTATCTCAAGGGAGGCTGAAATGGTGCAGCCACCTATCCCGCCCTCTCCAAGGAGGACTAGACGAGGCAGGGCTATTTGTCCTCCCCCTTATTTGCACCAATACGATCTCGGATAATTTGTTCTAGGCATGCCAGCTGTTAGTCAGAGTTACTCCGTCTATCTGTATACGTACATGTAAATACATTCTGCTGTGAATAGAACGGCTTTGATTCAGCATCGTCACTCTGTGTTTTTCAGGGTGGTCTGACATAGTTTGATTGCTCTGAATGTAAATAGTTTTTGTACTCTTTATTTTTTAACAAGGATGGAAGAGCCAACACAGGGTCCAGAAGACTGGCCAGAGGAGTGGCTTCTCCTGGATGTCTGTGAAGATGAAAAAGAAGAGGGAGAGTTGATGGATGAAAATACGGATGAAGAGGTAGGAACCAGTGAACGGGAAGTCCAGGAGGTCAATGGGAATCTCCAGGTCACGATTCAGAAGGACCAACCTCTGCCCGGTTATCTGTTGAAGACCTCAAGAAGTCCCCTGGTGGCCCAAGGAGTAAAGAGATGGTCTGATGACTTAGAGCAAGCACATAAAAAGAAATGTCATCCATGCGTTGTGTGCCATGGTAGGGTTACGCACGTTAAGCATCATATGTTAAAAAGCCACCTACCCTGGTACGTGTCTCCCACCACCTCTTGCTGGGAGTGCGGGTTTGTCTCTACTCAAGTAACAGGTCTTATGGAGCATTTGAAGTCCCACCAGCCAGAAATTGAAGAATTTCAGGATGGGTACCTGCAGGCGTGGGCCTCTCTGATGACAGGCCTGCTTATCACATTGGTGGAAAATCTGGGTTGTCAGACCATCACTGAGTTGCTGGTGAAAGCCCAGAATGATGGTTTGTATGCAGAGGGAGCTGTGGTCACAGATCAAGAGTTGCTGGTGTTAAGGGAATATAGCAGGAGGGTGACGGAGCACTTTTGGCCGCTGCCCGACATTATCAGTGTAGAGCCTCCCAACTGCATTCCTGCACTACTGCACTGGAGAGTGCTAGCAGCTATGGTAAGTGTTCTCGACATGGAGCATCAAGATACAGTTAGAAGTATCATGAGAATGGTACACACCATCAGTATGGAGGGGGAGGAGTGTCGGATGATTCTTGGCGTCAATCTGAAGTACATGTTGGTGGATTCCCATTGCCATTTGTGTGAATTGCTGTACAGATGTAACTTGCCTGATCTGGAGGCAGTGTTCAAGCATCATCAAGTCTGCCAGGAAGAGTTCGAGCTGGAGTATCTGGTCTCCAACCAAGTGTTTGAAAACAAATAGAAGTCGGAAAAGGGTATGCAGAGCCTCCTGGAGGACCCCAAGGTGTATTTGACCGTAGGCATTCACCCACGTTTCCTTAGGGGTCATAGTAGGGCTGAGGTAGAGAAAATGGTTTCTCGACTGGAAGACTTGGCCCATCATCCGAGGGTGAAAGGCTATGGTGAGGTGGGGCTGGACTACACAGTGGACGGGATCTCCAAGGACATGGTGCAGCACCAGAGATGGGCTTACGAGGCAGTGCTTTCCCTTGTTGCCAAGAGCACCCTGCCAGTTGTACTGCACTGTAGGGACAGCAAGAAGGAGGGGAGCTTAAATCAGTGTCTAAATTCCATGGAGGGTATTTTGACATCTACGCAAAAAGTGCATCTGCACTGTTATGAGGGAAGTGCCCAGGATACAGACAGGTGGCTCAAGAAGTACCCCAACACGGTGTTCGGGGTCACCATCAAGTCGATGAGGGGGAGAGAGAGGGTCATCAGGCAGATTCCGTTGAATAAAATCATGCAGGAAACAGACTCGCCGTACCCCGTGGGCATACCAGAAATATTTAAGAGCAGCAGGTGTGCCAATCTTGGGATGATCCTGGAGGCAGCAAAGTTAGTGGCCTCAGCCAAAAATGTGCCCCTTTCCTTGGTCTGCCAGGCAACAAGCACAGCAGCGAAGGAGTTCTACCGTCTATAGTTCTCCACCACTTTTCCCTGGTTGTTTGGTCGGATATTATCCGTCCAAGATCAATAATCAAAACTGTATTGTCGGAAAGTGTATCCGACAGTATATTACACATAAGTGCATATTTAAATTGCGGGTTGGATATGCTCTAACCCAACATATACTTCAATATCTTTGAATTTGGGTTGAATATTCCTAACCCAACACGTACCTTCTGCATGTTCGACTTTCGGGTTGGATCTGGGCTAACCAGATACAATAAGAACAGAAACATGAATTTGAGAATTCCAGGTGTCAGATTTGTTCTGATCGTCTGGCTTGTATGAATGAGGAGGCATGCATAGGAGTACATGACTGGAGATGGCATGCATGTGCAAGATCTCCAACTGATTACTGTGTGTATATGGGAGTATGGTGTGAATGTCACTAATTTCACTAACGCTTAACTTTTTTTATAGATGTGTACTTCCAGATCACAACTAAAGGGGAGATAATATTTTCCTATAGATGTGCCTTAAAGCTTGGGCATTCTGTGTTACAAGTGCCCTGGGGGAATGTTACTAACATTTTTTCATATTCTCTTTCCTCTACTTAAGGTGGCACACAGCATGACATGACGCACCCTATAGGTATTCCCGTTCAAAATTACTTTCGACCCCCACAAAGTTTATTCCGAGGATCAAACTAATTAAACAGGGGAAAGTGTTGTGCAGAACCTCTGGATGATCCCGGATAGGATGTCAGAACCCACGGAGCCAGGAAACCACTGGGCTTGCACAGGAGCGAGGACTCTTGCCACGGACCTTGGGATCGCTCAGACGTTCATTGACATTGTGATTACTTGATTGCTTGTCCCTATTCTTTCTACGCACCTTGCAACTGCCAGGTACCTTGTATGTTGAAGTGTTCCTGTATGTTTAATGTATTTTCCCTGAAGTCTATACACCGTATAGCACTTCACAATCACTGGATGGGGAGTATTAAAGTCTATAACAAGGCAAGGATGGGTTGAGGTAGGTGAGTTTTAGCATACTTTAGAAATTCGCCTACAAATTCCATCAACACCCGGGGACTTGTTACACTTATGACTTTTCAGACAGTTTCTCAGTTCATTCATTGTTATTACCTGGTTCAGAACATCATCAACTTCAGTTGACCAGACCTCGTCAAAGAATTCCTTATTATTCATTATATCTTCACGAATGTTGTTCATAAATTCTGAATCCAAGTATGCTTGTTCAGTAGAATTTTGGGCTTCATCTTTAAAGTTATGCTTACTAATTGTACAAGGAATCAAAATCAATATCATTATCATCATGACATTGGGGATTTCATTTGCTGCCTTTTTTTCTGGAAATCCAATAAAACATTAGGGTTAATGGCTAAATGCTATGCATATACTCTAGCTTCTGACGGACAGGAAATAAGTATTCCGTCTTTTTTTTTTTTTTTTTAACCAGACGCCAATAAAATTTTACTAAATGGCAATACTCTTTCCATTTTAACAATATCATGTCATATCATTAATCATTGAATGTGTTTTTTGCAAGTCCAGCCCGTGACAGACTTCACATGTCAGCCCAAGATTTATCCGTTTGGTCAGTTAACGCAGATGATATGACGCGCTCATTTTCTACTGTTAATTTCACTAAACTCTCGACACATACTCACAATTTTGCACCAAAAACAAATTGTTTGTCTTCAGATTCGTCGTCTGGCTTCTTGACCGGAAGTCATGTGCTTCTCTTGTGTCTCAGGCAATCTCGTAATATCACGCCGCACCTGGCCAAACCATTTCACACATTTATGCATTTTTTTCGGATTATATTACTAACATGATTGAGCCTTTACTTACATTTTAAACAACCAGGTAGAAATGCTACCATGAACATCATAAAATGCGGTCACTGAAAGAATACTAATGCATGTCATGTGACTCGCACGAGAAGTCATTCAATATGGTGGCAAGTGGGCGAAAATCCTATGATCAAGTAGAAATTTGCACAGTTTGAACAGCAAATGGACCTTATCGTAACTGTCTAAAACATAGCATGGATGCATGAATAAATATGTCTTCAACAGAAAGTACAGATAGAAGCAGACATATCGATCTACCCACGCAACAGGTAGGTTTTGGAGACTACCACGGAAACACTTGATTTTGACAGCTGCGGTCTCCCGTCTGGTCCTGTGTCGTTCTTCTTATCTGTCACTCAAACTGTTGACTGTTGTTGTAACAATGGAGGATATTGGATTGGCTGTCAACATACAGAACACAAATGTGCATTGCTGACCGTCTTGGCATATCCATGCACATGCACTGACGGAAAGTTACCTTGTAAAAGTTTGTTCTGCATTGCGGCTGATTTGCTCTTTACATGTCTCTTCCACCCCCACCCCTCACTTGGCCAAAAAGGAGGATAGGAGCATACAGATCTCAGCAGGCCTTGACATTCAGCTGCTTGAGCCACTGGCCCAAGTTATCAGTAATTTTTATTTTCACTTGCCCCAAGTGATCAGTAATTTTTATTTTCACTTGCCCCACAAGCTACGTACCGGCCCAGCCTCAGCTCAGGGGGAGTACCTTTGGAATTAAACTGGGCCCCCAGAGCAAACATTTTGCTAGGGATAAGTTCAACACCTCAAGTTTCCAAAGTCATGAATGTTAGCAGATGAACTTGACAGCTTATGTCCCCTCTGTGGAACCAGCAGGGAGACAAAAGGAAAAAAAAACAATTGTGGATGATAGTCAGGGTTTCCCCCCACCCTGTCATACAAATATATCTCAAATTAAAGGCACAATATTTGTACCCACTATAAAGTAATGAATTTAGCAGCTGAATTTGATAGCATTTGTCCCCTCTGTGGAAACAGTAGGGAGACAGAAGGGAAAAAAACAATCATGGATGATATTGAGGGTTTTTACTCCACCCTGTCATACCAATATACCTCAAAGGGCACAATATTTGTACGAAGTGTCTGCAGAACCAAGCGTGGTTGCGGATAATTTTCCTGCTGCAGAACCAGCAGGCCTGTGATTGCTACCTTTGTATCGTCATAATCGTCTCGCGATATTCTTTTGACACTCCATCTGCAGCATTTCAAAATGTTAAATCTTTTGTAGCACACAGGGGAGGGCTTATAGTTATGCTGTGTTGTGTATACAGTGGTACCTCTTATGAGAGACCACCCCTACGGCAGGTCAAAATGTGGTCTCTCAAAAGAGGTGGTCTTTCATTAGAGGTAAAACAACATGGAAAAGATAGCACAGTGTTCGGAGAGAGCGGTCTTAAAAAGGTATGCGGTCTCTCATTAGAGGGGTCTCTCAAGAGAGGTACCACTGTATACACAAGCGACAGATTTGGGCTCATATTTCTACACCATCCCCTAGGGCGTGTTCACTTGCTGCTGTGTCCCGTTTTCTACATCCGTACAAGATCCAGCACTCCAGCGCTTTCTTACAGTATTAGTTACAGAACCGCAGCCGGCCCTCATACCTTATTTGGTATTATACCAGACCCAGCACTCCAGTGATTTCTCACAGTACTGGATAGAGTTCCGGATCTGGCTTTCCTGTATATATTGTCTGTGGTACCACGTCTGGCTCTGTAGTTGCTTCAACGACTGAAACCAGACCTAGTTCAGTAGCCACTTGGATATTTTTACTCAGGGCTCATTTTCATGACTAAGAAAATCTAATAAGTCAAATTCATACCTGTAATCAACAAATGTTCTTTATCTTAAATCAAAAGGGTACCACCGACTGGCAAACTGTAAAGTTAGCATAGCATCAGACCATTTCTCTTGAATTCTCATGTTATAGCCTGCTTTCTGCCAGGTTTAATGACTTTACTCTTATACTTATGCCTACCTCTCTTACAGTTGCTAGCCTTCTGACTGTTCCAATCTGAATAACAATAAGAGTCAGATGAACGGGAGGATGAAGATAAATTAGAGCCACTATCAGAGTTCAAATCTGGTTCTCCACTGTCCATGTCAGTGTCCATAACCTTTTTTTTGCCCTTCCACTAATTCCGGATTGAAAACCATTTGGTGTCACAGGCAGAAGCGTCGAATATGAATACTTGATTGATCAAAACACTTCATACAGAAAGAAGCATATGACCAATACATAATGATGAAAAAAGAGAGAGAGAAAAATAAATCAGCTGGGCAGCTGGTGTCAAAGGGTGCAAGTTCAGGACTCATTGGTTCCGAACATAAGAAAAATATAAATAGATATATATACATGAAGTATTTATATAAAATAACATGTTGCAACCTGAATCAAAGTCAAATGTCTGTTTACATATTCCGTGGCATTCTTGCCGACAGATGTCACTGGTATTTTGATAGGCTCGTGATTCTATTTGATGCTCATAGATGGCACCAAAGTATGGATTTCACTTCAATGTGATATACATGCATACTGTTTGTGAAGTAGTGGAATTTACATTCATAAATCTTTTTTTTTTTTTTTTTTAAGTTATTGACATGTAGCAGGACCTGTTTTAGGAAGTCTGTATCACCATCATTATATGACATAATGCAAACACGTCTTAATAAGTTTTCAAGCTGCACATATGTTTCTAGCATTTACTGCAAAGGCATTGAATATGTCACAAAGAGCCATACATTCACAGAGAAGGTGGAATACATAGTCAACACAGTTATTATTGCACTTTTTACAAGTTCTTTGATACCAGTGTGTTTGAATACGTGCACCCTCGGGAAATTCTGACACCCCTAGCTGTCCAATAAGCTGCAAAAAGGATCGGAGGCCAAGAATCTGCTGTCCAGAACCACAGGCCATCACGTCCAACAAAGTCCCACTCTGTAACTTTTGCAAAATCCTATCTGTATACCGTCCAATTTCACACTCTAATTGGTGGGCACAAACTCCTAGTCTAGTTAAATTTTTCTTTGTATCAATAGGTGTGCAAGATATAGTTTTCCATGCAAAAATGTTTTTTGAATTGTACACAGGATTTTGATTTATGTCCAGATGCAGTACCTTTGAGTGGTTATTATATCTTTGGCACATGATTTTATATAAAAGTTTACCTAGCTGCTTACTGTTTCTGGCACCTTGATTGTACCAGATATCTAGTATTTTAAATTAAAAAAGCACTAATTTAATGATAGCTATCCAGCTTGCAGGAATATTCTGTAAATGGCCCAGACTGTCACAAGTTCTTCTGGGTCATAGTCACATACAGTACCGACTTCGCATATGGGTCCCTTTTGCTAGCTAACCATTTTCACATTGCGCACCACATTTGAGTGTGCTTAGTTGCGAGCTTTTTTTGTCTGGATGTGCCATCGCAAATAGCACGCCAATTTCTTGTGCTCAAATTTCTGGCACGCCAAATAGCCATGCGAGTTGCGTTTCATCTACGCGAGTTGCGTTTCATCTACGCGAATTGCGTGAACAGGTATTTCGCCTTGACTGGGCATAGCGTGCCAGCAGCAGGCCTCGCTCCCTATCTTTACTTCCCCTTTGCTTCAGGTCTCGTTTCTCGTCACGTGATCATCGCAACAAAGGCAGGTTTTTTGTTTTTTGCACAATACGCGATATGCTGGGGTAAAAGTGCCGTAACTTTTTTATTTCTGCATTTCATGCAAGCTGATTAACATGACTTTTGTTGAGTAAGACCATCTCAACATTTCTATGTGGTTTCGTTGTCAATTTAAACAAAAACTTATGTCCTACACCCTAACAAAATGAATATAGGCCTATCGATCTCAATCTGGAATTGATTAAAATGGCAAAGCCTGTGTCACAGTCACTGTGTGAATATAATTGCATGGGTACCGGGTCCCCGCATTTTCCTTGGTTAGCATCACGGACGAGGGTTCCTCTTTAATTTTTCTTAAGATCGGTCGTGTGTCAATGTCGTCATTAAATTATAGTGGTAGAGTTTGTTGCTGCAGTTAATACTTGATAAACGCACTTTATCGCAGTCATTGATAAACTGTCAACATGATCATCACTTGTTGCAGCAGTATTTTCACCCAAGCCATGTTACCTGCGGCTGGCGTATATTACTCTCTTTCCGTGAAAAGAGAATGGAGTGTCTGCTTTATTGTATGCAAAGACTGGTAGTATTTCATCATTCTGACCAATTAACAGAGTTATATTTTGTTTCTTGCTTTAATAAATTGTCCGTAACCGCCACTTGTGTCCACACAAATGTCGCCTATCTTTCACAAGGAAGCCTTCACAACACGAGGTACGGAGTACTCCGAACGAATCATCGGTTGAAAAACGACACATTTGATTGGACGGCGAACACCATGTGATCGATTCCGGCCCCTTGACTGACCTAGAATATTCCGGAGAATCGTCTTCGGTACTTTCCGACTAAAATGACATTTGAAATAGAAGCAGTTTTGGCATGGTTTCCCCTAAACTACTTTTGTTTCAGCCAATGGGAGAGCTTTCTTAAAATAGACTAGGTTCTCCGCATTCTACCGATATGAAGACCATGGCGGGTAGACGAAAAAAAAGGTCGAAACCGCGACGATGAAATCACCCTATTTCTGCGTGGCAGTTTTTCAAAATAACATCATTCAAATTGTTGCAAACAACGGCCCGATCATTGATTTAAATCATCGCAGAAGGATAATATTTATTTTTAACACAAAATCAAAATAGCCATCGACAAGAACTGAGGTTTCTCTACAATAAAACGTGCGTGCTTGCATGTAAATAAACAACACCAGGAATTTGAGACGGCCTTTAATCAGCCACTTCAAAAGTTTGAGTGACACGCTGTTCTAGTAGACTACCGGTAGTTCTAGTACAATGGAAACTGGCGTGTTGGGAGTTAAAGGTTGGTCCAACAGGAAAATAAACTAATTTGAAGAACAGCTCCTCACAAAAACATCTCTCCTCTCAGTGTCTCATGACATAGGATCCATGCATCAAGATCACAAACATGGGTGCATATTCATTTAGATAATGGTGGATATTCTTAGCGCAAAAATCTCATTTGTCCTCATGGTGGTACGCTGCGCGGAAAGTGCTGTCAGTGCAGTCGAAAACGCGAGCGTGCGAAGCCAGAAACAATTCGCGCGTGTTAATGGTCAAAACCAAAAACATGTCAAGCATGCTACATGCGAAGTAAGCGTGCTCATTTTTCTAGCACGACGAACTGGCGTGCCAGGAATTTGTGCACAACTCAGTTTTGGCATCTGGCTAGTCGCATCTCATTCTGGCCAGGGAGAATTTCTGGCATGCCAGATTATTTGCTAGCATGGGGTGTTACAAATGCGAAATCGGTACTGTATCCTGAGCCAGTTGTTAAAACAATGTTAACAAGAGATAATGTTCAGTGGTAATCGGTACCTACCAAGTTCACCTTTGGAAGCTTAATTAGAGGCCTTTTCATTAACACCTTAGATAAATTTACACAATTTGTTGTTCAGTTCTTCTAAAGAGTGCTTTTTCACACAGTGGTAAAAAGTTTATTGAGTCCTTGAATCAGAGAGGTCACATGGACTTCACTGCCATTTCGCAAAATGGGTATTTCTGTAACAAGGGAGTTGAAAAGGGTGATGCAGCGATAACATTATTCCTGATATGAAATTGGCTTAGTTTAAAGAATGCCTTTTCTGCCTTTTTGGTTGAATTGTCAATTTAGCTAATTGTCCTCATGCTGCCAGAAGCAGTAAATATTAAGCCCAGATAGCAATAACCCTGTGATTGCTCCATTGTGCTACCTTTGAAAGTAAAATTTTTTTTTTTTATACGATCTCCACCTTTGTTGAAATTTACTACTTTGGTTTTTGAGAGATTTACTTCAAGATTCTAAGTTTTTATGGTAGATTTCTAGTGTATCAAAAGCATTCTGCAATCCAAGGGCAGATTCAGGTACAAGGACTAAATTGTCAGCATGCGTAAGCCAGTTAATACTAGTGATCCAAAGGGAAATTGGGTCACATGTGCTGTCAAAAATACAAGGAAGCTCACTTGTAAATACATTGAACATGTTGAAGAGAGTAGGACTTACGAAACAGCTTAAATTTACCCCTTGAAATGCTGTAAAAACAGTGATTTAAGCCATCATCAAGTTTGAGACAGTAATATACATTAGAATACATTCACCCTTGGGAAGTTCTGACACACCTAGCTGTCCAATAAACTGCAAAAAGGAGGGGAGGCCAAGAATCTGCTGTCCAGAACCACAGGCCATCACGTCCAACAAAGTCCTACTCTGGAACTTTACAAAATCCTATCTGTCTGATTTTGCACAGAAAGGTCCTTCCTAAATGTAGCTGTATCAACGCGTGACTGTACAGTCTGAGTAACAGACCCAGCACTGGTTCTGGAATATATTTTGCTTTTGATATTAGACATGCTAGACTTGGAATGGACCTATGTTTTTTAAAGCGATCCACTCACGTGTGATCTCAATTTTTTATTATCTGTGTCCCGCAGAGAGGAATCCAGATCCTCGGGTGTCACATCAGTCACTTCGCCCCCATAAGATCCTGCACATTCCTCCTGTAAATCAGACTGCAGAAGTAACTGGTCCATTTCTTTTGCTCACACCATAAATCAGACCTATGTCCTGAAAATTGTGATCAACATGCTCCTTGGGAGTTAACTCACTGTCCAATTCTCTATGAGTTGACATCTCGGCATAATCGACCCTCCTAATGGACCGAAAATTAAAGGATGCCATAAACCAAAAAAAAATTTGAAAACTTGTGACTGTTTGCAACATCATATGTGCAGGTCTACAATCTGAACACATTTGCACAGCAAGACAAAGAAAGAGTGAATACCAAGACTGCGGGGAGGTTGCACAAAAGGATTTGCCAAAACAAAAGATCCAGAATGCTTGAACAGTCATACTTCAGTGAACTTATGTGTGACAAACAAGACGTACCTCAATGAAAGCTAAATGTAAATCAATCAGCTTACTCTGTGACAAAAATGTATTTCCGAAAGTCACAATAATTACTAGTATTTATTTTAAAGAAATAAATTTGCACTTGGTTGATCACTTTCAGCCATGTTGAAACTGAATGTGTCCTTTGCAGGCCATAGTGATCATGATTAGTTAAAACAGTATTTCACACATATTACAAGGTTGTGCAGTCACTTTATCAACTAGTACTGGCTATATGCTGCACGCTACTTATAAATGATGACCTGTGGAATTATCTATAGTTGCATGGAATCATGAGATAGTATAAATATGATAAACAAAACACCAATGGTGCAAATTGTTGGCATTGCTGAAATTTGCAAACAAAATAAGATTTTTTTTCTTATATTTGAATTTTCATTAAATTACTTTGTGAAAATGACCAACTGAAGTTTGTGAACATGACTCAACATTACGAACAAGATAACATCGTTGTACATAAATCATGTATTAAACCATAAACAAACATCACAGTCGCTGATACAGAAAAAAAAAAAAAAAAAACAGAAAAAACAGCTCCAACTTCCAAGATAATAGTCAGGTGCACAAATTGCAGTCATGAGAAAAAAATCACGGTCACTGGTTTAAAGACATAGAAAAAAATCACAGTTTTAAAATATATAATATTATTATTCAATTTAAAAATCACAATTCTGGCTATCACAGTCAGTTCAACATGTTGAAAATAGATCACAGTCTGGAATTTAAAAAATAACACTTAGCTGAGCCGATATTGTTCTCTTATGTACCTTATCATTCCCGTAAAATGTCCACAATCATGGAACTCTTGACACCACATGTAGTCTTTTAAGTACCATCCAGGCATGTCCTTTTTGGTCCCATGCATAGATTTTAGCTTGGCTTTTACACTGACCCAATGGCCGTCTGTGGAGTTGATGTGAGCCCTTGATCTTGGATGGACAAAGTTCTCACTATTGCTCATGGTTTGATGTTGGTATCCTATGCCAAGGTAAAGCATTCTTGAATATGCATACAACTCATCTGAAATTATGGTCACCGTGGTATTTGGCTTAATGTGATCTACTGACATTAGTTGCATGAAAGTGTCTTGATCCCATCTCTCTACAATCTGCAAAAATGACTGTTTTGTGTCCCGGTTGTACCCTCCAAACACCCACTGTCCTTCTGATATGGTGCCGTGTTGATGTTTTCTTTTTTGCCGAAGAGTGAATCTTTGATCTCCACCATATGCCCGGGACTGCTAAGTTGAATGGGGTGTTTGTTCTTATATGTAGCACATATTTCCCGTAAGAAATTAAACCAATTAATACTAACAGCTTTTCTCAGATACTTGGGTCATTTGTATCACATACTTTATGCTATGCCCACTGCATCACATGTATATGATATGCAGGCAATCTCCCAGGGTTAAACAGTCTTTGGAGAAGAAAGAGCCATCCTTCAAACCTTTCCCAAGTGTAGCATTTGTGACCGCAGATGCAAACCTTTCCCAAGTGTAGCATTTGTGACAGCAGGTGCAAACCTTTCCCAAGATTAGCATTTGTGACAGCGGAAAGCATACCTGTCACAGGTACCAGTCCTCCTAGGAGCGTAGCACATGGCCTGCCCATGCTTGTGGCTTCCAGCATCTGCCAACAGCTGCCATACCTGTCCACATTCATCATGTATATGTGCAATAGTTCTTGGGCCTAAAAGAAATATGACCAGCAAGAAAAGAATGAATACCTAAAGTTAAAACTATGACAGCCACATCAAGAGTCATATACATGTACTGATCCTCTTGAATTTCTAATAGCAAAATAATTATATTTCTGAATTCTTACAAATTTAAGATGTCCTATTGCAAGGAATGGTTATGATTCTTCCACTGCAAATCATTGGCTTCTCAGTTAGGCTGCTCAAAAAATGAATGTAGGTACCATATGTGATGAACTGTATGGCAGACACTTCATAAGTGAAATGTATAAAAACTTAGCTAATAACACTTTTCTTACAGATGAAAATTAGGCCATATGATGGTCCTCAAGTCAAGAGATTTACAACAGATTGATGACTTATGTATTATTCTTAAATGTAAAGAATGTACACAATATGAAGTGCGACTTTATAGTAACACACATACATGTGTATCATAAAACAAGAACTGTTGCACATATACATGATGAACACGATGCATGCCTACAAACCGAAAGTCCTTCCAATATGGTGGGATTGCTTGCCTCGTTATCAGTTTTGATCATTGTAATCATCATGATGCCATAGATATAACACAGGGACCACTCTGGCCGCTAGCCAGTTAGCCAAATGCTAATATTTATTGAATTTGGCCAAAGAAACGTGAAAATGGCTAAAATATGTTCAAATGAATTATCAATGAGCCAGGACTAAATTAAAGTTCTTAAATTATGCCTGTACGCCCCATTTTGGTTACAGGTTTTTGAAGTCTGGATCTGTCCCAGTAACATAGTTACATATCTGAATGTATGTTACTTAATCCTTGTAGCACCGATTGAGGCATTTAAGAAGTATTGCTGCCAGAAATATTTCGACCAAGAAGAAGGTTGCCAGTGACGAAGTCTCTCAAGTCTCGACCTACTTTACACTTCATTGTCATGCCAAAGCAAAAGGTATGCAGTCGGTCCTTCTTGGTCATACTTATGGTGCATACAACAAACACATAAAATGTAATGTACTGCCCACTGACTCAGTGACTGCAATGTTAACCCTTAAAGCGCTGACTTAAGATTGAGTCAACAGCTTTCCTAGGGACACTTTGCGTGCAATGCGTGCAAAGTGTCCCATGGAAAGCTGTTGCCTAAGACTACTTTTTGCTTTAGACTAGGCTTGCTAGTATTTAAATGAAAGGTATCTTAACGAGGAATTTGAATCTTTTAACCACTATATGTTTTACGGTAACAAGAAAATGACTATAGCTGTGATTAGCACTTTAAGGGTTAAGATTTTTCATGAATTCTTAGAGTTGTACATAAAGTTACAACTTGGCACTAATAGGTCTAACAGGTTGCTGTGTCCATATAATACAGGCTGTGGACTCACACTTGCTTCCTACAGGACACAGGGTTTCCGCCAGAGGGTAAAATGGGTAAAATAGCATACCCTAAAAAATCTCAAGGGTACTTTTGCTTACCCTAAGATTTTAGCAGAAAAGAACAATTTTAGCATATATTACTCTGAAATACCCCATAAATGCTTCATTATTAGAATTTTTACTTCAAAATATGAAAATTTGAGTACCCTAAAATTTCACTCTGGGAGAAACCCTGGGACAGGTGGCCAAATGTCCTAAATTATGGGCTAAATTATAAAAAGCAGATCTATATTTTGGTGATGAAAGACTAATTTTGGCCCTTGTTTAATCACAGTCTTTGGTAGTCATGACCCTTGAGAATTCTGTCTAACAGTCCCCAAGTGCTGATGTAAAAACCTGTAAGGGAAATGGGGACAGGAGTATTCATCTGAATGCACAAAACAAGACTGCTTCTCAGTATTTGTGGACAATTGTTACATATATACATTCATGTAGAATGCATTCAAACTTGCAACAAGTTCAAAAGTTACATGCAACAAATAAGGAAATGTGTCTGTAGGAAACTGTTGAAAATGTATGCTAAGTCCTATTTATGCATACTATTGGCTCTGCTGACCATAGGTCATAGAGCTTACACATTATGTGATCACTTATGTCTGTCTGTCTGTCTGTCTGTCTGTCTGTCAATCCATAAACTTTTGCTTGTGAAAGCAATACAGTCAACAGTTTACATATTAGCCCCATATGACTTTCAGAACTTGTCAAGGGTATGGAAATCTAGGTTGAATTTAATATTGGTGGTGCCACCTATATTATTATGTCAAATTTCTGGCCAAAATAGAAAATTTTTTTAGAATACGGTACATTGTATCTTAATATGTTTTTCATGAATCATCTTGAATGTCATTCAGGCAAAAGGATGAAAACATATCAAAATTTGGTGGCACCCCCAACAGCATTGCGGAACATATGTACCAAAAGGCGTTGAGTACACATTAAATTCATTATTTTGAGAAAGAACAAAGCTAATGAAACCATACATGTATCGCAAAAGTGTAGCATGTAGAAGTTATATTTCCCCTAATATGGATGACCATGACCTACTTTCTCAAGGAAACACAGGGAATGTAACATCAGGAAATGGCTTTATTTTGTTGTGCAAATGTATCCATATACCAATACAGGAATATTATTTATACAGACCAAAGTCTGTGAGGTGTGTAGTCATGGTGGTGCCACTGGTGATATTATGGAACTAGCATCATAGGTATTAGAAGTGTATTAAAATTCATTGTTTTGATTATTAGTTTAGATGGAACTTCTAAATTTACCCTAATGATGCATTAGACCAGTATGAAATCAAATTTTGGGTGAGTGTGACATGTTTTTCAAGGTAACTTAGGATGTAGTCAAGGACACTAAATGTGACATGTTGAGAAATGAGAAGGCTAACAAAACCAAATGTACCATAAATGTGTGTCATATATGGAAGTTCGATACTGCACAATGTGGGTGACCTTGGCATACTATCTCAAGGTCACAGAGGCAAGGCATATCAAGAAATGAATTTATTGTGATGCGCTTGGTACAATAAATTGAGATGGAACTGCAAAACCTTTACCAATATGCATTATGCCAATGCTCAAATGTTGTAATATATTGTATGACCCTGACCTATTTTAAGGCCATTAAGCACTTAAGGATAGGACACTTAATTCAATACATAGATAAAGAATAAGGGGAAACAATACCAAATTCTAACACAAATGTGTTCATGTGAAAGTTTGATATTGCTTCACATGGATGATTTTGACTAATTTCTCAAAGTCCTGGAGGGAATGCTTTTCTGGAAATGAATTCTTTGTGATGGTAATCGGATTATATGTCAGCAGAGCATTAGGCCCATTGTCCTCTTGTTTGTTATTTATACGGGTTTGACCGAACTTTTTAGCTGCAGATGTCTTTCATACACCTGATGTGGACAAAATCTATATAATTTTTCTTCAAAATCTTCTTGCATTTGTTCTGCCGTCTTGCTCAAATGTGATATGATAATTTATGTGTACATATGCCAGCTTCAATCAGTCAACACATGTATGCATTGAATGTATTGTAGTTTGTACCATTTCTGCATGTATGACATATATGCACAGGGTTTCTGCCAGAGTGAAATTTTAGGGTACTCAAATTTTCATATTCTCAAGTAAAAATTCTAATAATGAAGCCTTTAAAGGGTATTTCTGGGTAATATATGCTAAAATTCTTTTCTGCTGAAATCTTAGGGTCAGCAAAAGTACACTTGAGATTTTTTAGGGTGTGCTATTTTACCCTTTTTACCCCATGGCGGAAACCCTGATGCGAGTCAACAAAGTTTTAACATTCAGTAGATAATGTAGAGGTCTGTACCAAAGTATCCAAAGTCTAGATTTTTTTCAAAACATGCAAAATGTGTTTATATTTGCTGGTTTAGGTCCATTTTATCAATGATGTCAAACAGCATTTGTTTCTGCATTGGATTAGTGTTTGACTGCATTGTTCTGCTATTACTTTTCATTGTTAAACCGGTTCCTCCATATGAAATGTACCTGTCACTTCTTTGTAATATCAGCAGTGTGGGATACATTGTATGTTTATATGTAGAACAGAGACTCATGGGAATAGGCTAGACCTGATACAAATGTGACAAAGACATACACTTTCATAAACGATAGCAAAATAAGTGAGCAAAATTTTACAATCATCTACTGAACCAATCTGTGTCTCATAGCTGGCACAGCAAACATGAACATTTGGCTTCAAAAATTATGGTAGATTAGTTCTTTTATTTTGGGATTCTGCTCCATAATGTGCTCAATTGTGTTTGAGAACTAGTCCAATATTAGTCAGTACATGTGGTATGTTAAACTGGTTATCCAAAAAAAAAGCAAAATTGGACTGATTCTTGACCTTAATATTTACATCATCTTTGAAAAAAAAAGTAAAAGTGATAAGATGGTTAACTCATTCCATACTATGGTCACAGGCCTTGCGGCAGCTGCCGCATGACTTGCCAGGCAGTGCCAGAACCACTGACTTAATACTATAGGCATGTTGGTACTTAAATGAAAGCTCTTTTCATGAAGAATTTAAATATGAAATTGCCGTCTTAAACGTAGGTAAATATATGGAAAATCAGGAACTGGTATGGAATGAGTTAAAGAAATTAGTTAGCAGTCTTCTCTCTGTGTAAGAACTGTAGGTGATTCATTCTGCATATCTGTGACACTTTTGTATCATGTCTGGTCAGTTTTCATGTTTTTGGTGCACAAAAAATACCCATCCATACATTTATGTTCACATGATAAAAGAGACAATTTGCACCCCATCAAAGCACCATAATTATTTTCTTTGTTAAAATCTTGTCATTTTAATGAGTTCTGTGTGGTATATTGCTACATACTCTCTTTTTATCTTTTACATTTACAAGCATTTTATACCAGTGAGAAAGTTGAAGGATCTTTGGTGAGTGTTCCCTGTTGCTAGTTTCATGATAGCACATTATAAACTTGCATGTAGATTTCTTAAAGAGACTTGTCTATTTGGTATTAATGTAGAAGTTTTGTTAATTATCATGTGTTTTTCATTATTTGTTGATAAACATAAGCATTTTAAGTTATCAAGGATCAAGTGCTGCATTCTCTGCACAAATTTTGTATGTCAGCCTTCTGATTGGATCTGTATACACTGTAGTATCATGTCAAGAATAACACAAAGAGTAAAATGATGTGTATTGACCTAGATTCCAAACTTCAAAAATTAAGTGAGATTTATTTTGAAACACAACCTGATTATTGGCGTTAGTTGTAACAAAATTAAGATGTCATTCTTACCAGCTTTTATGTGCCAAGTTAACATGTTTAAATGATCCTGTTAGATAAAAACATCTCTGGAATTCAACTGTAAATGGACACTTTCAGAATCCAACATGGAGAGGATTCAACTTAGGCCACCTGGTGGAGGATCTGAACACTGCAGCCACTTGTATCCTTTGCCACATCAGACAGATTTATGTATTTTCAGATCACATTTATCATATCATGACTTAAAAAGTATAACATGTTTTCCTGTAAACTTTGCCTTATAGAGACAGGATGGTCACCAATATTTACAAATCTGCACACTGAAAAAAATGCAGTTGCAGCAGATTAACCTTTATAACCAAACATGACAACAGCCAGAGTCAACAGATTGAACAGTTCTGATGGGGTCCACTTTCAACCCCCCAGCCCCACACAAAGATAGACTTAAGTTAAGGAAAGAGATATGTATTAATTTAGCCATTGGCTATTTTCTCCATCCTCTTAAAAGAAATAAAGTAAGTTATTAGCAGACTGAAGTTGAACTCTTAACCTTAATATAAAAGTAATATCCATCAGTGATCTGGTAGGAAAGTGATTATGGTCAGTTGTTTAGTACCTGCAATATCAATCATGAACAATAGATATATATCCCCATTATACTTGAGTTTTTTCGTCTAGAACACTTCCAGGTGGTTGTTACCTTATTCCATATTTCAAACTCAATACTCTCCATACATGTAAGCTAAGCTGTCACTGTTCAACCTGTATAAATATGAAAGTACTATTGAACACATTGCTCATGTTCCTCTGTAGAATTGTGACATCAGATACATTATCCCAAATATAGTAAAGAGTCTTCAGCGGGTAACTGTAACCATAATAAATAAAGCGGGTAACTGTAACCATAATAAATAAAGCAAATTGAGCTCAATTCACCTATTTCCCCCAAGATAGCCTTATTATGTTTAATTATTGTATTGCGTGGTGATTGATAAAATGTGTGGTTTATAGTTGTTTTTATTTTAATTTGAACTATGTAAAATGCTGTCCAAAAGAAAATGTAGGTCATCTCAAAATCAGTCTTAACTTGTCACTCTTATAATAATTCTGATCATTTTATTATGTATCCATGTGCCAGCATGCTGAGAAAATAATGCTACCCAAGGCACAGAGATGTAAGCTTTCCACATTTACATGAAAATTTGAATTTTTGCCTGGGTCAACATCACAAAAATGTTGCAAATATAACACTTGAAAATGGCATGAGACAGCCTGAATACTGGGATTTTTACATATGGTTTCTCGGGATACCCTGGCATATGCATCTATGGCCCTTGACTTGCTATACAGTTAAGATACAATGCACTACTGTACACAATAGTTGTACATTATATATGTCAACCCGGCCATTCCATGGTCACAAAAAAATATATATTTTTGGTGCTCAATTGATGCTGGTGAACTTTTGCACAGTCTCCAATCTGGAACAGCTCTGAACACAGCGCTTCATTTGTACTGGAATTAATACAATGACCTGGTAATTCGATTGTGGCATTCACGCATACCTGCCTCCAGTGAGCCATTCCTTTTTTAGGAATGCGGATTTGGTACAGTTGGCATGTGCGTTTCCCATTTTCAGCCCGGTGATTGATGCCGAAGGTTGCTGGTTCAAAACCTGGCAGTTCCGTGGTCATGAAACAGACATCACTGCACATGTAAAACTAGGGAAAAAAATCTAAATGAGCCAAAAGTATATAGTTTTTAGGTTGTCACATTTTATTTGCTTCAGTACTGGTGGCAAGTCTTGCACCATACTGGTACTGGTGGGCCACTGTTGGGTCCACTGGCCCTACCACTGTACACATTCTTGTGCTGTGCCAGGGATGGGCTACAATTTCAGTTTGCTACTTTGGAATCAAAATAAATTTCTCAGGGGATCTGTCCTATGAAGTGCCCTACCCCCCTCCCCCCTTTTGTGGGCAGAAGTGCATGTACCTCACGAGTCTGTGAGACCACTTGTGTTGGCCACAGTGGGACCACTCCAAAATGGGTGCAAGACTTTGTGGCAGTACTGTGAGGGTGGGTAAGGGGTGTCTCGTACTGGCATACTGGGGCTTTTTATGTACCCTACTGGCGCACTGGAAGCCCTCTTATTTTACGAACTTTGTACTATCCAAAATTTTGAAAGATTTTTATTTGCCTTACCACGTAGTCTATAAAAATAATTACCTGTACCAGCGTACTGAACCCCCCGTTACCCCCCTTCTACTGTATGTCCATGCATTGTGAGTCCTTGACAGCTGGCCAGCGTTTGTGGTAAGGGTGTGGCAGGATCAGTATGTGCTGCAAGCGTTGCTGATAGAGTGGCAGGTAGACCTCACTGGACTCGTATACCTTGGTGACCAGGTAAACACTGAACCTAAGTCTCAGACATTGACCATCTTTCAACCTGAAGACAGTCTGTGACTTTATTATACTTATAGCCTAGACAGATTTTGTGTGAATTTTGAATTTTTCAACTTTAATTGGTTCTGAATATTGAATACCAGTGTTGAGTTTACGAAATATGATGATGAAATCCATGTCGGTTGAACCAGTGCGGATAATTGTACTTTGTAGCAAAGAAACATGCTCAAATCTCTAAATATGGCCTGCAAGAATATGTGGGTCAATTTTAATTTGAAATTATGAAGGTAGATAAAATGGTCTGTGTACATGTCAACTAGATTTTCAGGCAAAAGCAAAAGTGTCTAGATTAGTCTGTATAGATGTCATATGAATTCATGGATAAAACCCAACATATCTAAAGTCTAAAGTTGGCAGATAAATTTAGTCTGAATGGGTGTCATCAAAATTTACAGGTAAAACATTCGATATCTATAGTCGTAGGTTTCATCAAAATTTGCAGGTTTACACAGCATGTGTCAAAAGTCTATGTTGGTGTACATTTACACATGAGGTGTACATGTGGCTGCCAACTGTGTTTTTATCACCCCATAATCCATACAGGTCAATATGGTCGTGTGCAATGAAGCCAGCAAACTCATTCCCTGTGCACACACCTCATGCCAGATATGTCAGTCTGGGTCTCATTTTCACCCAGACTGCTAATTACTTTCACTGAACAAAAACACCTGCTGTTTGTGTAGTCCTTCTCTGAAATCTGGTAGGTTTGCCATTTTACACACAACTTTACTTTGCCAGTTTATATTGAATGTCTTGATCTGATGCGGCTCATATTTAAATCTAATATGATAAAACTGATTATTTCCTTTCAAAGTGACAAAATGAGCAAACAAACAAAACAGATCAAGTAGTCGTTCTGCTAGTTATCCATGCTCTTGACTCATTGTTTACATAATACTAATCAGTGTGGATTTTAAGGAGATTCTTTGAAGTCCCTGCCAGTGCTCCCAATGCTGGTGTAGGGGAGAGTTCTGTGCCAGTTGCCGCTGTAGGCCAGGTATTGGTAATGGAGGTGTACACAGATGGGGCTTAATACAAGCGTGGACCTATTATCTGATAGCAGGTCCATGAAACAAGGCAATAGGTGACTAGACTTTGTGCAAGTGTGATGTAAATTTACACATGTACAGAACAATAGGTGTGTATAGTCTGTGTAGGTGTCATGTAAATTTACTGGTAAAAGGCTATGGCTGGGTGTCTATAATCTCTGCAGGTGTCATGTATGTATAGTGAAACCTGTTTATAGAGACCACCCTTGGGCAGGCTAAAAAGTGGTCACATAAGGCAGGTGGTCTGTCAATGGAGGTGCAATAACATGGTAAAGATAGCAAAAGGGACTGGAAATATGGTCTTAAAAGGCAGACAGTCTTTCATTACAGTGGTCTCTCAAAGCAGGTTTCATTGTATACTGTGCCTATATCTGATGCTTTATTGAGACACATTTACATGAAGTGCATTCTTCTGATTGGCAGATTCAGAGAGATGGTATGTTCTATGAGCAGAATACCTTGATATTTGGCTTAACAGATGGCTTCTATGGAGCTGCTTCGCGTGCTGTGAGTATTGTCTTCTCCTCAAAAAAAAAACAAACAAACAAAAAAAACATATTTATGCTGTTTACTGATTCTGACCTGTAAAGCAGCTGCCATTTTGGGAACAATGTTTTGAAGAATTAGAGAACCTGTGTCATCCAACCAGGCCACATATTACACATGTAAATATAAAATGTAGCGTTCTCATGTTGTTGAAAACATCGTTGGGAAGATGTGACTAGGTTCATTTTTTCCCTTGAACTGGGGATATAGCAACCTTCAAAATATGACATCCCCGTCAAATAAATGGAAAGGGTCTGAAGTCTAACAAATTTATTCCTCCATGTATTTTCCTAATTTGTGACCTCAAAAATTATCTGGATGAAACACTGTGGCTTGCTTTTGTGTGTTTCAAACAGCAAGGTGCTCTATTACATTTTGTTTCACCTTTGAACCTTTACTTTCTCCTGCCTAAACATGCTAAACAACTGAAAATTGCAGGAAGGCTTTTCAAAATGTTTTCATTATTTTGTTGTGTAGGCCTACAGCATTCATGGAACTGTGCAAACCCGGCGCTGCCATACATATATACATATACAGATACATGCTTGCTATGACCATTGTGTGTGTTGTGGCCCATCTACTTCATTGAATGCTTTGATTTTTAAAGATATGTACCCCGGGTGGCCATTACCAAGTTTGCACTTGAGATGACGATGGGGTTTTTTTTTCTTTTCTTTTTTTTAAATCAAGATTTTTAGCTCAGCACCATTGGCATTTGGCGGCCAACAGTTTGCATGTTTGACTTCTCAGAAGCCATCAGCTAAATTCAATAACTTGGGGGGGGGGGGGGGGGGTACCTTGGGTGGCTCTGTACCAAGATGTTCAAATGGTCATGGTCCAGTGACTCAGCATATCTGACATATTGGCTTATATCTTGGTAGCGGTGAATCGTTAGCCCATAGTTATTAGAAAAATTCATTGTGTGTGGGCCGGTGTTAATTTTGAGCTTGAAAGGGCCAACTAACATTTTAGATTAAATCTTGGTAAGGGTGGATTCTTGAAAACTATTAAATATTAATAGGAGATGTACTAACTGGATTTCTTTTGGTGTTGGTATTGACCATGAGTGACCTTGAAAGGTCAAACTGACATACTGGCGTAAAACCTAGTAATATTCAACATTTGATCAGCTATTGGTGGCAGTAATACAGTAAATGCATAGAGCAGTAAAGTCCAGTCAGTAGAGCATCAGTTAACCCTTAAAGTGCTAATCACTGCTATAGTCGTTTTCTCATTACTGTTAAACATTGAATGGTTAAAAGATTCAAATTCCTCATGAAGATACCTTTCATTCAAATACCAGCAAGCCTAGTCTAAAGCAAAAAGTAGTCTTAGTCAACAGCTTTCCTGGGGGCACTTTTCGCGCAATGCGTGCAAAGTGCCCCCAGGAAAGCTGTTGACTCAATCTGAAATCAGCGCTTTAAGGGTTAATTGTGTTCCTCTTGGCATTTTGTTTTATTTTTATTTGTGCACAAAATAATGGATCACCTTTGAATCATTGTTGATGCATAACCTCATATCCGCGTGTACTTGCATATGTTTACCAGGACCCTAGTGCACGCAAAGCCAGATTTAACATTGCTGATTGCTGTTTAAAAGTGGACCAAGCATCTGTAAAGAATTCCTACAACACGAACTCCCTGTCAAGGTAAATCACGTTAACCCTGTTCTCCCAACTTCATTTTATACTGCTTCTTGTTTAACTTTGTTAACACCAAGATTTAAGACAAGGAGTATATTGTCATATTCTTGATGAAAGGAGTCTTAATTCAGTAACCATTATCGTGCCTGTTAAGAAGTATGAACTATGACTGGCAAGCCATTCCACCATGACATGCCATGCAATAATCACTGGCCAAGTCCTGCACCCTTGTAGTGTGGTGTTAAACAAGCTGGAGGTGGCTGTATGTCAAATGTTTCCAGCATCAAGGATCTTGGCAGTTTTGTAGTCAATGATCCGAAGCGGTCTGATGAGAATTGTGAATGAAGCCCATAACAATAATTTGTGTGAAGTAAGCAGCATTTTTTACTTGTGCTGGGCACTAAGTGTCTGTCTCGCACCATTAATGGACACTAAGTGCCCATCTTGAATTATTAAGGACTCAAAATACATGGGACCATTTTGGAAAAAAACCCAACTGTACAGCCCTCTTTGGTACTACTTATTGATGTAATGGTAGCTAAAGCAGGTATTTTTGGAGTTGGTATGGTGATTAACTACAGATTGGTGCAAAGATCAACACTTGTCCCGGCCTAATTGTTAAACAAACACAGTGACAATGAAATGGCTGGGTTTTATGCTGTTTATGTTTATTTCTCATCCAAAACAAATGGCAAAACTGTAAAAATGGTTTGGTTTGGTTCCTAACAATATTATCCAAAAACGTTTGCCATATTTTTTGATATCTTGTTTCGTTTATGAAATATCACTATGCAAAGTTGAAAAATCTGCCTAGTCAAAGAAAAACAGAAGAAAGTTGGATTTTTTTTAACTTTTCAAAGCTATGTTTCTTAAACGAAACAAGATATCCAAAAAATATGGCAACCTTTTATACTTTAGCAGTCTTTGCATCAGTAAGTAGCACTTTATCAAGATCTAAAGTTGGCTTTCCTCAAAAACAGTCACATGTATTTAGAGTCCTTAAAGGACACTTAGTACCCAACTTGCACCTTTCACCGGGGATGAAAGCCTTTGTTTAAAACTCAATAGACCAGTAAGATTACTAAATTAAATACTGATGATAAAATTGAAAAGCAGAAGATAGAAATGCATTTGATGTTTCAGGATCTACACAGTGTTGCGAGCCATCAAACAGACCCAAGCCATGGTGAATAGGGTCCGCACATCTATAGAACTTAAGCTAGCACAGTCTCAGGACTCCACCAGAATGGTATGCTCTCTATGTTGCCAAGTGATCCTCTGCATGAACTGACAAAATATCTGTTCTGGCTTTATGAAGATTTCTGTTCGACATGAGCGATGTAAATATTAGAAATATAACAAGCTAATAATTTGTGTAAAGTTAAATATTTTCACAGTTCATAGATTTTAGGGACACATGCATTCTGCGATATTCTCAAGAAATTATCCCACATGAAAACGCTTGTTATCTGAGAGTATTGCATCAAAGGCCCCCTCCCGTAAATCAGACATAAATTCATTCCTCATAAATGAAGGACATGAAGCTTCAAATTGATGGATCTGAAATTTTGCTTTCCCCCAAATTTTGTATAATAGAACTTTGTGGTGAGAGTAGACTCCCAGTCAAATACTCCAGTAGACCAACCAGAGTCATTGTGAACACAGGCTGTGCACTTATCTTCTACCTTCAAATTGCAAGTTTCTCATACATGTACTACTGTTGTCAGTGGGGTTCTGGAAGTAGAAGCCTAACCCAAGCCAAGACAGAATATTTCCCAATAAAAATGATTAAAAACGTCATGATAGCAGACAACATTTTGCATGTAGTTGGTTCTCGGCAGATTTGAGAAGTGAACTGTTTTTAACATGTATGGTGATAAGTCTTCCAATAATGCCTCTGTGTGTTGACAGAAAGCTGAACAAGAGTTGTTGGTACTGAAGGTCAACCAGCTAAGAAGTGACCTAGAGTGGCGCACCATGCAGTTACAGGCAGAGAAAGAGGCTAATGAGACCCAACAAGCTGGCACACACCAAAGAGGTGCTGTTATTTTGTCATTTTAGGCTCCATAAGCAGCAGTCATTACTCTTCTCCTGGAGTTCATCTCCCCTGAAGCTCCCTGCATGGCAGTCCATCTCCCCTGAAGCGCCCTGCATGGCAGTCCATCTCCCCTGAAGCGCCCTGCATGGCAGTCCATCTCCCCTGAAGCGCCCTGCATGGCAGTCCATCTCCCCTGAAGCGCCCTGCATGGCAGTCCATCTCCCCTGAAGCGCCCTGCATGGCAGTCCATCTCCCCTGAAGCGCCCTGCATGGCAGTCTATCTCCCCTGAAGCTCCCTGCATGGCAGTCTATCTCCCAGGAAGCTCTCTGCATGGTAGTCCATCTCCCCTGAAGCTCCCTGCATGGCAGTCCATCTCCCCTGAAGCGCCCTGCATGGCAGTCTATCTCCCAGGAAGCTCCCTGCATGGCAGTCCATCTCCCCTGAAGGGCCCTGCATGGCAGTCCATCTCCCATGAAGCTCCCTGCATGGCAGTCTATCTCCCAGGAAGCTCTCTGCATGGTAGTCCATCTCTTATGTTGCTCCATGCATGGCAGTTCATCTCCCATGAACCTGCCTGCATGGCAGTCCATCTCCCATGAAGCTCCCTGCATAGTAGTCCATCTCACCTGAAGCTCCCTGCATGGTAGTCCCATCTCCCATGAAGCTCCCTTCATGTTGATCCATCTCACCTGTAGCGCCGTGCATGTTGATCCATCTCACCTGAAGCTCCCTGCCTGGCAATTCCAATTACCTGAAGCCTCATGCATAGTAGATCTGTCTTCCTGTCAGAGGCTTCATGTACAATTTTTCTTTTCACCTGAAGTCATACACTTGTTAGGCTGAAGTCATACACTTGTTGGGCCCTCTTATTGAAGGCTTTATGCATGACAGTCCCCCTCATTCAGTGCTACAAGGTACAGACTTGGTATACAATGCATGGACCTCACATGTAGGGCTTCATTTGTGGCAGAAAGTGGTTCCTGTCGGCTATTCTCAGCCTTTTAGCAAGGCCATCCCACTGTGGAATAAGCTTTCTCTAGGCCATATGAAGTCAATTATTTGAACAGCATTCTTGAATTATCTGCAATAGAAGTCAAGAACATTATTACATTTTTTTGCTTTTTTTTTTTTTTTTTTTTTTTGGGTTACAGTGCTTAAATTATCTGCAACAGAAGTTAAGAACATTATTACATTTTTTTTGGGGGGGGGGCGTTTCGTTTTGTTACAGTGCTTGCTTTACGACTAATGCATTGGTCTGTCACCACAGCAGGGCTTATGGCAGCCTACTAGTGGCTGTCACTAATTGTCTCAGGTTTATGGCAGACTACTGGAGACTGTCACTAATTGTCTCAGGCTTATCTCAGACTACTGGTGACTGTCACCAATTGTCTCAGGCTTATGGCAGACTACTAGTGACTGTCACTAATTAGCTCAGGCTTATGGCAGACTACTAGTGACTGTCACTAATTAGCTCAGGCTTATGGCAGAATACTAGTGATCCAGTTATTGCCTCGTAAATTTTCACACCATTTGCCATAAAGCTTACAAATCCTGAAAGTCATAATTTTTTTTTTAATTGTGCTCTAATAGTCAATGTTTGGACAATGGTATAATGAAGGGCAGTGTGACATGTGCTTATTGCTGAGATTAATTTGTATATGCATGAAAGTTGAAAAAAGCACTCTTTAAAAAAAAAAATGTGCAGGGTTGCAAAATTGTCTCATACGTTCCCAAGTATATGTAATGATGTATTCTAGGGTGTAAGAATGGTGTGAATAGTATTTGATGTGTATCTCCTTATCTGTTCTTTACAGATGTTGCTTTACAGAACCGCTTTGATACACTTCAAAAAGACAAATCAAGGTTGCAAGAAAAACGCAGGTCCTACTTTGATGTCAGGTAAGTGAAATGTGATATTTTAATATTTCATGTCCAGCCTTGTTGAACTCTTCCAATGCCAATTGGATTGTATGTCAAACTACTTAAAATAAACTGCTCTCAATTAAATTAAGGATGCTAGATTCATATTCCTTGAGAAATGACCTTTAATTCAAATACCAGCATGGGTATGGTTCAGGAGAGTATTAAGGTCCGGGTCAACAGCTCTCATTGGCACACTTTGGGTGCAGTGTGCCCAAAGTGCACTGAGGAAAGCTGTTGACTCAGTCCAACACTGGGCACTGAAAGGGTTAAAACCTTTTCTTTATAAAATGATACCATATATGTGTCTAGGCCATGTCATCAACATATAAAAAAATAACCCAAGTCACATTGGACGTCACTGTTCAGAAAGTAATCAGTATCCATATTATTTTTGAATGGATGTTTGTAAACTAAGGTTCACAAAAAATGTTAGTGTATATTCCAGATGTATTATAAATATACATGTGTCCATGGCTTGATCTTGACAGCCAATGCAAAGATCCAGCTTGGTACCTAAATGTGAACCCATACATGTCCATCATGTAAACCAGGATGACTGGAAATCTTAGATTAATAGCTGATAATTTAGACAAATATAAAGTTTATTCAGCAAAATGAGAGCTGAGGTCTCACAATTGTGATTCCGACCTCAGCAGAAAAGTATAATGTGTCACTGGTTGTACTTAAATATGTATGCCTTGTTTATTCACATATAGTGAGGCAGCATTGTTAACCAATGTTTCATGAGAGATGAGGATACATGTACTTGTTGGATCAGTTCAGAATTGTTGAAGCAAAGTTGGGAGCAACCATGCTGTTTATAAAGCAGCAAGTGTTTCATTATTTACAAAACATGCACCTACAGAATATTTTTCTGTGTTTAAGAGTGAATTATCATTTTCTAGAGTGAAATTCCAAAGTAGTAACTCACTTTAGATCACATGTTCAGAACATTGTTTCAAGTTAGTTGTGACACGCCTGGATCAGTGATGTGATGTATTGACATTTAGACAAAATCAATTGTGCACGAGCAATGTTTGATTGTACATCATGCGTGATGTAGAATAACTGCAACAAACGTAAACAAGCATGGTACACCAGGTTGGCATTGAAAGTAGGCGTAGGGCATATTTTTTTGTGATGGATACCCAATTAAACACAGAATAAATAAAATCTTACATGGCTGGACATTGAGTAACTATTTTTCCCTCACAAGGAATCCTTGGTGATGGGGAAAATCACAAGTGACCTGCATTACTTTTCCCCACCATCAACGACCCCCGGTGAGAGAAAAATAGTACATGTAAGATTCTCTAAGTTACTCAATGCTACGTAAAGGCATTTAAAATGTAGGGCAGTGATTGGTGAAAATTACTGGACCTGGAACCTACTGTTTAAAAACATGCCAGGGCCAGGATACCCACAGAAAAATAACTTAAAGTTTGTGGGCAACTTGATGTGTTTCTCTTCATCATGTTGACCAAGACATACAGATGTATGATGGCCCTCTTATTATTGCTTTGTGTCAGTTTGAATGAGGTGGGGACTGCCTTTAAGTTCTGTGCACACCAGCTTAACATTATGGTTTCCGTCATATGTATTATCAGGTATCATAACTCTGATCCATTCCATAGCAGTAATAACCTTATACTAGGTGTGCTGATTAAATGATATGTGTTGTGTTATTATTGTCTAGTATGTAAATCAATCAGTATAAAAGTATTCAATGTAAACACTGGTATGTGATGATTAATGGCCAAGACTATATTGTTGAGGAGTGTGGATTTTAGCAATAATTTTATGTAAGTACACAAGATGTATGTATGTTTTATTTTATTAATACCCAGGAACAGAACTTTGGACCCATGAGCCAATTTTTTTTTTCTTTTTCTTTTTTTTTTTTTGCATCATACCATATGGGATGCAAGTCACTGCATTTTTTCAATATATGTATCAATGTGTTGGGGTCAAAATCATTTCTCAAAAGTATCTTGTGACTGTGAGTTTCACAAGAGCACTCTTTTCCCATATGCATTTAACAATGATTTAACAAACGCCAGTGCTTTGAAACCTATAACTAGCTGCTCCTGCAACACTTACAACATAAATGAATGGTCCCTCAATGGCAGGGAAATAAACAAACAATCCCAGGATATGATTGTCAAGATGACAGGCGATGATTGAAGACCATGGCTCATTTTATTCCAGAGAGGAGTTCATTAAGGCAGGGGCCCAGTTGGTGCTACGAAGAAAACAACTCATATCAGAATTAGCTTTAATCTACCCAATATCTGAGGTGAGTCGGGGCTGACCTGTTATTACACCCCTTGTCAGCAGACAGTATGATGTGGATAAATACAAGTACTTGTGCAGTGAATTAGGGTCACAAGATTTGAATTTGTTTCTTAGGTATAAAAATGTAGTGGTACAAAAATAAACATAGTTCCTTCAGACAGTATTTGTTGAAATATTACCTGTTTCACGTCATCAACATAGACACAAGCTACATGTTATCAACTTTTGAACAGGTCCTTTTGGTAAATTTTTGCTCTGACAGGTAACATATGTCCTTTGCTCCAGTGCCAAGCTATGATTAAGTTGATACATTGCTAGGTATGGAAAATTTTGGTGTAGACAGTGAAAGATGTGTATGATTGATTTGGGACCTTGCTGGATGTAAAAAACCTGGTGTAGACAGTGAAAACAAAGTTATAAACTTTCATGTGAAACTTTGAACAAATCACATTTTTATAGTTTATCTCAATATTAAAATTTAATTTGGCTCTACCATCCAGTCGACTTGGAGCCAATATGTATTTCTAATTGACGTCATGAAAGTTATGCAATAACATATAGTTACGGTGTCCATACCCATGATCATGTTATCTTGCCCTTCAAAAGGCTGAGACGTATCTAACACAGCATTCAGTTTCTGTTGAATCACAGAACAGAGAGTTGGAATACAGACCAACTCCGTGAAACTTGTAAACATAAACATTTATGCTTACCCTGAGGTTGAACAGAACTTACTCGCTTCTGATGAGTAAAGGCATTGTACAGAGCTTATGTCAAAGAAATGCATGTAGACTGCCTCTGTTACAGAACATAAAGGCATTTGTACAGAGCTTATGTCAATTACATAAAGAATGCTTGGGTTACAGAACATTAAAGTATTTGTATAGAACTTTGTCAATAAAGTAGAACGCTTCTTTCACACAGCATAAAACTTGTGGACAGCTTATATGTATGTCAAGGAAACAGGATACTTATTGCATATAATATAAGATTTGTATTGGGCTTATGCCAGTAAAATAGAATGCTTTTCCCCCATATCAATATCATAAAGACCAGTTTAAGGGGGCTTTTTTTTTTTTTTCAAGTGAGCAAAAGGTGATAAGTTTTTTTTATGCATTTGCAGACACAGAATAGTGAGTTCACCATTTGTGGAGTACGGCTTCCAAACTCGGAGGACTTTTCAGGCAAGCACCAAAATTGTTTTCTGTCTTTTCGTGTATATTTGTATTTGTGTCTTTTTGCCCAGAACCACTTTCTAGTAGTGATTATCCTATTCTGCAGTCCGAACTCTTTACTCTCCATAAGCTAACCTGTCACTGTCTAACCAATATATATGGAAGTACTATTGTCCATATTGCACATGTTCTGTAGAATTTTGACATAGCCTGTATTAGCCCAAATAATTATCAGCGGGTAACCACTCAGAACATGTCTCTCTGCGTAGTGGTTCCTTGTCTAACCTAAATGTTATGCAAAGACACTCACATAATAGTGAATAAATATGAACATGGCAAATGATTAACCCTTTCCCCCTTAAATCGGCCAAAACTGGCTGGTGGTCAAATGTCATCTGCTTAAGTGTTTTCAACTGATTTCAACAGCGATGAAAAACAAATTGACCCTTTCTAGCTGGATAGCTTACCTTAGTTAAACCACCTGCCAGTGTATAACTGAAGCAGAAACAAACTGGGGCATTATATTCAGTCCCAGTGATTGTAAAATAAACAGTTGCAGCAAGACCTCCTGTACAAACCGAGCGAAATCCTAACAACTACTGCAACAATGGACATCCTACACCACCAATGTCAAACAGACCCCATCATGACTCCTACTCCTTACTTTGAAAGTCTACAAACAATTAAACTCTATTTCATTGCCAACCCTGAGTCAGTGTTTCAACATAATGGGTCAGGTATGTGACATGTGAGTAAATACTGTCACATTGGTGAAGGTCATGGTCAAATGGCCAGTTTAAATATAGGGTCATCTCATGAATGCTCTGAACCCCAACATTTTTGGAAGTTAGGCCCATATAAAGTTTAGATGTTAAGAAGTGTATGGAAAATCCCATATAGAATAGGAGTCACGATCTGCAATACTTAATATGTATTGATTTGTATGACCTATGTTGGATTAGGAGTCATGATCTATGATATATTAATTGTATGGCCTATAATACATTTGGAGTCATACATGTATTGATTGTTTGACCTTTAAAACAATAGGAGTCACTGTAATCTTTTATTTATATTTATATTGATTTGTATGACCTATGATGCATTTAGAGGCACTATGCATGACGATTTGCTAAATTCCCTGGTGCTTTGTTGTTTTTTTGCTGTGTAAGTGAACTATTTTGTTCACTCATTCCACACAGTGACTGTAGATTGCTTTATTTCACCTTTTTTAAGTTTAATTTTTTGGGTGTTTGTCCCATTAAACCTGGCTTAAAATGCATTTTTGTTTCAGTGCAATTTTTGCATTTTTGTTCCATCTATAAATAGCATGAAAATACAAATACTATGAAAATGTCTCAAGACTATTGCGGTGGTATTAGGGCCCAGGATAAGGGTGTTTGTATTGCCCCACATGTCACAACACAACAGCACAGTGCAAAAACCACTCTCTTTATACAGGCATGTTGGTCCTGAAATATAAACTCCTGTTATGAATAATTTGAGTACGCAATCATTATCTCAAATCTATTTGAATGTACAAAACAGTAATGGACTGTTTTTTGGTACTTGTACATTTGTTAGGCCAAGACGAGACTATGATTGCAGTTGCTTTAGGATACACGTGTCATTTGGTGGAGATGATCAGTCATTTTCTTGATGTTCCTTTACGATACCCTGTTGAGCACCGAGGATCAAGGTCACGGATACGTGACCATGTTTTGGATAAACTTAGTGAGAAAGAAAGAGAGTGAGTCTATGCTATGTTTTTCAATTCTTTCATATACAATGTCTTTCAACGTGATTAATCATTTCGACAATTTCATCATGCCATGGCATTTATAAGAATAAACATTAATATTGTGCATCAGAATTTGCGTGCCAGAAATATTGGCACAGACTCTTGTAATCTGCAGAGTAGAAACTCCAAATCACTGGAGGTGTGGGTACTGTTTAGTTAGGTTCTTTGTTAGTATGGTAGACAAATATATGGACAACAAGTTGACAACATCATACTATGCAGATTTGCCAACTCACACAATTATTTGCATTTTTACCTCGGTTGACTTGTCAGTCAGCTGAGGTTCTATGATGGTCCTTCCTCGGTCGCTGTCAGCATCTGCATCTATCTCATCAGCAATTCACATTTTATACTTCTTCCCCAAAACACTGGTGGAGTCACTTAAAACTTAGTGGCAGTGTACCTTGGATGGATCCATACCAAGTTTGCTCATATGGTCATACTCCAATGACTTGGGGATTTTTTTTATGAATTTTGGGGGAAGTTCATTTTTTTGGCAAAATCTTCCAAGATTTTCTTCGCTGAAACTGGTCAGCCCATTGCTTTGAAATTGCATAGGGACACATCTTGGGACCCCCGAACCTTGATTTGTTCAAAAGATGGAGCTGCAATTTTTTTATGTTTTTATGGAAATTTTGTGTAATGAGGCTGTATTTGACCTCTCTAAAACTGTTTCTCAGATTGTTCTGAAACATAATGATAGTGTAGCTTGTGGGAGGGTCAAACAAACTTGTTAACCAGGTTGTGATACCCTGGATCCCTGATTTTTAACAAATTTTGCAGTTTTGGTAACCGTCGGTTAATGCGTCCAGTCCTATTGATTACCATGTTGGTCTGTGGGGATAGCAGTGGAAACTCGCATTTTTTACTTCCCCTCTAAAATTCTCTGAGTCTTCCTCCAGACTAGAGTGAAACTTATTATGGGTTGAATGTTTAGGTCAGCTGAGAACGGGCTGTTCACACAACCCTTTTGTTTTATCAAAAACTGATATTGTAATACATATGTTAGCAACAGATAAAACCACTAGTACATTTCAGCAAGTGCAGGTGGAGCTACTTGGAGTATAGATAAACTCAGTTTCTCTGATTGATCAGTCATGGAAAACGGGAAGCAATGTGTCATGCTATGAATTTCCATCTGCTGCTGACTCCATCTCTGTGTAGCATATGTTATCCCTCTGCAAATTACTTTCCTTTTGGAATATCATAATTTTGATTTTCTTTGCCTTGCAGCTTTCCATTATACAGTAAGGGAAAAGAGAGATTCCAGTTTAACTATGGTGTTTATTTGCTGAACAAAAACATAGCTCAGGTGAGTGTGGCCAGCATCAGTGTTGACAAGCAGGTCAATTTCAAACAACACCAGATGTGAATATTTTCCCTCTGACTGCCTAAACCTATTCCCCTTAAATGGGCCAAAGCTGGCTGGGGGACAAATGCTATCTGCTTCAGTGCTTTGGACTAATTTCAACAGCTATGAAAAACAGTCTGAATGAGAATTGTAGATGAGACCTAACACCCAACTTACACCAAGAAAAGCTGTTGACTGAATCTTAACGCTTAAAGGTGCTAATCATGGCTGTAGTCATTTTCTCATTACCATTAAAAATACATGTAAAATGGTTTAACAGATTCAGATTCTTCATGATGATGCCTGTCGTTCAAATACCAGCAAGCCTAGTCTAAAGAAAAAATTAGTCTTAGTCAACAGCTTTCCTTGGGACACTTTGTGTGCAAAGTGCCCCTAGGAAAGCTGTTGACTCAATCTTAAATCAGTGCTTAATGGGTTAATTCAAGGGGAAAGGATAAATGAGCAATTAGCAAAGTCTTTATGATTTACAAATAGGCAGCAATAAATATGTTTAACAACCAATGCTCACGCCTGAATCTGAAAAAATCACCAAAATATCATCTAAATTTTGCAATATTGGAAGGGAATAGTCACGTGCCTACCACGCCTACTTATCATCTCACCTGTCTGTGTGTTATTTGCACACAAATTATGCAAACTGCACCATAAACCTTACAAAATGATGTCTTTCACATGTACCTTTCCTTTGACCTAAATTGATCTGCATGATCATTGTCTGGAGCAAGATCATCACAGGATCATATCGAAGTGAAATATATAGAATATGTACTATGTAAGTGTGTATTTATTTATGAACATATGTACATGTATGTATGTATATATATATATAGATACATACATAAACACATAGGCTAGTGACTACATGTACATGTTTTCATCATTCAAGTATTCAGTAGTGATTTTTTTTCAGGATTTAAGGGTATATATCAGGTTACGCATGAGTCTTACAAATGACTTAATAAACGTCTGAAAATACGCTAAATGTACCATAAACTATATATTTCGTGAAAGCTAACAAATCTGGGAATAAGTTGATAGCATTTTCATTTGTACCAGTTCTTCTGTGTTGACACAACAATCAGGTAAAGTGATCATAAAAAAATCACACAATTGTTAAATCTACTTTTTTATTTTGAGATTGAGCATGTGCATTTCTGTTGCAAAAGCTAGCAGACATGAGTTTCTACACAAACGTGTCTCACTTTTTTCATTGTTTGCGCTATTGTGGAGATACTCACGTTTAAAGTTGAAAAGATGACATTCCATTCTTACATCAAAGGTTTTGACTTTGGCTCGCTGTAGAGAGAAAACCACTCAACATAGAAAAAATCTGAGACACGTTTTTAAAGATTATATTCTTGTGAACAGTTTGCCACAACCCCCAGGTCTTTATGAGCAAAACTGACGAAGTTGATTTCACAAGAAGTTGAGAAACAAAGGCCAGGAATGATGCCGAGAAAAACGCTTTCAAAGCAAATGCCGACTTCAATAGGACTTACGCTATTCTTTGGGCCTTTGATCGCAATGACACCTTGGTATTCCGTTACGCACTCCTACCTGTTGAGTAAATGGACAAGTTTGGAGCATCAAACTTCAAAGAATGCTTTATTTTAGAGGTTTTACATCCATAAATGTTATAATCGTGCTCAGCTGTCACTTTGGATTCCATGTTGGGGTTTCTCAAGTTTATCCCGATTGGCCGACAAATGACTGACAGGTGATTACGGGGCAACCGGGTTCTACGATGTTTGCCGTCTTGTGTGGGGCCCAATATAGGTGTCAGTAAATCGGAACTTCAGTCTCAGTTCAGAAAGTTTCTATCAAGTTCCGAGGATCGTTGCTTACACTTGTGTGATTAGAAAGTGCTGTTGCAAGGATGCCGAGAAAGAAAAAACCTAGGAGCAGACCGATGCCCGCGTCAGTTGCAAGCGAACTCAAAGCGTCTGATCTAGGATCATACTACAATCGGTTCCCTCCAGTGGAGACGACCCTGCAACCCTACGTGAGCCTCACGGAGACGCCGGGCGAGTCTGGCATTGCAGGGTCGAACGAAGTCAAGGCCAAGGTCATGGATACTGATTCGGTGAACACCACAACATCCACAAGCCAACCCGGTCTGAACAAACAATTTTGCAGTGCTAGTACCCAGAAACTCGGAGACTTTGTGGTCCACGAGGCTAGATCTACAGATTTTTGTGAACAAGATGTGAATGAACAGCCAGAGGGATACCGATTATGGGACTGTTCTCAGTTGCAGGCTTGTGTTGATGCCGTTGCTGTGTGTGCAACTTGTGAAGTTGGAACTATGAAACTGAGCGAAAGAACAAGTATTGGCGCAACAAGAGGATGGAAGTCTGAGTTTACATGGATATGTTCAAACGAGAGTTGTACACAAAGCGATAATGGGGTTTGCCTGCCCAGCTGATCGTAGTCTGCTTGTGCGGAGCGTGCGCAGAAGCGCTCACACCTGCTGTATGTAAATGAGGCTCCTGTTGGATTCCTGCAGGGCGGAGCTTAGAAGCTTAGCTAGTCCCCAGCCGAAGCCACACCAAACAGTGAGAACCAGGCCCAATGCTTTTGCCAAAATTCACAATTTTCCTTTACACAACCTGAAATCTGATTCCGGCATACAAAACTTTAAAAAAAGTGCATAACATGTGTGAAAATAGCAAAAATGATGGTTTAACCCATTGTAACCTGATATATATCCTTAATCTCAGTGATAGAAACAATTTCAGTGAGCCTTTGTTGTAAACTTTTGTGCTTATTTAATTTTGTATAATTTCTTCCAATTTGATATCAAACTATTTTCCAGCTACGATACTACTGTGGATTGGGGACCACAGACCTGCGCCTTACATTGCCAAATTTGAAGAGTCTACTGGAGCTAAGACTTGGGGTCAAATTGTAAGTTCTACACATAAAGTAAACTATGATAATGTAGTGGGATTCTATTAAATTGTATAAATTAATTGTTGGATTCTGAGGAACTTTGGAGAAAAAATTTGTGGTTGGACATATTATTTTTAATTTGAGGTACTGGCTCCACTACAAACAACCTTGTTCCCCCCCCCCCCCCCCCATCACATCAAATAGTCAATATTTGCACTGAAGACTGCAATTCAACCCCTCTGTATACACTTTCTCGGCTTTATTGTCACTTTCTCTTGCTATATTAATTACCAAAACACCTGCCCACAACCACTCTCTGCTCAGGTCTCAAAACAAGCGACATCCATAAATACATTTTTCATAGGCCAATGTAGTGATTAGCATGTTGATTTGATATAATAAATCTCAGAATGAACATGAGGAACTTGATTTTACAAGTAAGATTGACAGAAGTTACATGGAGAAAGTGAGACAGCAGTGGTAATCAGTTGACCTAACTGATGACTCAGAGATTATGTAATGCTAATTAGACAGGATAGATGACCACTCTGAAGGCTTGGTCATGGTGGCACCCCCTTGCCAGGCCTTGACAGGACAAATGGGGGTCACATTTAATCTTTAATCAAAACCAAGTTCCAGATTAACTTCAAGGCTCTGAAATTTCAAATTTTGAACTTTCTGAGCAAGTAAGAAGGCTATTATAAAGCTCATTAATTAAGACAGTTTTACCTGAAAAGTCACTATACAGTGAAACCTTGTTATAATGATACTCATGATCAGCTACATGTATGTGGCATAGTCACGTAATGACCCAAGTTTTGGGGGGCCTAAATTCAGTATCGTTTGCTATTTGATTCCTGTACATGTAGCTGACCTGGTAGCTGGGGGAAGATGGTATTGTTGTAATGAGGTTCTCCGGAATTTGTCATGTTCATTTTCCTGTCGAGCCCAAACTAACGTTAACATTTGCATTTCATTGTGGGTGTTTTCAGTGAGCCACACATGAACCAGCTGACAGTGGCCGGTAGCCGGGCCATGTCCCTGACCTCCACTGGCAGTCCCACTATGGAGCAAGGGGATCCCACCAGAATGCCAGCAGCCCACAGTGATCCCAGTCCTAGGAGTGAGGGCGACAGATTTGAGGAACTTTTAAGTGAGACAAAACAGGAACAAGCAAGTGAAAAAGATCGAAACAGTAATTTGGACAAGAAAACCACTGACATCAAGGCTACAATGCAAGAGGCAGAGATTCAAGGGGACGACTTGTTCAAACCCAGTCCAGATAGCTTCTTCCAAATTAAGAATCCTATATCAAAAGGTATTTTGTCGGAAAATCCAGACTTAGGTCTGAGTGAAAAAGAAAAGGACAGAGCTTCACAACTTCCAACAAATGGGTTAAATGTTGAGCCAGAGCCTTATGATGAAGATCGTGAAACAACTTCTGGCTCCTCTAAGTCCTCCAAAGATGAAGGTCAAGTTGAGGGCTTGGCAGACAAGTCAGTGCTTACAGCTTTAGCGTATGAAGATGAAGTGGTATCAAGTGAAGGCAGTACCAATGCAACGTATGGGTCAAAGTTCAAACTCTGGCCTAAGCCAGACACATTACCACCTGCCACTGGTGCATTACACACTCAACAGGAGAGCAAAGGTCAACAGGGGTCACCTGATGAGGTGACTTTTGATCAGACTGGGACCCCAGGCAGTGATGACACATTCCATGTTGTAACAGATGATGAGCTGGCACATGTACGAACTGTCAGTCAGCAGCCATACCCGCTGACCGAGACAGACTTGCCAGTCAGTACATTTAAAACGAAAGCAATGAGATCGAACACAGACACGGCTGCTTCTAAAGAGACAGCCACACGATCATGTGACGAACCAGAGAAAGACTTCAGTATCATTACTTCCAAAGACTACCCCAGTCCCACAAACAATGTGACATCAGGGTCCTATGATAGTATAGAAGAGCGGACAAATGCCTTAAGCAGCAATATAGCCTCCTTTAAGTTGACCACAGGACGACAGCGGGATGAACTGAGAGAGCAGAAGGAGGGTCTGGATGCCATGGAGGGATTGCTGGATGCAGCACGAAGTGGCACCATTGGAGTACCCAGTACATGATTACATTGTCAGCATAGGCTTTACCATAGTCCCACAAGCTTTTTGTGTCAAAGTTTGTAAGGAAATGTCAGAAACAAAATTGTAAATCTGTGTCAGAAAGTCCTAAATTAGTGCTTAATTCATGACACATGAATTCAAAAAGTTCTTTATATTATAGCAAGCAAGGTTAGCAAATAAATGCTGGATGAACTTGGTAGAAACAATAGAATATGTGCATATACCAGTGACGTTTGCCCAAAATGACAAACAAACAAATTGGATACAAAATTTATATATCTTGGCACAAAAACTTGAAAGTTCTGGTATTGACCACCGAGTGCAAATGGCATTTATAATTTGCCGTGTTGCATCTCGTCCACTCAGATATCCAATTTCAGTGGATCCTACATTTTTGTACAAGTATAGAAATGAGTGGAGACCACTTGTCAAGCACAGGAAGCTCTTACAGTAACTTTCACATATGAATTTAAAACATGATGCTTCATTTACTGGTATGGATCGCAAAAAGAAATGTCAGTGTGTAAATGATGACTGCCACAGATACTTTTTTGTGGTTCTATATTTCTCAGAAGACAGTTCAGTGTTCAGTGGAAGTCAAAGTTCATTTTTTGCTAAGGTATCGAAAGACGCATCGAAGCATGGGAAAATAATAAAGTATCTGCTAAAGGCATCTTTTTGTATCACCAAAGTAAGAAAAGTGTGATTTTTCCATGCTAAAATGTGAAAAAGCACTAAAACACAAAATTTTTTCATCAGGTGACCAAGGAAAAACTCATTCAACTATAATTATGTGAACTCTGTAGTTGCCTTCATCCTTGATGTACATAATACAAAAGCAGTACAGTGGAAATTATTTGCAATCAAAATTTACAGCAAACTCATTATTTTGTGGATGATAGAAACCAGTGACATCAGCAATGACCAGCAGTACAGTGGCTTGTGTACAGAGGGAAGTACAGTGATGTGATGTTTTCTCTGTAGAATTGTTAAATTATGTGTCTGCAGCACGCTGTCTGGATCTGATCAGGTAATGTGTTAAGTGCCATGAAACTGATCTCACTTTTGAACCTGGATGTAGAAAGAATCATATTTCTATTTCAAAACCAATAACATGTCAACACAGTTTCAGAAGCTTTGCATTTATAAACTTTGTATTTTATATATTTTTTTTTTCACTTCTTAGCTGTAAACCAGTTTTGTGAGTAAGTCCTGTGTATATGTGAAAGCCTTTCCAAGTACCAATGTTATCCCTTAAAGTGCTGATTTAAGATTGAGTCAACAGCTTTCCTCGGTACACTTTGTGCACATTGCGGCAAAGTGTCCCGAGGAAAGCTGTTGACTAAGACTACTTTTTGTTTCAGACAAGGCTTGCTGGTATTTGAATGAAAGGTATCTTCATGAGGAATTTGACTCTTGTAACCATTATATGTTTAATGCTAATGAGAAAGCAACTATAGCAGTGATTAGCACTTTAAGGGTTAATGTCAGTTGTAAGGCAATGTTCATGTGTTGCACAATTAAATAAGGAACATTCATATTAAGTGCGGTGCTGCTTTAGCCCGTGTCATCAAACAAGGAAGGGCTCATATGTACCGGCAGATCCCTGCATGAAACAGGAAAATTTGTTACTTTTACTAAACTAGCTAAAGTCAGAGTCCTTTTTTCCAAACACACTGAGCTTGGTATGAGAAGTCCTTGTATGCTTGCACAAAGTATTTTTATTCTCACAAATGGTAGTAACCTTTGTTTTTGCCAATACTAGAACATAGTGGCAGCTGATTGCCACTGCTGCTTAACCACAGGGTCAGCCATTGTGGGGGGAAGTTACCACAATACAAGTGTCCCATATTGTGGTTCCATGCTTCCGTCCGGTGCCTTCTCTCCTTCAACACGACTTTGCAGTGTTGGGAAACCGATGTCAATTCTCTGAGTGAAATATCGGTGGGGCTTGACAGGTAAAATGTACCAGAGATATAACTTGACTTTCAGCTCTATACTAAATTTTTGGGTTAAGATTAAAGTTTTCATTTTCCATATTGATTTTAAAATCCCAGCTGCATACTGTGACCATTATAAAAAGACATATTGACCTTCTACAGATTTCTGTAAATATGTACATTATCAGCTTGCCTGCACTCCAGTTGGATACCATCAGTAATGTAATACATCATTACATCAAAATGGGACCACAGGGCTACTAGTAAAGGAGACAAAACCACTTTTGAGGTTACGTGTCACATTTTAATTTTGTGTGAATTTGTTAAAAACAGTTGCTTTTTTGTTTGTTATTTTCAGTTCTTGCCTCTTTAAAATGATTCTAATTTGTTTGGGTGTTGACGTGTGCTGTGTTTGTTCTCTACGGCCAGTCCCCGTAGCTATGTGTGTCATCATATTTTTAACTTAGCCATGTATCTGCAGCTGGAGAAGGAGCTGCAAAATAGCAATGCAAAAACCACTGGCCTAGAACCAGGCACATTTTCATGTTAACAGGCTCTTTACGAGGAATGTGAAAATGCAATTCTAAATTTGAGTGAGATCTGCCAGCAGTGTTTACGTGAGCATTGTTTTTCAACTCTGCCGTTGGTAATGACATGTAGAATTTGTAACATCCTCTTGAGGTCTGGAGAACCTTAAAATTAGTAATATTATGTACTATTGGGTAATCCAGTGAAAGTAAATATGTTTAAAAACTAAATTTAATCCAAGAAACAGTTTATCACATCATGAACAAAGGAACCATTCCCAAATTCATTAAGGTATGGTGGGGGTAGCTATATGTTAAAGGGCACAACAGTTAACCCTTATAGCGCTGATTTACGATTGAGGCAACAGCTTTATTACGGACACTTTGCATGCAATACACGCAAAGTGTCCTGAGGAAAGCTGTTGACTAGGACTACTTTTTCCTTTAGACTAGGCTTGCTGGTATTTGAATGAAAGGTATCTTCACAAGGAATTTGAATCTTTTAACCATTATATGTTTAATGGTAATAAGAAGACTACTATAGCCGTACTAAGCACTTTAAGGGTTAACAAACTGCCAGTTCTGTTTGCTAGGATGGATAGTTCTCATTTTGCATCTTGCAAGTTAAGTGAGCCTGACTGGCACCCAGTTCTGTGTTACATCCTCTTGAGGTCTGATGTATGGGCAATGATTTTCTGTTTCAAAAAAAGAGGAATTCCGCTTCATCAGCAATTTTTTTTCAAATTCCATTTCATTGCTATATATTTATATATAATTCATAAAAGAAAAAATATCAAATTCCATTTCAAGGATGAAAAGAAATGCACGATTCCGCTTCGTTTTCAGAAAAAAAAATGGAAAATCATTGGCCCTACTGATGCTGCCTTCACAGACTAAACTTGGTCCCAACCAAACCGTTGAGTAACATGGTATAAGCTTGAGATCCTAATCACCAGATGTTAAGTGTTTGCAGGGAGAGGAACCACTTGAATAATGGGAAAAGTAGCTGTGAGGAAACTTCATTGCCCAATAGCTGCCTTACAAGGCCTGATGGGGGGGGGGGGAGGGACCCCACTCATAGAAAGAAAAAAGAAAAAAAACAAAAAAAACTCAACCTCTTGTGTCAGTTGGTTCTTGCATATCTCTGGCTGTGGTGATTTTGACTACTTTGGTCCTCCCCTACCCCCTTAAATTGACCAAAATTGGCTAATGGTCAAATGTCCTCTGCTTCAGTGCTTTCAATTAATTTCAACAGTATTAAAAACAATTTAACTGAGGATTATAGATGAGACTTATCAGGATCACATGCCCCTGGTCAACAGCTTTCCACAAACATGGGTTGGATACGAAGTGGCCAGTCCATGCCAAGGAAAGCTATTGACTCAGTCCTAATCCAGTGTGGAAAGGGTTATGTGTAGATTTTGAGCACAGGGAACACATGTAATCTCTACAGAGCAGGGCAAACACTAACTTTACCTTGTATTTTTTAATTTTTGTTCATTTTGCTAAGGAGTAAAAACCCATGAAATTAAAGCCAAGAAGAAACAGGTCTGTTAACATGTCATTTCCTGGAAATATTCCAGCAATAGCAAATTTTAGGTTTGCAAAAGGCAAGAGAGCAAAAGTGTAAAAAGTGAAGCAATATCACGCCTGCTGCAGCAAATCCTGTACATGGAGTCCCAGTTGATACAAGGTCAAAATGTTGGAATATAAAAGTCCTGTGTGTACAAGTTCTGCAAGGTGTTGACGTGTGCTGTGTTTGTTCTCTACTGCCAGGCCTCATAGCTATGTGTGGCATCATATTTTAATAATGTGTTTCATAGTTAACGGGCAGAGACCTTGCTCATTGGTATCTGCATTGCCTGGTGTCACTCTCCATTTGCCTGTTTTGCAGACAAGGCAACTTAGCCATGTATCTGCAGCTGGAGAAGGACCTGGAAAATAGCAATGCAAAAACCACTGGCCTAGAACCAGGCACATTTTCATGTTAACAGGCTCTTTACGAGGAATGTGAAAATGCAATTCTAAATTTGAGTGAGATCTCGCTGCAGTGTTTAATTAACTGATTCCATACTATGGTCACAGGTCTTGGTCAGTGGTTCTGGCACTGCCTGGCAAGTCATGCTGCAGCTACCCTTGCGGCAGCTGCAGCATGACTTGCCCAGCAGTCCCAGAACCACTGACTTAAGACTATAGGCATGTTGGTAATTGAATAAAAGCTCTTTTCATGAAGAATTTAAATAAGCAATTGTCGTTTTTAATGGAGGTAAATATATGGAAAAATCATGGACTGGTATGGAATTAGTTAATAATCAAATAGGTTTTAGAGGCATCATGACTTGTTTGACATGACATAAAAGCATCCTCTTGTGTTGCTTCAGTAATGACTTTGGATGGTGTTTGTAACATAACTGCTTAGTAATACTAGGTTGCATGAATTTAATATATATTCACAGTATTTGCAACACGCTATGAGAAAGCTTGGTTTAGGAGCACATAAATTTCACATTTTCAGTCTGGCTAGTTATAGCCAAAATATACATTCCAAAAAGGAATACATGGCAGTTAATGATTTTGTGTGTGGATGGGTGCATGAGTTTCAATGAACAGGGAAAAAAATTATATTAAAACACAATTTTTTTTTTTTTTATTGGACGTAGGGTGATGATGCTAAATCTACAGTGAGATCTGTGTTTTCTGTTTCATGAACGTACAATCGAATGGGACACAAGGTTATTGGACTCAGCTGTATTCAGTTGAAGAGCAGCTCCAATTGTTGTGTACTCAAAGTTTTTGAAAAATCATGTTGCTTTGTGCATGTTGGTGAGGTAAGAAATTTGAGCTTTGGCATGCCATTGAAAGTATTTTTGGATTACATTCGACAAAAACTTCATGGCAACACTCAAGACTGATGGAATATGACCGTATGAACAATATTAACAAACAGTTATGTGCACAAATGTAACTTGTCAACACCAGTGTGTAAAAGACATTATTATAGTATCCTGTGATACATAAATTCAGCTGTCTAATGTGTTCAGACATCTGACCGTTGAAGGGTACAGATGGTGTTATTATGGCATAGGCTGACTGTACAAAGAGAATGCCCGGGAACAAGGCACCGTCATTCGACTGCATAAGAAAATAAACCTCTCAGAGATAAGTTTTTTTTTTTCTTTTGCTTAACACAGAGATCTACTCAACAGAACATTGTAGAGGAGAGTTTATGAATCACGCAAAACATCAAGGTATAGTTTCCCTGACTTGCTTTGAAGTTGTGATTTGTGGATATCATGAGGTTTCTTGATGCATTCCAAACTGATTCAGTAGATCATGCTAGGAATTAAAGATCTCGTTTTGTGATGTAAAAACAACCATCAGCATCAAACTTGTTACTGGAGTTAAGAGGGCAGTCTGGAGAAACAACACAGTATTGCAGACTAGTTAAGCAGGCAAACCAGAAGGCAATTTTACACTAAGGTGCAGGAAAGTCCAGAAGATTTGGTATTTGGGCAAGTGTAACATAGATCAAAACTGGAAGGTGCCTTTTGAGGTGTGTAATTTCTTGATTCTGTTCGATAGTTTGTGTCAAGATCATGGAGCAAGATGGCAGTGGGAACCAGTCACTGTGTGTCTAGTGGACTCTCAGTGGCAGTGAAATGGCTATTTACTCTGGTTCCCAGTAACGCTGAAGCGATGATCTACTCTGGTTCCCCCTCAACTTCTGTATGGCAGTTGTAATGCAAACAATAGCTGCCTGGTGCTTGAGTTCAGATTTGCCATGTAACCACTATCACCCCAAAAGCATGGTATGTGGAAACCCTCATGTGAGGCACTAAATCTATAATGATTGTGCTTTTAAAACTGTTGGTCTTGTTATGTGTAAAATATCTGTATATATAAGGTTATATAATTTTGTACATGTAATGTTGCAAACAATATATATATGTTTTACAAATGTAAACCTGCATATGAAAACAAATTGGAGAAATATATGTATATATATACAAACATCACATCTGTTTGTGCGTGTCTTTGTGTCGTCTTATGCAGTCAGTTACTTTTCTTCCATGGCTGATGAGATCGGTGAAGTACAAACCCTTGTTGTGCAAAATAATCCCTTGCCCCCATTTGTGGCATGTCTGTGTTTGTTGCACCATCTTTACACTGAGTACCAGTATTAGTTCTGTCCTTCTTCTTGCCCTGGGTACCAGTATTAATCATGTCTTGCTTAGCTTTGCACTGGTTACCAGTATTAATCCTGTCCTGATCTTTGCACTGGGTACCAGTATAAATCCTGCCCTCCTTATCTTTGCACTGAGTACCAGTATTAAGCCTGTCCTCCATATCTTTGCACTGGGTACCAGTATTAATCCCATCCTCCGTATCGTTGCACTGGGTAACAGTATTAATCCTGTCCTTATCTTTACACTGGGTACCAGTATTAATCCTGCCCTCCTTATCTTTGCACTGGGTACCAGTATAAATCCTGCCCTCCTGATCTTTGCAAAACTGACTGGTGGTCAAACGCACCAATGTTTTTTTTTTTTTTTTTTTTTTACAGATTTTAAGAGTGTTGCAAAATTATTTGCATGGGGATATCAGAAGACATCTAGCAGGAGAACACGACGCATGTCACGGCCCTTTTTGGTGTGGGTTGGGCACTCAGCACCCAACCTATACCAAGGAAAGCCTCAGCTTTGTTTCACTTCAAGGGGAAAGGGTTAAATTGTCTAGGTACATGTATTACAGAGGGTGACATGATTATGTGCTATTTGCCGGTCAATGAAATCCTTAATATGAATGCTATTGAAGACTAGCCTGGATTTTAGCCCTATGGCCATGCCTTCTCCAGTAACTGGGTCCCATCTCCGGTTTCTGTGGACCAGGGTCTCCCTCTGTGTTTGCTTGTAAGGTGGACTCCCTGTGCAACCACAGACATAGAATATATGAAGGGCTGGCCACATGGAATACACCATTTGGGTCCTGTGGTGTGCTACATCAAGCAAAAACCTGTTACATTGAAACGGTGACCCAAATAGCAGTGCATACTGGCTTCTAGTGCAAATGTCAGGAACTGCAATGCTAACCTTGCACCAAATGTTCTTACTTTCATCTGAAAATCAGCATCAAGTTCTGACTTGAAATTTACATTCAAATGTAAACCATGAAAAGACTAGTCATAAAATACCTGTACATGTTGTGCTTATTACCTCATCTGACGAGACGGTTAAGGTTATGGTATGGGGCATCATCTACCGTCCGTCCATCTGTCTGCCCACAATTCCAATTGGGGACTTCTTCTCAAAAACCATCAGCCAGATTCACTTGAAACTTGATGGGGATATACCTTGGGTGGGTCTCTACCAAACTTGTTCAAATGGTTATGGTCCAATGATTGTGGGATTTTTGTGATGAAATTTTTAGTTCATTTTTTCATGAATCTTAAAATATTCTCCAAAACCCCTCATCCAATTGCTTTGAATTTACATACTTTGTGGACCCTAGACCTTAATTGTGCCACAGGTGGTGCTGCAATTTTTTTCAATTTTTAGCTCTGCTGACGAAAGGTCGCAGAGCTTATGCCTCAGCTCATGTCTGTTTGCCTGTCCATAAACTTTGTTGAAATGTTTCCAGAGATATGACCAAATGCCTAATAAATACAACACTAACTCAAGAACATTAGTCAAACTATGTCAAGATGGAGCTTGAAATGACAAAGTGTAATTCTCAAAGTGTTTAGAGTGGTGAGAGGGAAAGTACCTGGGGTAAAGTATACTTAACCCACCTAGAGAATTTTTTCTAGTCCGTGTTAAGTCGGAAAACCATTATCATACTCACTTTTTGCAGGATATCTTTCTTTTCAAACTTCATCCAGTACAGTGGAAGAGGTGGCTTCCAGCTAATACCTTAGTACACTTTACCTCATAACACGTCTAGTCAACTTTATGGTGCTAAAAATTGTATTACTATTTGCCTGTTTATACCAGTGTTGTTATGGTGGAATAGTGTATAAAGCTTTTAAGTTTCAAAGGAGAACCCCATCAGCGCTAATCATGATACAATGTTACAACAATGGCACCGCTCACTTTTGTTTCCTCCAGAATCTCGGTAATGGTGCATCATAGGCCCATATGGGTACTACGAAATACTAATGGGAAAGTACCTTTTCATCTGAGCTGACATGGAAGTCAGCTGAGATTATGTGGTGGATCATTGTCCGTTGTGTGTCCGTCTTTCGTCCATACGCATCAACAATTGACATAACTTGACCAGGGTCGTAAATGCGTTAATGAGTTTTATTTATTTATTTATCTATGGGTCCAAAATTTTATCGTGATCCTCCCCGTATATACTAGGATGGTGAGTCTATGTCCATGAGCGACGATGTTAATATTTTAGGCGTATATTTTAACAGTAAAAATACATGTAATGATCATATTGAACACCGTATTCAACAGTCTCTGTAACACTGGTCTCTCGTATCCGAGTCTAGACTCTAAAGTCAAAACTCATATTTGGAAAAGTGTATGTTCACCAATTCTTACTTATGGACTTGAAACCTTATCAATGTCCAACAGTTCACTGTCTAAATTAGAGTCCACTCAGGGTACTCTTGTGAAGCGATATGTCGCAATTGGTAAACGGTCTCATAATACCTCTCTATTAAAATCCCTTGATATTCCCTGTGTCTTGAACCAGATTGCTGTCAAAACTTTATCCTCACTCAATCCGTGTTTTAAAACCCAGTCTCCCTTAACAACACTATACTCCCATTTACTTGCAGAATATATTGTTCTTGGCAAGAGAAATAAAGACTCCATTGTTGATCGAGTCTTAAAACTTGGGTACTCCCCTGTTAATGTTGCTTTTTCCGATTTCCGCCTCCGAGTCCCTCATTATGTGCCCGGAGACGGCACTGTGGACTCACTCAGATATCTTGTTTTGTTCTGTTTTGTATCTCTCATTTTACATACTTCAGTAGTTATTTTACTTTCTGCATGGTGTATTTTATCTGTCTTTATCATTTCGATGTAGTCATTTGAATGTACTTTTAATTTCTCCGTTCGCGGAGATTCAATAAAATAATAATAATAACAATAATAATAATAGTAATAATATTAATAATAATAATAATAATAATAATAATAATAATAATAATAATAATAATAATAATAATAATAATAATAATAATAATTTATCTGTCCTGCATAAAGGAAGAACTAGGGGAGCAGTCGCCTCCACCAGTGAAGCGGAAATTCACCGAAGCAGATTAAAGAGACCAGTCTTCAGGGAACAATATTCTATTCGGACTAGTGTTAACTGTCGAAGGACCCACTGAGTCAGAGGGTTCCGTGAAAGAGTAATCCCGTTATCTCTCAGAGCCCGCGTTAAGTATCAATAACAGCGCTGTAGTGTGGTGGTGCAGGCATCAAGTCCAGTGCCTGTCACCTTGCTCTTTTGCCAGTATATGTATTTGGCAACGCCAGCGACCAGCGTTCCGTGCCAGCGCCTTTTTGCGGACGCTGGTAGGCATAACATGCTTGCAAATAATAGAGCAAGTATGCAGCCAGACACGACAGAGATTATCATATTTCTGAAGTGCAACAGAAGAAAACTTCCTTCTGTCATACTTTAAAATCGCTGAAATTGAAGTAGTTTAACCAAACTTGAAGGAAGAAAGACTATGGTACCATTAATATGGGTTTAATAAATTCTATGTCCCGTGTCGAATATTTCTCAAGATCATTTTATTACAAATATTGTGACCATTTGTTCTATATCTTATTCGACACTAGGGTTATACATCAAATATAGCATATGATATGTAATCGTTCCATTGTAGAGGTGTACTTTGCACTCTCGTCATGACAGTCAACAAAAAAGGCCGTTGTAATATAAAAATAATACGAAAGAGAGAGAAAGAGAGAAAGAAAGAAAGAAAGAAAGAAAGAAAGAAAGAAAGAAAGAAAGAAAGAAAGAAAGAAAGAAAGAAAGAAAGAAAGAAAGAAAGAAAGAAAGAAAGAAAGAAAGAAAGATATAGTCTTCACTACATGTAATTGTGCAATACATGTAGTCTTCACTACATGTAATTGTGCCTGATATGTCTTGGCCTGAATGTGGTACTTGTGCTCAGACGTGGCTCAAAGGACCGAAGTGTGAGTTTTTTCTCCCAATTTACGCTTTCACTTTGCCCTTTGGACTTTGACAGTGTTTCCAATCAATATGCTTTATTCTTCTTCCAAGGAAGCTACAGGTGTAGCCTCCTTGTTTCTTCCAAATCGTACAGTTGGCAAGCAATGAAGCATACTATATATGCAATGCTTGCTATGCTGTATAATATGCAGCAAAACATTTGTTATGGGTGCACACAGTGCCTGGTTTGTTCCCATATTGACTGAACCAGGTAACTGCAAGTCACTGCCACTTGAACTTTTGTAGTGGCACGCCAATCAGGCCGCATTGATTGGCGATAAGGTAACAGGACTTGAGATAAACTTACACTCAAATGCAGAGCAGCGTAATGGTGTAAAGTGGACAGTTAACTCTTAATGGATTTTAAAAGGGTCGCGTCATCAGCTGTCCTCGACACTCTTTGGTTGCGAATAACGCGCCACGGAAGAATGTCTCCAAGGAATACAACTGCCAAATACACAATCAAGCTGTCTTTGAAATAATTTGTAAAAGTTTACAATTAATGAGAGATAAAGTTGACAATATTTGAACCTGCCGCTTAAAACGAAAGGGGTTAATCGTTGACTTCATTACCGACATTGAAGTGAAGGCGCACCAACTACTCATATTACGGTGCCAGATTTACAGGTACGAATTTGGCTTTCCATTTGGCCATTAATGTGCACACATACGCTGCTTTGACGTTCGGTATTTTTCGATCATACCAGCCAGACACATTGGTAGACTGGGATGGAAGTAGCCCAGGGGGCGTTGCCTTCAAAATTGTGCAGCCGAGATTTCATGGAAAGAAAAGTTCCATAAAACCAAGTCCGAAGTCTTTGCTGGTAAGTTCACAAAAATGGAGAAATAGTACATGATCTATAGGCAGCTTATCGAATTATATAAAAACCTCATTGACTGATTGTTTAACCCTTTCAGGGTTGGATCTAAACAACATGTGGTTGGTTTGTTTTGGCTGGTTCAGTTCTATTTTGTTTCTGTCCAGTTGAGGCAATAAGAAAGCCATTTGGAGTTAGTGCAAGCCTGTATATTCACTCTAACAGAAACGCACCCCAAACAGGAACAGAGTACTGCAAAATATACACACTATATACATGTGCTCATCTCCACTTAAAACAAATTGACGATTTTTTTTTAATGGAGAACAATAGCACTGACCACGAGGACCCAGTGCCCTCATACCCCGGGGGTTGCTCCCATTAATGACGGTGCTGGGTGTGTGCCGCTCTGAAGGCCCCTCTATTCAGCGAAATTTCCCTAACAAAGATCCAGCATTTGGCAAAATTACCCTAAAAAAGGGTACTTTTACTTTTTTTTTTTTTTTTTTTTTTTTTTTTTTTTTTAAATCCAAAATTCGTGAATATTTCCCTGAGGTCAAAAAGCACTTTTTTTTTCGTCAATTTGGGACCATATTTTCAACTATTTCGGTTAGAAAATTCCATAACAAATGTATCATTTATGTGAAAAAGTGCCCTAACAAAGGGTGTGTTTTTTAAAGTTCGAGCTGCACACCCCCTCCAAAAATTTGAGGAAGTAACCCACCCACCCCACCCCCCACCCCCACCCCCGCCTCATACGCCACGCTGGCGGAGAAAAGTTCTTCGCCAGGGAACAACTGCAGGTTAACAATACACCGTCTTCTTGCATGCCTAGAACAAAATACAGTTGGCATGCATGCCCACGCATTTCATGAAAGCGGAACGTCATTAAACAGAATAAATTTATTACTGTATTATAGAAACCTGTATCCCTCCCCACAGTTGACCATCGCATTTGCATTTTTATAGATATGCACTGGCCAACGGATAGTATAAAATTTCGGTGATGCTGTTTCAAGTTCGCAGTGTGACCATGTCAGTACTGTGTCCCAGGCACGCCCAGACATAAAAACTTCGCCCTTTGCAATTTCAAATTTCCCATGGGTTTTCAAGTTGAAGGCAACGATTTTCAATGTCCTTCTGACTCCATAACCAACTTCTGTCGGGATGTTGTAGACACTGAACTGGTGTGATCTTGGAGGAATAACCTTATTCCTCCAAGGTGTGACGGACTGGTCGGGTTGTAGAGGGTGCATTCTCCCAACAGTTGAGTGACACACAGATACGAGGTTTATACTGTGTCGCGCCCGAACACACCAGTGTGCCAGCCACAGCGTGTTTTACAAGGCCTGCTGTAAAGTCAAGGCAGCGCTTCTTGGGAGCAAAATCAGCATTATCAGATAGGCCTACGTGATGATCAAATAAATATTCGAACAGATTGAGGTGAGTTACCGCAACAACCTTCACAGGGTCAGAAACTTCGCTCAGAGGTGAAGTCAGACAAAGCACTTCACTGTGGGCAACGATCCAGTATTCCCGTCCAGTTCACCTGAAATCAATAATATTTTCAGTCGGTTGTGACTATTATAATAAATCAGTCTTACATTTGTTATTTAGAGCATGTTTCACAGATTCACTCAAGACATATGATATAATTACTTCTACCATTTTTTTTTAAAGTGTGGACGTAGAGCTGATGATAAACTTGCAGAGTGTATCATGAACCCACCAGAATTTAATCTATTGGCAAAAATAGACACACCACCGGATAACTGTACATGTGTCACAGTATAATAACAGTCATACAAAAGATACGCGAGGGCCTTTCTGATACTATTAATAAAACTGGATTGAAATGTTGGCAACAGGATATACAATCATAGACGTCATTCATGGAAAATTAAATCAAAAGCATTTATGTACAAAGTTCAAATTCTGTTTTGCATTGGACGTCAGCATCAATAATTACTGGTTCTCCAGCTAGGGGTCATGTGGATAATTCACATGATTTTTTACTTTCTTGGTTTGCGAAGAGACATGAAATCATGTCTTTCATTACGCTGTCACTAGACATATGAACTATACAATATATTATATGCACTCATGTCAACGAAGGTGGCGTCGCTGGAGCGTGCTTGGTTCAATCTTGTGTTATTAGGAAGATGTAACTGTGTATTGAATGCTATCCCCCCCCACACACACACAAATACATGAATGAATGAGAAAAAACGGACTGGAGACCTGAGACTAAATTGATTTGTTTTATCCGTTCCACTTACGACTGAATAACCAAGGATCAATAAAGTTATTTTGTGTTTGTCTGCAGAGCACTCTTTTTAGTGTGTCTTAATTTGACAGGCGGGGACACTTGGTCGCTTCTCATACAAAGCAAGTAGCCTGAGGTTAAACTGTATTGCCTTTCCACAAACTGTTAGTAAGCGTGGCTTGATTTTGGCATCAACCGCACAAAAAATGGAGCGCACTGATTCGTTCATTATGTGTACCTAAACGTGAAAGTTTGCTTGGGAGATACTGGATTCCACGCAGAACTTTCTCTGTGTTAAATATGCACACCCGAACTGTCAATTATAAACCCTTTACTCGCTAGGATATTTTAATTCAAAGTCTCCACTCAAGCCACACCCAGGAAAGCTGTTGATCTGGGGGCATGCTATCATGAGACATCTGATCTGCAATTTTTATTCCAAATAATTTGAATCAACGACAAATAGCAAGAACAAACATCGAAGCAGATGACATTTTACATACGGGGGCTTTTAGTTAGTTGATGTAAACGCTGTTTGAACTATAACCAAAGTAAATGATAAAATGAGCGCTAAAGCAAACATTGTGTAACACTTCACTTTAAAGATGGGTCAACAGTTCCTTGTGTATGCCAAAGAGGATCGTTGATCTAAATCCTTTCAATCTGACGTGTGACTTTGGCGCATTTGGTTCACTGACTTTGAAATAAAAACGATTTTAGCGAATATCGACAGTGATGAGGAAAATATAACCACTCCACTCATCAGAATGTTTCAGCATTTTTTTAACGGGAATTAAATGATGAAACTACTTAAAATAGGTGATCATGAACAGGGCTTTTTCCCTCCTAAGCTGCCGACCAACCTTCACATAATCTCTACTGCACACATGGAATAGAGAATACATGGAAACTGACGTGTTTAGAAGGTGGCAAGTCATTTTTACGAATAAATTAAATTTTCGTGACCTTATTCCTTTTCCCGATAAAATTTTACATACATTAGTTCTGCGTTGACTTGAACACGATCGGCAGCTCATGCAGACAAACATATAATTTTTACGTGGTGCGGTTGTGGCATAACTTTACAGAATATATGAAGAGCGTCGCTCGATCTCTTTCAGTAAAGTTGTTACCCAAAATAGTTCGTCGTGCTTCACATGGGTCTAGAATTTCATTGCTTTCGAATAGCTGTATTTATGTTAGGTATTTGAACCCCAACACAATAGAAATGTAATATGTATAGTGTTTATTTAATGGCTTTACGACTAACTCTAGAGTCTCTGACTGGAACATGCCATAAATTTTATCATGGCGACGGCTGCGACCATTTATGCGGTATGCCCACATATTTTGTGTAAGTGTTTTACCACAGCTGCAGGCAAGTGCACCATTTTAACATTGTATCAGTTATACTTGTATTTGATTTCACCTTTCCTCACCTGAAGTCAGCATAACGTAAAGGCCTGGAAACAACACAGAAGGCTATGTTGTTTTCAAACTGATCAACACTGCTAGCATTGGGCAAGTTGTTGAGTACGATCTGGAAGCATATACAGTCTATCGATTGGCATGCACCCTCCACCTCCCATCCTACATCATACCACTCCCATGGGCTCCCTGTATATTGCTACACAAGTAGGTGCCGCCCCAAAACACACCATAGTTCCAACATAAGTCGATCGCCCTTTTAAAGATCAGTCTATTCTATTTCGAAGCAGTTAGCTCCCTAAGATCAAACTATTTTGTTTTCCACCCGGAATGAAACCGTGCAAGGAAAGCTTAATTCGCGCAGTGAGATCTATCCAAACAACTTAATTTCAGCTCCCAAACATCCATCCTTTTCCTTATTATGTCTGGGTGCCAACCCAGACATACTGTTTTCTCAAAATTCTTTCGTTCTTTTTCTTTCCACCACACAATTTGTCCGGAGCTTTTCTCAGAAACCACGCAAGCTGCAATGTTAAAACTTGGCATGGTAACAGAAATACTAGGGAAGTTGACTGTCTGATTTGGAATAATCAATATCTTTAAAATCATGCAAAGTAGGGCCTTTCTAAATTTTGAAAGCCCCATATCTTCCAAACTATTGCAGATAGACACAAAATTTTAATGGGCGCATATGGGTATGTGACACCCGCTAATATAATGGACAGTAAATGAAAATTTAAAAGTTGAATATCTCCAAAACTATTATTGATAGAGATGCCATTCAAACTTCAAATTTATAGGTTTGTGGCAACGCCGCATCCAATAAACCATGAATCAAAGCTATAAGATTTTAATTTATGCAAATTAGGTGAATATGCCAAATTTAGGTCTTGAATAGCTTAAAAACTATTATAGATAGAAGTGCCATTCCAATTTCAATTTATGGGTTTGTGACATAGCTCCACCCAATGAACCATGATCAAAGCTGTACAATTTTAATTTATGCACATAAAATAAATACAAGAAATTTAAATCTTGAATAACTTCAAAACTATTATACATAGAGGTGTCATTCCAACTTCAATTTATAGGTATGTGATATAGCCGCATCCAATGAACCATAAACCAAAGTTGTAGACTTTTAATTTATGCAAATTAGGCAAATACGCAAAATTAGAGTCTTTTGAATCGCTTCAAAACTATTACAGACAATAGTGTCATTCAAACTTCATTTTATAAGCTTGTGACATGGCCACATCAAACGAACCAAGAACCAAAGTTGTAGCATTCTAATTTATGTATATCAGCATAATACACACAATTCAAATTATGTTGAACAATGGCAAAGTGTCGCATTCCAAACTGTTCTCATTTTGAAGGCACCCAGACAGATTTGCTGTGAAGCAAATCATTTTTCTAGTTTATCCAGCTTTTGTTGGGTCTGTATTTCATGTCCTGGTTGGAGCCTACAGACCCCTGATACCAAGGAAGTACTGGAAGGGGGAGGTGAGGGGCAGGGGCAGGGGAGAGCGTGCAGCTCATTTCGGTAAGAGTGTAAGAGCTGTGTACTGCGGTGTACACACGTGCAGGTGTAGGCCAAAACAAGTGACTCCACGATGACACCTTTGATTGTTCAGCCATGTTGCCCTTGACCTCCATGAAACGTGTTCATCATTGCGGGAGAACTGGGTGATCAAGAAATGTGTGATGTGGTTGGGCGGGGGCAGGTGTGGGAGAGAGTGTGTCCAAGAGTATGAGATACAGCCTTTATGTAAACTGTTGAGGTCTTGGGAATAAAACTCACTTTATAACCCACTGCTCTTACATAAAAGTTAGAAAAGAAAGATTATGCTCTCAACTATGTGATCAAGACCTTGAAAATATTACTATACATAAACACTTAGGCCTCTGGTTCTCTGGAGATCTCTCTTAGTCAGCTCACATTGATCATAATATTGTTGCTAAATCTAAAAACTTAGTTGCAATCCTTGAATGTTTACAATACAAACTAAACAGGCGATAGTTCGAATCGCTCTATTTTTCATTCGTACTTCCATGTTTAGAATATGCCAGTGTAGTTTGAGATGGATGCACAAAAGGCGATAAAGACAGGTTTGAAACTGTTCAGTTGGATGCAGCCCGTGTGGTAACAGGTGCACTTGCAGACACAAGCCTTGAAAAAATATATTCTGAGATAGGTTGGGAAACGCTTGCTGAACACAGGAGAAAACAAAATTTGGTGTTTATGTTTAAAATTGTAAATGGATTTGCCCCTATATGTCTCTGTAATCTACTGCCTGGAAAAACTTCGATGCGAACTAATCAATACATGACATTGATGCCAAGAAAATTGCATTTTACAATTCATATTTTCCATCAGCCGCACGTGAATGGAATCTATTACCACGGCCGGGTAGAAATTTGGAACATCTGGACAAATTCGAAAGGGAATTGAATAAAACGGAACTATTATCTGGGTAGAAAGAAAATTGCTGTTATTCGTTGTACAATAAGGATGGCCTGTAGCCGTTTGAACAGTGACTTCTTCAAAACGGATGTTGCTGGTTCCGCATTATGTTCATGTGGTGCTACTGCAGAATGTACTTACCAATTATTTGTGGGGTGTAGCAAATATGTTCTGCTGAGAAATGGCTCGCAGTCAAAGATGATTGTGCATGGAAACTTTAATTTGAGAACAGTGCTATTTGGTGTCCAAGGTAAAGGAAATAATAAGCAAAATGGGCAAATGTTTGAAGCTGTGCATAAATTTATTGAGGATTCTAACAGGTTTAAAACATAACGTCGACATATTTTGCTACTGTTGATCATAATATTGTACCTAAATTTAAAAACTTGGCTGGAATCCTTAATAACCGAAACAGTAGAAAATATACCCCCTACCCACCCCCACCCCCAAAAATAGAAATAATAAAAAAATGAAGAAATAAATACTGTGCTTCAAAGATTTTTAATCGTTAGCTCACACATTACTTCATTATCCTCTCTCTTCTTTATCTGAACTGTGGTCCTGATTGTATATCTATCTGTGTATTGGTGCTTTGCAACTTTATTGTTGTGTTGTCTTATATGTGCAAAATGCCTTAATATAGGCTGTTGAGCCTGTCGGCCAATTGTTTTTTTTTTTTTTTTAATAGAGCACATGTAAACAAACTATGTGATACGCCCATCACTGAATCCGAAAGCGTTTTTACAAGCCAGGTGGCAAAGACAGTTTAAATTTGTGATAACCACGGGGATGATAATGTGTGCCTCTCTGTGATCAAATTTGTAAACGGTGTTTCTAACACACATGAAGATAAACTTGGCTATGAAAATCCACTGGTTTCATTGTACCCCGGGTGTGTGTGTGTGGGGGGGGGGTACTTCCGCAAATTTTTGGTGGGGGTGTGCGGCTCGACCTTTCAAAAATCCCACCCTTCGCTAGGGCGCTTTTTCACACTTATTTTCATTTGTTATACCTGTGGTAGGGATTTTTTTAACCGAAATAGTAGAAAATATGGTCCCAAATTGGCGCAAAAAGTGCTCCAGGAAGAAAATTTTGACCTTAGAAAAGTTTTTCCGAATTTTAGGCCATAAAAGAGAAAAATTACCTTTGTTTTAGGGACTTTTTGGCAAAACTGGACCTTTCTTAGAGAAATTTCGCTGAAAAGATGGGCCTGAAGAACGGCGCATACCCAGTATCGTCAGTAATGGGAGTACCCCCACGGGTGTATGTATGTATGTATGTATGTATGTATGTATGTATGTATGTATGTATGTATGTATGTATGTATGTATGTATGTATGTATGTATGTTTCGCGCGGTACGGTAATTTACACGATTCCGCCCTGCGCATTACGTGAATTCTCAAAACCCGCGCCATTTTAGGAATACAGCCTGCAGATTTGCGCTGCGGCTGTGCATTTCCAGTAATGCTCAGGCACATTATGAGAATCTTGCGAAGGAAACTCGTTGGAATGTCGGTACATATCATTAGATAATTTTATTAGATTAGATTAGATAATTACGGCTTGGTAGGAAATATTATTCCATATAAGCCGCTCACAGTTCATTACACAATTGTCATATTGGGTTTAAGAGGATGATCTAGTGCTCTATAAGTATACAAAACTGGATGGTCCTTAAAATGTGAATCTAACTTATTTTTAAATGTTAATATGTCAGGAGCATGTACAATGTCACTCGGTAATGTATTCCACCAGTCTGAAATCCTTTGACCAAAGAAATATTTACGAACATTCGAAATGTTCCTTATTTTTAAGAGTCTCAATGAGTGACCTCTAGATCTTGCATTTTCCAGGAAGGGTGGTAAGCAGGTATCCAGATCATAGTATTCCCCATGCGTGTACTTGTAAGCACAAATGAGGTCACCTCTTAATCTCCTGTAAACCAAAGTAGGCAATTTCAGTGTTCTCAGCCTGTCCTCATATGATAAATCACTTAAACCTGGTACCCTCTTGGTCGCTCTTCTCTGGACAGATTCAATCAACTCAACGAGTCCCCACTTCCCTGGAGACCATATAGGTGCAGCATATTCCAGATGTGAACGAATCATACATTTTTAAGGAGGTAGGAAGGTTTCCTCATTGATATATTCAAATGATCGCCACAAAAGACCGGTTATTTGATTAGCCTTTTTCACAATGTTATGTATATGATCATCAAATGACAAATCCTTACTGGTTAACACCCCTAAATCTTTCTCAGCGACTGATTCAGCCAGATTAATATTTCTATTTGAAGAAGTCATTTCATACTGATAGTCAGGATGGTTATTTCCTAATCTCAAAACTGTACATTTTGGAGGTTGAAAAGTGAGTTGCCATTGTTTTTCCCATAGTTGTAAACGCTTTACGTCGTTCTGAAGCTCCATACAATCAGTAATGTTAATTGCAGGTTTGAACATTTTTATGTCATCAGCAAAAATTTTAATGAATGATTTAACAACTTCAGGAATGTCATTCACATATATAACGAAAAGCAAAGGTTCCAACACACTTCCCTGAGGGACGCCGCTGATTACCTCTGACCATGATGAAGGAGCTCCATTTACACATACTCTCTGTTTTCTGTCAGACAAAAAGTCACTTATCCATGATAATACTTTCCCAGTAATTCCGTAACTTTCTATCTTTTTTAGGAGACGTTGATGTGGGACAGAGTCAAATGCTTTTCGAAAATCTAAATAAATAACATCCACTGGCACACCCTGCTCAAACCATTCAGTCCATTGGTCATGTGTATTGAATTGGTCTTTGCGCTTTATATGAGATCTATCTCGACCAAAATGAACATCTTTTCTTAATACGGCGCACGAGCCATCCACACCTTCTTTAAAAGAGTAGGGTTAAGTCCTTTATTATTATTTTTTTAGATTTATATTTTGTCACCAATTATTATATCACTTAAGTGTCAATGTATTTGATTCATTATAAAGTTTAAGCCTATAGTGTTCCTTTTCAGCTTTTCGAAAGAGCAGCAAAAGGAAGCTTGCATGCATTACGAAAGAACATGCAAATATAGGGCCTGGAGCATCGATTGTGTTCCAGGGTGACAATCGTTGGTTACCTCTTTCAGTCCCGTGAACCATTGTTTGTACAATACAAACTCAGAAGAATACAATGCATCTTCTGAGATGAGTTGAATCAAAGCTTGCATTCTGGCCTCAATACCTTCAATCTGTGTGTGTATGTGTGTGCATTTTATTGATCATACTATTATTGGCACGAAAGTTGCAAAACTTTAACTGATATAAGCCTAACACACATCTATTGTATGTCCGTTTACAAGAGAAAGTCCCTATTTCATTAAACTTGACCAGCCCATGGACCTTGTACTAGACTGACTTGGGCTGTATTATAATGATATTTATAATGACTTGAAACAAAACAAGAGCAGGTTGGGTTAAGTGATGCGTTGATTGTTTGATTCGGAACACAAGGTTTAAGTGAAATATTTGGCTGGAGGATTGATTCTCTACTCTGTTGGTGTCCAAGCTACACCCTCTCATCACCAAGTCATTTCACTCAACCTTACAGGCCTGGTGACCAATAAAACCAAGGTCACAGTCACACATATTCTGCAGTATAATAGTGTGGAATATAATCTACTATAACCTATCTAGTTGGAATGCCTAGCTTAATTATTTTTCGATGTATTGAATTTTATCTTGTGTAGCACATGATGGCTGTCTCCACCAATCGAGATTTTAATCCCAATCACAATTCCACCAAATTTCGTAATGATCCACTAAAAATTACAGTTGGCAGAGCAGTCACAAGATTTTAACATTTTGTCCCCTAAATTCCAAGTTCACGTATGACCTCCACCCTCAACTTGGATTAAAACATTGAACTCCAAATGTACACCCTGTGTCCAGCTATCCATACATGGTCTGTTTCAAATTGGGTAAAAACTTTTCAAGTTATCGGAGAAAAACAATGAACGTAAACAGGTGCCAAATTCCATAATAATTGGGTCGTGGTGACCCCAACAGTATATCACCAAGTTGAAAGTTATGCACAATGTACTCAAGTGCAATTTTCATATCGAGGCTCAATTCTCTTTGCTATTGATGTCTGAGCTTTACCCTACCACTATAAAATCACCTCTTTCAACTTTACCTGCCTGGTGACCTAAAATAGATCAAGGTCACTAATATTAAACAATTCGCATTGGACATGATCTACAGATCCTATAAATCTAGCATGTCTAATTCATTTTTTTGTTTAGGTATGGAATTTTATATCTTTCAAGACATTTAAACTCACAATTGCTGTCAAAGTATAGGTGGCGCCACTAGTATGATACGGGAATGACAGTTTGACTTCCTCCACAATCCCACTAAATTTCATGAAGCTCCATTGCAAGAATGGTCACAAGATGTTCACATTTTGACACACATATTACATGATGCTGTCGGTAGAGACATTTTACTTGATAAGTCCTGAAAGTGACAGGGGACTATCTTAAAAACTGGACTGTATCGCACTGATGAGCGAAATATATATCGGACCGACGGACGGACAGACATGAGTGACCACATGAGCTCTGTGACCTTTGGTCAGCAGAGCTAAAAAGGAAAGACACACCAGCATTGTAACAAAAATGCAAAAGTCCATAAAATAGTTGCACTTTCCAAGGTGACCTTCTAAGGTGGATAAGAATCCCCCCCCCCCCCCCCCACATTGCTATGCGCCTGTTTCTCCCGAAAATGCATTTGTAAGGCGTTAAATCTGTCTTTTCATAATTTGATCTTTGTATAACATTATTTGCATAGAATGCATTTACATCTTCTACATTTGCAATTATCCACGGCTTTTTGTTTTTACAAGATAATACCGTTGGTTCATAGACTTGACAAAATCTGGAGTTTTCCATTAGTAATAAACCATACGGAACATTGTGGTGACACTCCATTCTACAAAGTATAGGAAACAAAAATTTTATTTCACAGAATTAAACGCTGCAGAAGCTATGGAATTCCAGAATAATTTGTTTCTTCGTTAAAGTCGTGATTCTGTGACGAATTACTCATGTTACGAAATCACAAGGGCTTGAACATGTAACAAAACGATACGCATAATAAAATTGTATTATTGTGAGTTGTTCATACGCACATCCTTAAGCATATAAAAATCATAGAAATTACCACTCATGTTATTTGAATGAGCTTAAAAAATTAGCATTATTTTACATCTTGAATTCAAAATTAATATTTTGTAATTCCGTCCCGTTGACCATTTAGAATTCCGTTGCTCTCACTGTCTCTTATTTTAAGAGGTGTCGCAGTAAAACTTTGAGTTTTTGTAGTGTTTTTATGTTGAAAATTATGAAGTAAAATGTCAAAGAATCAATATTTTTCTAAATTTGTGAAATCGTAAAATAACCAGAAGATGTTTCACAATTATATACAGGTGCTACAAAGGACTGTTCCAAGATGTAATTCCGTCTCAGTTACACATGCCAATGTTTTATAAATATCGAGATTGTTTTCAAGGTTGCAAATGTGCTTTAGCACACTTTACTGCAATAGCTGCAAAAATACGATTTTTGTCTGTGGCCTGCAAATGCTTTCTTGTTTATCCGTGTGAACATTAAAATCGAGTCCAATATTTTATTTCAGTCATGAAGGAATTCAAGGCATTATTTTGAGCAAGCGCAGCGCGAAAACTAGGAACATGAGCATGCACATTGTGGTCTAATCTTTACAGAAGTGTAAACACAAACAAGACATTATGTAATTCTTATTTATTCTTTCAATTCCTAACAGAGACCCAGCAGAAGCAAACTAGTCTGTCGCGCCTAATATTTTGATAGCATGATGTACTGAAAACATGTATTATACGTACGGTGCCATACGCGTTAGAACCAATCGCGGGCTGAGATTTATTTTGTCCTATCTCCAATTTTATGTGAAATCGAGTTAGTTGTGCCAGTTACATAAACTTACTTTGTTTTATCTCCATTTACAGTATTAAACAGTTAATTATATTCTATACGAAATAAAGAGGGAAAAACTATTTGGTCTATCCACCATTCAGGGTTTGTTTTTCCACATATATTGGTCTATGACCACCGTTGAGAAACACAATGTTCTAAGTGAAGATCCAACAATCATATTGCCAGAAATTTTATATCCATATGGAGATAGGACCATTTTATTCTCCGAATTGTAATTCTGAATTAACATGCTCCTCTAGTAAGATTGTCACTGCTAAACACCAGCAAAAAAACTCACAAAATGTTGAAAGACATCGCTGAATGAGCCTCCTGCATGGTTAAAGTCGAATAATTGTGTTTATCCACCCAATTATTATGATATCTTGATACATTTATATGGATCATGCTACGTAAAAGATTGTCCTGGAAACTTGACTCTGCAAAACCTGTATTATCACTCATTATGTAATGTTGATACAAGAATGTGTTGTCATGAGAAAATGCTTCAACCTATATTAAGGGGAGTAGATTACTAATGTATCATTATTTAAGCTTTCAAAATATCTTCTGAAGCTTTTGTTAATAATATCACACAAAGAAGTGCATGCATTAAAATTTAGAAACTTTGAATGGCTCTGAATTTGGAACTTGGAGATAGAGCAATGTTTATTAAAGTGTGTGTGTCAGCACACACTTTTCTGTTTTTCTAGGTTTTCTTTATTAAAGTGCGTGTGTCAGCACACACTTTTCTGTTTTTCTAGGAATTCTTTCTTTCTTTCTTTCTTTCTTTCTTTCTTTCTTTCTTTACAGGCAAATTTGTCCGACATTTCATTTGAAAAGTATAACACGTAGAAACTCCAAACTTGGCACGATTATACTTCTATAGATAAAGTCTGGCCTTTTTATAATGAGAGGTCATGCTTTTCAAAATTATGCAAATGAGGGCTAATTAAAGTTTTAAATCTTCAATACGTTATATACTATACAGTGCATTCCACCTAACTTGAGCTCTGGGGGCCGTCTCATTAGTTGTGACCACAGTGCTGATGGGCCAAACAGCCAATCACTGACCTCTTTGCCCTCCCACTCAACCCGGCTGCTATAATTAGTGGTGTTTGTAGACAGGTCCACATGGGTGCTGCTGTAGACATTTATATGGGTTTTATTCTCACTTTTGTAGCGTCAAATAATTGGATTTTTCACAAAATAATCCGGCTAAAGGGACACCATTTTACTGTGGAGCTGGCCCTGCTATGTGTCTGCCACCCCACCAAACACACATGACCAGTGACAGTGAATGTTTGGTATCAAATGGCCAGCTTATTCCAAAGTCCTGGCAAGTTTAGCCACATCAAAATAAACCCTACCCTTTCCCCCTTCAGTTTTAAGTGTATTTTATTACCCCCAATAGATTTCACTCATAATCCACAGCCTTTATCAACATCGTAAGACCTGTGGGACATTTTTACAAGGGTGTCAGATCTCAATTAAACTGCAAACAAGCCATAATCCTGGTATATATTTTACAAGATGTGACATCAAAATGACCCTTTGAAAATGCGGCATCCCTTGACTCATTCAGGACAGAAGTCTTCATTTACTGTCAGTAAAATTTGTATCAAAGGGATATACTGAGTATTCTTATCTTTTAAATGAGGGGGTTCTGATTTAAAATTTCTGACAATCATAATAGAATATAATATGTGCTCATGATTTGTGATATTCTGACCTTTTTTATTTGTTTCACACATTGTATTAGCAATGCAAATTTGAAAGAATTAGCAAAGAGCATATCCTTTGGGTTTATCACTGAATGAGTTAATTTTGTCATATAAACATTGGCTGCATTGATTGAATGGCCATGTCTGTTTGGTAATTTAATTATAAGTTAATGTTTTCTTTTTGGACACCAGTCAGTTCAGTGGCTCTTAAAGAAAACATTTTGGGCTACATTATTTATATACAATTACACAGTCCAGGAAATGCTCAAGATCCCTGCTGATGCATTCTATCATTAAAGTGTGTGCCTGTCAACACACACTTTTCTTTCTTTCTTTCTTTCTTTCTTTCTTTCTTTCTTTCTTTCTTTCTGTCTGTCTGTCTTTTTTTCTTTCTTTCTTTCTTTCTTTCTTTCTTTCTTTCTTTCTGACTGAATTTGAAATTTTCAATCTTGAATATCTTCAACAGTATAATAGAGATGTCATTCCAACTTCTACTAGGGGGTTGTTGACCATTGGCATCTAATCACCTAATGAATTAAAAATAAAGTTGTAGCAATTTAAATTATGTAAAAAAGCACCATTAGAAATTTTAAATCTTGAATAACTTCAAAGCTATAATAGATAGAAATGCCATTCCAACTTCTACTCCTGCTTTATAGAATAGTTGTACATTGCCATACCAATGTGCTTTGAAGACACACACACTGATTTGCTATGCAGCAAATCATCTTTCCTAGTTTCTTTCTTTCTTTCTTCTTTCTTTCTTTCTTTCTTTCTTTCTTTCTTTCTTTCTTTCTTTACAGGCAAATTTGTCCGACATTTCATTTGAAAAGTATAACACGTAGAAACTCCAAACTTGGCACAATTATACTTCTATAGATAAAGTCTGGCCTTTTTATAATGAGAGGTCATGCTTTTCAAAATTATGCAAATGAGGGCTAATTAAAGTTTTAAATCTTCAATATGTTACATACTATACAGTGCATTCCACCTAACTTGAGCTCTGGGGGCCGTCTCATTAGCTGTGACCACAGTGCTGGTAGGCCAAACAGCCTATCACTGACCTCTTTGCCCTCCCACTCAACCCGGCTGCTATAATTAGTGGTGTTTGTAAACAGGTCCACATGGGTGCTGCTGTAGACATTTATATGGGTTTTATTCTCACTTTTGTAGCGTCAAATAATTGGATTTTTCACAAAATAATCCGGCTAAAGGGACACCATTTTACTGTGGAGCTGGCTCTGCTATGTGTCTGCCACCCCACCAAACACACATGACCAGTGACAGTGAATGATTGGTATCAAATGGCCAGCTTATTCCAAAGTCCTGGCAAGTGTAACCACATCAAAATAAACCCTACCCTTTCCTCCTGAAGTTTATGTGTATTTTATTACCCCCAATAGATTTCACTCATAATCCACAGCCTTTATCAACATCGTAAGACCTGTGGGACATTTTTACAAGGGTGTCAGATCTCAATTAAACTGCAAACAAGCCATAATCCTGGTATATATTTTACAAGATGTGACATCAAAATGACCCTTTGAAAATGCGGCATCCCTTGACTCATTCAGGACAGAAGTCTTCATTTACTGTCAGTAAAATTTGTATCAAAGGGATATACTGAGTATTCTTATCTTTTAAATGAGGGGGTTCTGATTTAAAATTTCTGACAATCATAATAGAATATAATATGTGCTCATGATTTGTGATATTCTGACCTTTTTTATTTGTTTCACACATTGTATTAGCAATGCAAATTTGAAAGAATTAGCAAAGAACATATCCTTTGGGTTTATCACTGAATGAGTTAATTTTGTCATATAGACATTGGCTGCATTGATTGGATGGCTATGTCTGTTTGGTAATTTAATTATAAGTTACTGTTTTCTTTCTGGACACCAGTCAGTTCAGTGGCTCTTAAAGAAAACATTTTGGGCTACATTATTTATGTACAATTACACAGTCCAGGAAATGCTCAAGATCCCTATTCTTTCTTTTCTTCTTTTTTTCTTTCTCTCTCTCTCTCTCTCTCTCTCTCTCTCTTTCTTTCTTTCTTTCTTTCTTTCTTTCATACCAGCAAATTTGTCCGACACTTTTCTCGGACACTATTATACATACAAAGTCCAAACTTGGCATGATTGTACCTCCATACAAGGAGTTTGACTGTTTTATACAGAGAAATGAAGATGTTTAAAATTGTGCAAATTAGGGGCATTTGAAATTTTCAATCTTGAATATCTTCAACAGTATAATAGAGATGTCATTCCAACTTCTACTAGGGGGTTGTTGACCATTGGCACCTGATCACCTAATGAATTAAAAATTAAAGTTGTAGCAATTTAAATTGCTAAATAGCACCATTAGAAATTTTAAATCTTGAATAACTTCAAAGCTATAATAGATTGAGATGCCATTCCAACTTCTCCTGTTTTATGGAATAATTGTACATTGCCATACCAATATGCTTTGAAGACACACACACTGATTTGCTATGCAGCAAATCATCTTTCCTAGTCTCTATCTATATGCACATTGTACCAGTGTTTCCGATGCTAGGACATGCAATGAATATACGCGGCAAAATGTGGGTAACCAAAGACACTTTTATATAATTCTGTGACATTTGATGTTTTGAGTAGGCATAAATGCATACCAGATTTTTTTGTCGTTCATAAATCCATGTTAATCATCCTTTGTAAGTATTTTACAGGGTATTTTACACTTTTTGCATCTGGTCTCCAAATTAGGTGTGTGTGGGTGTGTATGCATGTGTGTGTGTGGGGGGGGTCCTATTTCGTTGTGCGTGATTGAGCCCGTTTTCCTACCCGTTATTTGTGATAGAAAGACAAACTTAGCTGTGAACTGTGATTTGGAAAATTTTCCGTTATTTGTGATCAGATCAGGAAAATACACGTGAATACACATAATGTGCAATGCTGAACTTCTATTAGTTTGTAAAGGTATTCCTGAAGGACAATTAATGTTCTGGTAATTCTGCATCATGTGTGTCCTTTTCATTTTAGGAAGGTGTGTGAGTGCAAATAATAGCACCAGTTTGGTTTGCGCCGTGGAGCTGTGTTGAAATATGTCAACTTATGACAAAACATGCAGATAAACTGTAGTTTATAGGAGACAAGGTGCACGTACTCCTCTCAGTGTTCAGTGACTTTAGTTAAGTGTGTTTCCTTGCAGTTTGATACTATGAGTAATATGACTTTTTTCAAATGTTTTTGTAGAACAATCGTTAAAAAACTATTGTTCAAAAGATAATCTAATGTTGAGACTTGATGTTGCATTATGAAAAATATATTGATTAAAAAACACTAATTCAGGTTAGAAATATATCCGTACTTTTCATATACCATTAAGTGGAAAGTCCAAAATTAAGGATAGGTTTGAAATGTTATGTCATTTTAGCTTTATTTGTGATTTAGAATTTGATTTATAATAATTAATGGAAGTACGCTATTAAAGTCAGGTGTTCAAAGACGTTCTATTTTCAGATAATCATGTGTCAATGGGCGTAATTTATGATTCTTTGCCATATAAAACATAAAACTAAATAATTTAAGTGAAGGTGTGTTGCTGGATAAAACACTGGAGTAAATTTGTATTGTTGCATATAACACCCGTTTGAATGCTTTGTATATAGTTTTAAGTAGAAAGCCAAAGATTAAGGATATGTTTGAAATATTTCGTCATTTTTTAGCTCTAATTATTATTTGAAATTTGGTTTAGATAATTTGAAAGTAACCCAGGGACGCCAATTTATAACGGTGTTCAGAGATGCCCTATTTTCAGATAATGCTCTGTCATGGGCGTAACTTATGATTCTTGCAATATAAAACATAAAACTAAATGATATGCGTAGAGGTGTATTGCTGGATATAACTTCAGTTTGGTTGCTTTTGAGGAAAAAAATTGTGAAGTACTTAAGTCCTCTTTATGTGAAATCATGTGCTTTTTTAAAACCAAAAGCATGGAGACAGAACAATGTGAACTTAAAACTGTCACATACACCAATGGGTCACAATTTTTCTCACCATCTGGAATATGCATTGTCCTATCTCCAATTTATTTCTTTAAAAAAATTATTTCTCAGCCATAAAAATGTGTCAAATTTCACCAAAATGTTTATTATGGTACAATAAAACATATAAATACTTGAAAAACAACCATTTGCCTAATTATGGGTATTTTATCAGAGGCTGAATCTTAAGGTACCGCTCCCCTAAAATTCAGATTTTGTGACTTAGAGCAAGATTAATCTCAGCCCGCGCAATGGACCCGCTATCCACAATCACCAAATACTGCACCCAATTCCTACTCAAAAATGCCACACATACTAGTGTCATATTGAAGGTATTCATACTCGGGGGTTGTTGTTGTTGTTGTTGTTGTTGTTGTTGTTGTTGTTGTTGTTGTTGTTGTTGTTTTTGTTTTGCTTTTGTTTTTGGCTTGTTTTTGTTTTGTTTGTTTTTTTTTTTTTTTCTTTTCTTTTGTTTTGTTTTTCTTTTTGTTTTGTCTTTTTTTCTGCTTTCTTTCTTTCTTTTTTTTACACATTAAATTGGTCTTGCTAGCAGACAGTACATAGCTAATATGATTGTTTGGCAGAGAAAGTGTGAGCTGTAAAAGAAAGTATCCATAAGCTGTGAAAAATATCAGGGACGAGAAAATGTACAGCTCTGTACCCAAATATAGGTGCGCAGGACCTATTAATTTTGCCAAATTTTAAAATATTTAAATTGGCAAAGATAGGGTCTGTGTGCACATTGATTTAAACGTTCCTTATGACCTGCACTAGTTTCTTTTGTATTTTATTTAGTTTATCTAAATTGAATGCATAATTTGCATCCCCAATAACATTACAATAAAGAAATTATGGGTAAGCTATTGCATATGATAAAGTTTTGTTAACATATTTTTTACAAAATTTTCATCTTATGTTTTTTCCCACAAATATCAGTGACTTTACGAAGCCCCTTTGATACATTTAATGTGTGATATAGCCACTTGTTTTATATCAATCCAGGCATCTAAAATTTACAAGACGGTATTTGTTCCAGGAGCACATTATATGCTTTGATTTGAAAATTGTTGAGATCGGCTACGCGATGTTTGTTATTAAATTTTTATGAGTAGTTTTTACTAACGTAACAGATGATATGTATGCTGGGCGAGAAATTCTGGGCCCCATTTCCAAACTCAAGTTTCTGAAAACATTTCTGTTGTCCCCCCCCCCCCCCCCCCGATATTGTGTGATTTTTTTTTTAGAAAACTGCAAATTACAGAATTTAAAATACGGTAAATATTTTGCCTAAGGCCCCCCCCCCCCCCGTTGCTCTAATCTTCATGACAACGTATGATTTGGTATCTCAGTGGATTAGGTATTTCTGTCTGCCACATAGGGGTCATCAAGTACTACATTACGAACTTTGTGTTTGTTAACATATACCTATGACTAACTGATCCTCACATAAAGTGAAATGAAATGAAATAAGTAAAGCTAGCCAAGTTTCGTAATATTTTACTTGCGTGTCAGTACAGAAACAGAGATTCCCAGAACATATTTCCACAGCGCACTTTTCTCATTTATCAAGCTGATTAGGAAGTTTCAAATATAATCATGTATTCAAAGGCCCACTCCGTAACAAAGTCCAAAGGGCACACGCAATTACGCAAAATGTCATATCTGCACAATAATGTTATTTGTAGCTTATTCTGTTTCCAATCTCTTCATTTATATCTGCATAAAAGTATTATTTGTGGCTTATACTGATTCGAATTTCTCAATTTTATTTGTTTGAAGTCATAATCTTTAAGTAAAAATACCAACATTTGTAACTAAATTCCTGAAATGTCAAGCAAATTCTCATACTAAATGTCTCTAAATTTGCCGCAAAGGGGCATGAGCTGTACAAAATTTGTTTACAAAATATCTTGGCAACAAGTTGTACCGTAAAATGATACCCAGTCCCCAGAAATGATTCCACGTGTAAAACGAAAGTAAAGTGTAATGGAGTTGTGTTGTCATAGGGTGGCCACGATGTCATGGAGTTGAGCATTAGTTTTTACGTTTTCGGTACAAGGACTCCTTGTTTTCAATTACAGTACTCAGTATCTCTGCAAAATTACAATTTTATGTAGTTTATTTAAGGCTGAAATAGTTCACAGATATTTGACACAAACGCTTTATATGTTAACATCTGCAAAGCTGGTCAAGATAAGAGCTGCTTCAAAAGCTTTCAATGACGTGCTCTGTGTGAAGTGAGCTCAAAGTATGCTGGGAAGAGTTGCAGGTCTAGGCCATTTTACCGTGGCATATCGTTTCTTAAACATTAATTCAAACATTTTTAATGGAATAACCCCCCCCCCCAAATAAAAACTTTAATAGATGACAGCTGGTTTCTAATGAGAGTTAAGTATTGCAAGCCATTTTCACATTCAAACCTAAATTTTTGATATAAAAATTTCTTTAATTGATATCACAAAATCTTTTATGGATATGAAAATACATACATAGCAAAAAAATCTCTTCACAAAAAAAAAAATAATCATTTTTTTGATATAAAAATATCTTGGTATCAAAATACCATTTTTTTTTATACGAGTAGGTTGTCCTTGGTACCCACTTTACTACATACTTCTGACAGGCAGCTCAGGACGGTACATGTAAGCTTGAAAATACATGTAAAGAAAATTATTAACTCTTTCAGAGCCCGATTTTAGACTCAGTCAACAGCTTTCCTCAGCATACTTTGGGTGCAATGTACCCAAATTGCACCGAGGAAAGCTGTTGACCTAGACTTTTATATTCTATGTTACTACAGGCATGTTGATACTTGAATGAAAAGTCTTTTTACGAGGAACATAAATTTAGCAAATCAGAGCAGATCATTTAAATCAGTGCGACTTCAGTCGTATTTGGCACTGAAAGATTTAAGGTGATGGTTTTTTTTTTTTAATTTGCAGGGAAAAAAGGAGCAGTCACGTCTTGAAGAATAGGTTCACTGCTGATAAAATATCTGCCAGTGGCAGACTGAAGCGTGCATCAAGTGAGTTCTCGAACCATGGCAGGGCTGTCCTCTCAGACGACTGCACCTTCCTGGCTACACTCCTACAAGATGCTACGTGCCAAACAGAATGCTTGTGAGGAGAGAATACAGCATCTGGCCACTCCTACCGTCACTAAAGCCAGCAATGAGTCCGTTAGAATTGTGAGAAACATTGAAGCATACAGGAGAAAAGCTGTGGAAAAGAACTTCCAGTTCTTGCCCAGAATACAAATAGGACCATCCGGGGGCACACTGTATGGACCGTCTGTGTTCCATCCCCAGTGGAGAAGGAGGAAGTTCAAGAGGAATTATTTGCCTGTAAAGCCACTTCCACCTCTGCCGTCCAAAGCGTTTTCCTTACGAAAGGAAAAACCTAAACCCCATCATCGCTCATTACCTTTATTACGTGTTAAAGAAGATTCAGAGAAATCTGAACAAACAGAAACTGACAAGTGTCAGAATGGCACATCTGCAGCTGAACAAAATACCGAGTCAAGGAAGGATCATAAGCAACCAATGCTAGACTCTGTAATTGAAGAAGACAAGGAACAATTACCAATTACTTCCAAAATGACACAAATGTAAACAACTTGGTATGCTTTTAATTTGTCTTTGAAAAAAAAAAAAGCTTACAAGTAAAAGTTCCAAGTATGTGAACAATGTGTTTTGTTGCAAGCAAACTTTCAAGCAAAATATATTGAGAATGCTTTTCCACAAGCTTGACCTACATAGTGCTAGGAGGCCAGCATGGAGACTGCAACACACACAATACTGCTGGAGGAGCAGCACATATACCACTCCAGCAGACTTGAACCTGTTCTGTTACACAAACGCACTGCATTCTGACTGTAATTCTTTCCAGACTTCCCTCTCTATGCTACACTGGAAAGAATAAAATGTATTTTTTCTTTTTTTTCTTTTTTCTTTTTGATGAATCCACATTTATTTTTAAGTTTACTGTTAATACCATTCATAAATTACCAGTTTTATTGTATGGTACAAATTTTTCATGCACATCTTCAATGAAAAACATACAATGTATATATAATGTACAGATGCTTTCTGCTACCAAAACATACTGCTATACTTGTAACATTATCCAAGTAATGTTCCTCATGCCAAATTTGATTAAAGTCCATCCTGACACTCTCCTGTTGTGGTAACAAGTTATTTACTTGGTAATAAGTGAAAGAAATATACACCAAAATGCTACGAAAATGTTACTATTTCACCTTGCTTCTGTGTTTACCTCTGGTACTCTAAGTATGAAAGACATCCACGATAAATTTTGGAGACAGTATGTTCATGCAACATGGAACTGTCAGCCAAAGGTCCTTTAATATGGATTCAACATAACATATTCATAATGTACATGTACATCCTGTACGGACCAGTCTGAAACATATGACTAAGTTTGAATGTGGTGTATGTTAGCTTTAATATGACAAACATAGTACTTCATTTGTACTGGAATAAATACAGTAGTCCCTGTCACGAGAGACCCCTGTCGTGAGAGACCACTTTTCAGAATCCCAAGTCCTATACTTCCCATGTTAATATACCTGTCATGAAAGACCACCTGTCTCATAAGACCACTTTTTTGTCGCTTTAAGGGTGGTCGCTGGTGACAGGGACCACTGTACAACAAACTGGGCCAGGTCATTGATGTCATTCACACATACCTGCCTCCATTGAACCACTCCTCTTGGCAATGGAGATTTGGTCAAGTTGGTATGTGTGCTTCCCATTTTCCGACAGGTGATTGGTGCAGATGGTTGCTGGTTCAAGACCTGGCCATTGCATGGTCACAAAACATATAGCAAACTACACATGGCACAGATGTTGTCCTACATACAGTGCCGCCAGAAACTTTTGCACCATTTCCTCTGGTGGCCCCTCTGCGTGGTCCTCCTCAGGTACAATTTGTACAAGGGGCTCCTGCAGAGAACACTGTCAGGAAGTTTAATGTTAGTTACTCAATGTGCTTTTTGCACCTACCTGTGGCCCCCATTGGCCCTAAACTGGTTATGGTGTCAGAATTATAATATTTATTTTACTTTGAAAAGTGGTACCTGCAAGTGGTTCCACTGGTGACCCCCCCAGAGTTTTGGAGCAAGACTTTCTGCCAGCACTGTACATGTGGTATATGTTAGCCTTCAGGTAGCATAAGGCCATTTAACTCATTCCACCCTGATTTAAGGCCGAGTCAACAGCTTTTCTTGGCATGCTCTGGGCCCAAGGAAAGCTGTTGACCATGGGCCTATAATTTGGAATCATCTTCCATGCAACTTTCATCCAAAATTTTGAACAAATAATCCCCAAATAAGCAAAATACAATTAGCAGACGACATTTCAATATAAGCGGGAAAAAGCATCATTAGGGTGGAATGAGCAAAATGCGGCACAGAGGTTACCTGACGTGGCATGGGTTAGCCAACATTTGGCAGAACATGCATGTGGCACAAGGCTAGCCTCTATGTAACACAGAATTAGAGTGCATGCAAACACTGGACACTTATCTGGCATCATCAGATTTCTGTCTAAAGAGACTCAGCACACTTGCCATATGCAGGAAGTCAAAGTTGTTTTTTATTCTGGATAATAAAGACACAGACAACTCTAACATTTTCAATGGAAAATCTGCCACAGCCCAACCATGTTGAATGGAAATATCCAAAAATCATTGGAGCATGACTACTTGAACAAGTCTGGTACAGATCCCAACCCCAACCCCACCCCCCCACCCCCCCCACCCCCCACCCCAAGCTACCCTGCCACAATGTTTGAAGGTAATCTGGCTGACGGCTTCAGAGAAAAAGCCGAAAATGTGAATTGTCATTAGAATGCTTATTGACTTGCACAATCAATAGGAAAGGTGCATTTACAGATAAATACCCAAATTAAGAAGCTCATTAAAAATCAGGAATCCACAGTAGTGACACCTGGTGAACAAGTTTGTTTGACCGTTCAACAAGGAACATATCCACCAAGTTTCATCTTCATTTCAGTCATGGTTCTGGAAGAGAAGTCAAAAATGCTAGAAAACACCCCCCCCCCCCCCAAAAAAAAGTAATTAAATTGCAGCGCCACCTGGTGAAAAAAAATTAAGAACTAAGAGTGAGAGTGATCTGTGTGATATCAAAGCAATTGGGTGAGTGGTTTTATAAAAGATTTTTTTAATTTGCCCCAAAACAGAACAAACAATTCATAAAAGTTCAAAAATCACTGAAGCATGACCATTTGAACAAACTTGCTAGAGACCCACCCAAGGTACATCCCCACCAAGCTGAAGTGAATCTGACTGACAATTTTGGAGATGTCGAAAATGTGAATTGTGGACCGACTGAGGATGAACGGACGAAAGATCATCCCATAAGCTCAGCTGACTGACAAGTCAGCTGAGCTAAAAATGAGCCAAGTTATTTATAACACCTTATTTCATACATTATATATATGTGTGTGTGTGTGTGTGTGTGTGTGTGTGGTATATTTTTTTTTAATTAATTTTTGATAATCATCAGGCCAGTTCTCTCTTCAGTTTACACGTCTGTATTTAATGAGCAGCCTTCCATGAAGGTGGCACAAGACGCCACATTTCAGTGCAGTCTTCTGCAGGACAGCTTATGTTCAGCACCATAAGGCCTCATAAACAAGTTAATTTTTCAGTGCCGCATTTTAAACTGAGTCAACAGCTTTCCTCGGCATGCTTTGAACACGTTAGCAAGATAAACTCAACATAATCTCCACACTGACCATCTTTTTCTAGCCCAACAACATGAACTTGCTGACCCCACCTAGGTTGTAATGGTGATCTTAACTGTTTCAATTACTGTGATTCAGGAACTAAGATTTCATTTCTGTTTGAGTTCTGCAATCCGTGTTTCACATGGCAACCTTGTTTTGAATTGTAATTTTAAAAGACTGAAAGCTGGGGACATTTTATGTGGAAAGCATGTCAACAATTTCAATGTTGGCTAAAAAATGTAAAAAAAAAAATGCACTGCTACAGATTTCATGCATAAAGTTCAGCCTCCAATTAAGAGAATAAACATCTATTATAAGATAAAACCCAAACCACCTGTGTGGTGAAGCAGAACTGATCAATGCCCCTCAGCAATGTGAAGTCCATTCAGCCTTCGGTTTCATGTGACATACATTGCCAACAGGGGGCACTGTTTCTGTTTCGTATTACTACACAGGTGATAACTGATAGTATCAACAGCATTAATACTATCACACACTCTTTTGTCACGGTAGTATTGGTTTATTTCTCAAAAACAGATCAGTTTCCATGGTACGAAGCTTTTCTTTTGTACATGATATATTGTTACCATTTTGCACACAGATTCTATTATGTGCATCAAAATTGTTTACTTTGTCTTCCAAAAAAGTATACTGTGACGTGAATGCTGAAGCCCCAGTCTATTGAGTGATATCACTGTAGGAAATCAGTTCAGTGACAATCATATTTAGTCACAGTGACTTCAAAATCTGACATGTGGAGGCGCAGTATGATGTCTGACTGTAAACTGATTAGGGTGTTTCCACCATTCAAAAGTTTAAGGTAGCAAGAAGACCTGTGCCCCAAGCATTATTTTCAAAGCTCTTATGTCCTCCAAGTTTCATTTTAAGACCTGTAAAAATGATGTATTTTTGTTGGTTATGATATGAAAATGAAATACATGCCATGACAATGGACCAATTTAAATCTTTATTGCAGAAATAAAGACTTTTGCACAGAGTCAAATATAAACATTCTCTTGGCCCTATTCCTGTAATATTTATGGTAGTTACAAGCTTGAAAATTTGTAGAATGAAACCTTTTACCACCACATGTAGTGGCTTTAGTTTTCCTATGAAGGCAGCAGCATGATGTGTACACCTCAGCTACCATAAAAATTGAGTTTTTACCCTCATTTCTCTTTTCCCTACCCAAGTCCAAAACTCTTTGAAGCCAGACCCTGATCACTGCACACACACTCTCGGCATGCTTGTTTGTCACTTTCTCTTTATATCTTAATTGCCAGAGCAGCTGCCTGTGTCCAGTTTCCTTTGCTTCAAAGTAAAAAATGGATGCATAAGTTCACTTTCTGTCAGCCAATTTTTATGATCAATGTGTCAATTCAATATAGCATTTTCTGAAAATTAACATGATTACCACATTTTTGTTTAAATTTGAAAAGAAAAGTTACTGGATGAAGCTAATTAGAGCCCCTAATATATTGACTAAAGTGCTATCTCAGTGATTACGTAATAGCAATTTGGTTGAGTTAATGGGTGTTGTTTGAAGTCCAGGTCAAGTCTGACCCCTGCAGCCAAGGCTTGCAAGGAGAAATGGGGGTGAAAACCACGTGCGAAATGGCTTTTAGCCGGGTATCTTTAGCTGAAGGGTACAAAGCATGGAAAAAAAAATATGCGAGTATTCAGTGTTTCTTTTAAGAGTCTCAAAGAATACTCTTTTAATACTCTTTTTTTGAAATTGAAACTCAAAGTACAAGAAAACTTTGAAGACCAACATTCCTTGGGGCACCACCCTTTGCTTGCACCACCTTTGAAGTGGACCTTGACAAGAAATTTTACTTTCAATGACTGGCTTTATGGCTTCTCCTAGGAAATGGTTGTTCTCATCTCAAAGTTTGTCATATTATAACTTTACACTCAGGTCCATTACTAGCACAGTTTGACAGGAAAACAAAACCTCTACAGTCTTCTGAAAGGTTTATAAAAGCTGTCAAAATGAAAAAAACAACAAACACCTGACAGCACAGAAGTATGAGAACAGTTTTCATCAAAGCTCTGGAGCAAGGGTTCCATGCATTATGCCTCACCTTGGACTCATCAGGAACTATTTTATCAGCAACTTAAAATGCCTTATATCTTTTATATGAAAACAAGACCATGGTAACCCGTAGGAATTGTCTTCATTTTTCTCTTGTTCTAAGCACATGTCCAGTGTAAACATGGAATCTGCCAACACTTATCAGCCGGCAACTGTTCCTTGATATATCTGTCACATGGTATGATAATGTTCATAATGATACAAATGACATTGATGAGACGTTTTATAAATTTACTTTGTTTCAACAACAGATCAACAATCTAAAACAAGTCCATATTCTACGTGTCCGGGTTCAGTCCTATGTCAGGTTTCAGTGCTGTTCCGCCAAAGACACTTTTGACTCCCATCTCCTGGGATGACACTCGAGTCTGCACTGACCCAGTAGTTTGTGGCATGGACACCACCACAATTTTCTGTGGCTGGGACGTCCCCCCTACCACATTAGTAGTCCCTGTCACAGCTGACGACACAACCTTTACCACTGTCTGTCCACTGGGGGTCCCAGGTGTACTTGGAAATACCGAAGCTTGTGATGAAACGGGAGTGCTAGGTCGAGGCTGTGAAGACACGATCACATACTTCTGTGCCCCCTGCAAGGAAGGTGCAGTGGGGGTACGAGGGGCTGGGGTCATACTGGATACTGGAAACCGAGGGGTTAATGGTGAACGAATCTGTGATGGCGTAGATGGAGACTGAATGAATACTTGCTGACGAGGCTGCAAGCAGAAAAAGTTGGTTATCTGCAACATGATCTCTATATTATAAAACCTTCACACCTTCTACAAAAATATCAAGTCATGAGGAAAAAACCTTTTTTATGTACCTTTACTTACCAAAATCTGAAGGCATATACATGAACATGTAAGGAAGATTTCTGCCCTACATTTTAAACTTATCATGCACACATTCAAACTGCTGTGGTTTCTCATAATTTGACTTGTGTACCCGAATCTTTTTAAAATATTTCTGTTAAATATAATTGAAACTGCCACAAATACAATGTATGTAGCTCCTCCAGACATTTTCCCATTTCAGTGATGTATTTTGGTGACTGAAATTCCACTTACATTCAAATGGTAGCCCACTAGATTAATACACAAATTTCTTGGATTTACATGGGTTCACTGCATGTGCATCGGGGGGGGGGGGGGGGGGGGGATCTTAAATGTGAAAATTACATAATTTCTAACATGCAATTATTGATGCTTCTACTTTTAATAAATATATTTTTTGAAGAAAAAAAAGCTTACTTATCAAAATTACTTATTTAGTTGAGGGACCAAACAGGCTGAAACATAGAGTTGGGCTACCACTGAAATTTGTTTGGTATGTTTGATCTCACTGCCATCATTACAGAGGTAAAGGCAAGTTATCAGCTTTTGCATTGTCTGTTAAGTCATGCCACAGATGCCCTTGTAGCCTGACAGGTCAGGCTACGTCAAATACAAACCATGACAAGATGGTACTTTACTGAGGACTTTTGTTATGAAAAATGTGAATATCTGTTCATCACTGTAGATCTTGGTACAGTGAAACACCTATATAACTAGCTTGTTCTCTGTACAAAATGTGTCAGATATCTGAATATGTCAGATAAATGAGTCAAATAGGAAGGGATGTTGGCTGTAAGTCCTCAAAAATTGTGTCCTTGAGTGAATTTACAGATACATGTATCTGACTGAGTGTTATTACAGTGGAGCCTCATTAATACGGATCTCATTAATCTGTATGTCTCATTAATCTGAACACTTTTCCTGGAACAAAATTGTTCAAGTAATAGTGATCCAGATGCTTCATTAATCTCAACAGTTCACTGGGGTACAAAGGTGTTCAGATTAACAAGGTTCCACTGTATACAGTTTCACTGTACAAACATGCATGAGCATCAAGGACTTGCCAGGAATGAAATAAATGCCATTGACACTGACCTGTGCGATGCTAAGGGTAGGTCTGAGAGCAGATGTAACGTTGCTGGATGAAGTGGCAGGAGTTTGTCTGGCCTTTAACACAGCTGCATGCAGCTGACTCCCCAGATACCCATACTCAGTCTTGTAGTCTTCCACATTATCTGGTGGTTGTCTTATGTTCTTGAGTACAGGTGGCAGCACTTTCTGTGGTGGCAAAAATAGCCAGGCTTGTGAGTAATATTTGTTATAACCAATTACTCATGTTCTGACATAAATCATGGAAATGAATAAATAGATATGTTGTTCTTTGTAGCACTAGCAGAAATTTTTCACACCAAAACATATGCAACAACAGTTTACATGTATGATAAGCCTATATATATATATATATATATATATATATATATATATATATATAATATATATATATATATATATATATATATATATATATATATATTCAGCACTATAAACATAGTATGTAACACTTAAAAGACTGCAGACTTGAAGGGATCAAACACTGGTCCCTCTAAGTTTGGTCCTCTTGCCGCTTATATGCATGTATCTATGTTCACACCAAAACATATGCTATGTACACAATAGTTTACATGTAAGATAAGCCTATACATATATATAAAAGTAAAAATTCAGTAATATATACATAATATACAACACTTAGTAGACCGCAGACTTGAGGGGACCTAACACTGGTCCCCCAAAGTTGGGTCATCTTTACGCTTATATGTATATATGGTCACCCTAATACCGTAAAAAAAAAATGCGTACATATATGTAATACTCAGTTATTGGGACACAACATATAGCTAGTGACTTAGATAAGTTTTTCAGAATTTTTAAACTGAAAAGTTTTTTCCCCCCTAAAAAACTTGGAAAATCAAGCCCAAAATTCCACAGAACCGTAATGTGATGCCAGAATTTCCACTGCTTCTTCATCAACTCAGTACATGTATATACAGCAAAATCAAATCAGCGGACATTATACAATTTCACGCACTTTCACGGTCAGTGAGGCTAATCCAGCTGACCTGAATCTAAAAGCTTTTTGCAGATCAGTGAAACTTGTTATTTCCAAATTTTAACCAAGAGTTCTGAAGTCAAATAATCTCACTTCAGAAAAGCAAATAGGTCTTAAAGAATGAAAGACCAACAAAGAGATAGTGACACAAAGAAGCTGACACAGGCTCAGCTATAGTAATACAAAACACCAAAGATTACATAGCAGAAGCCCTGAGACAATTGTAAGACACTGACTACTATCAGGAAAATGAAGCTAATTTAACTTCACTGCACAATTCACAAATACAACACACCCTGACAGAAATGCTTGACAATAATAGCATTAATAAGAACATGTTTAATCATCTCCACATAAAAGAGCCCAGAGTGCCTGCATTTTATCTCCTACCTAAATCCACATGGGTACTGTCCTTCCACATGAACGTCCTATTTTGAGTGCAAATTAATGCCCTACAGAGAAAATTTCTGCATTTGTAGATTGCTTCCTCAAGCCACTAGAGAAGGATACAATGTATCCCTAGTTACATCAAGGAGTCTGGGAGAGACTTGATTTTGTTGATGGAATCTGTGATATCCTTAACGTAACCAAGGAGTCTAAATTTGGACTCCTTAGTTACATTAAGGACACCACAGATTCCACAGTATGGAATGAGTTAAACCTACACACAATGTACAAGTATCTACACTAGTTTTGCTCATCCAAAGTACAGCAGCCAGACTCCATACCTGGTGGCCCCTACAGTCACTTTATAGGGTAAAAGGCATTTGCAGCAAAGCTGAGGATTTTGCTGACAATGCACACAAAATCTTGTCCTACTATAGGAGGCTACCCCCAGAACACTAACAGTCTGCTATGAGAAAGTACACTCCATTGACAGAAATGATCTCCTAAATAACATACCATCAGATATTAACAATGACCAGAATAACTTGTTCCTGATCATGTGCTACAACCGTGCATTACTCCCCATACAGGAAGTAATCCAGGACAATTGGAAACCATCAAGGAACTTGACCCAAAAGAGGGCAGATTTATGAATTGAGCTGGGCCAGATAAGCTTCTAGGATAAAAGTGACAACTTGAGAAAGGAAAAAGTTTAAGAAAAGTCATTCAATAAGTTTTAAATCATACAAGATGCTAAATTTATTTAGAAAATCTCATTAGTTTGGTAAAAACAGTGCTATTTCCAAATGGTTAAGTAACATAACTGGTACAAGTGCCCTCATCATGGCGACAGCACAGTTCAGTTGACAGGCAAATGAGGGGACCAGAACAGGTCTTCAGTTAATATAGTTCACCATGAATACCTGGTATTCTTTGGAAAAATGTATTCTATTAGCATGAAATTTTACAACAAATATAAAGGCAGAAAATTCACATCTCCGTGCATTTGGGCAATTTGAGCACAAATGGGTGAATGTGATGTGATATATGTAGACAAAATTACCAGAGTCATTGATCTGTCAAACCAAATCCAAATTTGTTTGCCTGCCTGTGTACCTGACCACCCAAGCGCCCAGTGCACTGGTGATCAGGCACGCAGGCAGGCAAACAACGGTGGAGATTTGGTTTAAACAGATTAACAAGGATGGTTATTTTGTATTTATCCCCTACACTCCATTAAGAAAGAAAAAAAGACAATTTACATCACTTGTAACATTTTATTTCACTAAATTTCATCAGACTTTGCCACAGTCATGCCATGTGTATGAATATGAAATTTAAACAACAAAGAAAGGGGGTCAACCATAGGCCTATTGGTGGTTTTATTTGAACGGCCGTAGCTTTAGCCAAAAATCTTACCGTGAAAGTCATTTTTCATATTTCTACTTGGAATAACTTGGTGGAAAGGAGAATTGGAAGGTCATGTTGCCTTGGAATGTTTTCATATTTCTACTTGGAATAGTTTGGTGGAAAGGAGAATTGGAAGGTCATGTTGCCTGGGAATGTTGTACCAGGAGACATTCCAAAGTGTGCACTCATGGAGCTCAACTGACTGAGGGCCATCAGACTGGCCCCATCACTGAAGGCAGCAGTGCGAGCATTGCCTGAAAGAATGGAGTGCTGGTTACCTGCTACGCCAGCTGGGACTAACGATGCAGGCAGAGCGGGCTCTATAGCCTAGGGAGTGTTTGGAACAGATGTTAAAAGTCTCTTAAAAGAAGAATTTCCTTGAGAATACTGCACATGGGCTATTGTTGCCAGGCTGCACTTGTTTGTGCCTGCTATCCTAACAAATAGGGAGAACAATATCACATGGGCCATATCCCATGGATTTTCAATGTAATATGGTACAAAGTAGGGGATAATTTTATCTAATCTATACACTAACAACATCATACAAGTTGATCAATTATTCTAATACAGTGGAACCTCGTTAATCTGACCACCTTTGTACCCCTGTTCAGATTAATGAAGTGTCTGGATTACTGAATCACTATTATTTGAAATGAACAATTCTGTTCTGGCAGAAGTGTTCAGATTAATGAGATATCCGGATTAATGAGGTCTGTATTAATGAGGTTCCACTGTAGTATGTTGTTTTCCCCATATATAATTCTTACCAGCAATGCCTGTTTGACATGGTCTGCTGCTATCTTGTCCACATTGTTGACCAGAGGACCCTCAGCATTGTACTGCACACGCTCACCCTCCGCTCGTACGTATGGTAACAGAAATGTCTTGATCACCTGACAATGCAAAACTCAAAATATTGTCAAATTGTAAACATTATTTCCATACGCTGCTTTCCATCTCAATATTTTGCAAAATTTACTATGTTCTAATATTGTCCATCAGTGGCCCTAATTTTGATACAAACATCAAATTATATATATTTACAAATGATAACAATAATTTTGGATTGTTGGAATATTCTTGTTAATTTTGTGCCTTCAGGTGTTCATCCCAAATGCTTTCAAAAGATCACTTCAGTCTATATTCAGCAATAGTTACATGAACTACAGTAACAGAATCTTTCACTTCTGTAAGCGGCAATGGTACACATCTGCTGTATATGTCCTTAACCCTTTCCCCCTTAAACTGGCCAAAACCAGCTGGTGGTCAAATGTCGTCTGCTTCAGTGTTTTCAACTAATTTCAACAGTTATGAAAAACAGTTTGACAGAGAAATGTACATGAGACTTATCAAGATCACATGCCCCAGGTCAAGCTGTTGACTCAGTCTTAATACAAGGGGGATAGGGTTACTATTCATAAAATACACACACACACAGTTTTTCTTTTCCTCCAATGAAATTGTGCTATCAAAGTAATTTTTCAAATTTGCCTGTGGAATAACCTTTTATCCAATTGAAGAAGTTACATTTTATGAATTATGAAATTCAAAAGTTTGCATCAGTTAAATGTCTTAGCTGTGCTCATTTGAAGACTTAAAAAAGAATGCAGCTTAAAGTGTGAATGCATACTGATTGATACCCCCCTCCACTACCTCTTAGCCCTGATCCAAAAAACCCAATCACTTTTTTCATGAGGTACCTTTGTGCAGACTTTGATCAAAATCTCTCCAGGTATATGTGTGTCTTGCTGATAGTAATAAATTGGGTGGACATGCAACTTTCATACACATAATGCTTCTCCTAGGAGGGTTGCTTAGAAAAAAGAGGGTTCACTGATATATCCCCTACCTCTGGGCCCAGTTCTGCCAGCCCCATGCTGGCTCCATAGTGGGTGGCCAGGGGGGCCTTTTCTTGCTGCAGCGCATTACAGAACATCTTTGTGATGCGGCTCTGAATGTTATTAGTGCTGGAGCTAAATGATCTGCAACATATAATATATGACAAATAGAAACACAAGGCAAGTGTTGATGCAAGTGGTTGCAATATGTACCAAACGCCTCACTGGTTTCGTCCACACCTGGACTCATCAGAGGTGAGAGAGTTTTGTTCCACTCCAGGGTAAACATAAATGTTTGTTTACTATTAACAGGGAATTTGTCTCTGTTGCAGCTCTGTGCTCTGTGACTCAACAGAAACTGAATACTGCATAAGATACACCAGCCTGTTGTAGGATAGGAGAATATGACCATGGACATGGACAAAGTAACTGTACCATGACATAACTGTTGTAATGTCTACTGAATGATAGAGCTGAATTAAATGATAATGTCAGCTGTCCCAGGTATATGACATGTTTGTTTGATTGACAGGCATGTGTACTAGATAGGGCCAAAGAAGCTTGTGTTTCTCCATAACATTTGAGACAGAAGAGTCTCCCCAAAATATCAGCCATGTCTGACTCATAAACCTATTTATTTATGACCTTTATACATTATTTATGACACTATAGCTGGGGTAAGTTTGCAGTATTCCCAATGCAGATCATTAAGCTGATCTTCAAGGCATTGTTGTCAAAAGAAAAAAACAGAAAAAGATGATATATAACAACTGGGTCACCTGTACATTGTATTTTGAAAATGGATAACAAATGAGAGAATGAGACAAATGGCTAAAAATAAAAACTTCTAATTGCAAAACCAAAAGATCATATGAACTGATTCAACCAGCTTGTATATGGCATGACTAAGTACAACTGCACCGCCCTGACAAGACTCAGTACTACACTTTAACATCACAAAGAACTACAATGACATGGAAGTACAAATGTTATATGATTAAGTACTACAGTAACTATAACATCACAAAGAACTAGGATGATGACTTAGTACAACTGTGACTGGACTAGGTACTACTATTTACAATACAACTATGATGACTATTGATATAAAAGTACTGTACAGGAACGGGTCCAGACTTCAAAAAAGTGTAGCCAAAACTGAAAATACAGGCATACTTTACCAAAATTTGGTCTTCGTTGTGCGATACATGTAAAAGTCTTTGAGCCATTTTCAAATTTCTTTAGCCAAATTCAAGACATTAGTATTTGGCTAATTGGCTAATGGTCAGAGTAGTTCCTGCTATAATACTAGGACATGCAAAGGACAACTATAATATAAATTTAATACTCTCGCATGAGTAAGCACAACTATGATACCCTAAAATCTCTGTAAGACACATTTCACAAAGTTGAAGTCAAAAGAACTCTCAAGGATATACAGGTGCATTGTTTTATACATATATGTAATACATGAGTATATACATACACCTGATAATATACAATTTGAAGCTGACTTAATATGTTGAAAACATTCTCCATATAATTCCCTCACACATGTAAAATGTGAACAATCCAGTCTTTTGTGCTTTCAACAGTATCAGCAGTATATAATTAGTACACAGCTAAATGTACACATTTAAGACTGTGAATACACTAATCATTAGTCTGATATTCCTGTTAGTTTTTGACTTATTTCACAGTTGTAGTCAAGGCTTTGGTCTGTGATTTTTGTCTTGCCTCACAACTCAGGCCCCAGTTGCCAAAGACCAGGTACATTGACACCTGAATGAATGCTCTTTTTTTCAAAGAATTTAAATTGCAATATTTTAGTTTGGCACATGTGCAGCATAAAATCAGGGACATCTATGTGATCAATCAATGGTACTTTCAGACTGTGCCTGACTTACTTGCATAACTGAGACATTACTTTGAAACAGTCATAGACTTACTTGTAAACTGAGACAATTAGTTTGAGACAGCCGTAGACTTACTTGCTTAACTGAGCCAATGTTAGTTTCAGAAATTTGAAGACTTACTTGCTTAACTGAGACAATGTTAGTTTGAGACAGTCACAAACTTACTTACATAACTGAGCCAGTGTTAGTTTCAGAAATCTGTAGACTTACTTACATAACTGAGCCAATGTTAGTTTCAGAAATCTGTAGACTTACTTGCATAACTGAGCCATCAGACGTGCAGCAAAGTCTCGTAGTGCCCAGTGATTGTCAATATCAGGCCTTAGACACAACTGCTTACTGACTATACATGTTGCTATGGTGGGGATTAGTTCATGTAGCTGTAAATAAAATGGTAGCGTGCATCATAAGAATGACGACAGCCTGACAAGACAAACCTGTGTCAGATCACACAGCCCTTGATGAACACAGAAAATCCAGTATCAAGAAGTATATAAAATTTGGCAACAAATATATAACGATTATGAACAGCCTGGCAAGATTGGGATATCATTAATATCAGTTCTTAATTTAAATCAGATGCTAAGCCACTTATTGTATTATGATGCAGGTCAGTACTTATGCATTTCAATGATAAACAGATAACACACTAAAAACCAAAGCTGTTGTACATTTAATTATCATTTTGAACATTAGATGGCAGCACTGACAAGCACTTCTGTCAGCACAATTCGGACATAATTTTTTGTTTACCCTGTAACCAGGCACAAACCTAGATTTCAAAAGTCTGTAGCCAAAATTGGAAATACGGGCATAATTGATAAAGATTCTGTCATGGATGTTTAATAATTCATTTAAAAATATTTTAGCCACTGACACATTGTCAGATCAGTTCCTGTTTAACAGTGCTCTGTTTTCATCTACCTGTCACTATAGATTGTCATATCTGATATTTACAAGCACAACAGTGTGTGTACCAAGACTTGACCAAAAATCCTACTCAACTTATTGTAGCAATGAATGTAGGGATTTAATTTTACACCCTGCAAATTTGGTCAATTTTACAACCACTTTAAATTATATAGTACCAAAATGTCCCAAAGAATTAAAATCTTGCTTACTAATAATGGTATATCTCCATCAGAAAATAATTCCCTTCAAAAATGCATAATTTGACACACATTTGGAAAAATTTCCTGATTTAAAAAAAAAATCCTACTAAACAGAGCCTTTTCTGGCCTTTTTCAATATAAATCCTACTAAATCCTCCTTTATTTGTCAAAATCCTACAAAAGTAGGAAAACCCTACTCAGTACGGCCACTGCACCAGTACTTAGCCACAGCTTGACTCTTGTGTCCCTGGGTTTATTAACCCTTGTCATCCTCAATCACATGTACTTGTACTGATGCCACTGCCTATGAAATATAGAGATGCATTTCAGTTATCTGACTTACATATTTCTCCAGATACAAGGTAGGGTTGTCCATAAGAGCTTTGATCATTCTCATCAGGTAGATTAGCAAGGCTAGGTTGTTCTGTACAACATTCACCTTGATCTGAAATATACAATGTACACAGATTGGATCACACTATCAACACATAGAATTAAACTTTTGAATTTTTTCTTTTCAAAACTGGTCCTTTGTTTCAATCAATGCTTAGTTACTATTCTTCAATTTCAGATGATAAAACATGTACAATAATGTGTGTGATGCTGTAAATGTCTTGATTTTAAATTGGTATTTAATTTCATGAAGCATAAAAGTGTACAAATAACACTTTGAACCAAATAAGTTACTGTATCACATGCAGATTTCCAAATTTGCAAATGTGTGTAGGTGTAATTCTAAATAACAAATTCACAAAATCTAATAGCAAGCAAGATTACATCTCTTTACAGTAACATGATTCAGATATATATCATTATATTCTTTTTTCTTTGATACAGATATTCATATAAATTGGACTTTTTTCATGCTTGTTACTTGTTTCACCCTACAACTTGCTGTCTGCATACTGCTGTGTACTTTATTTGCCTTTTTTTTTTATATGCCGTGGCAAAGTATGGGACAAGCATCTCAAATATGCAAACCAGTTGCTGAAATACTCACTCCCTCTGAGACGAATGTGCTGAACCGAGGAAGCATCTGGTGAAGCCCAGGATCAGTGGCCAGACTCTGCAAGGCTTCCTGAAAACAAGACCAAAGAACATACAAACTTACAATACCTGGGGTCACATTCACACCACAGTCATGTCAAGCTTGTTTGAAACATAGAGTTTTTCTCTCTAAACAGGCCCCCCAGAAGAAACAATGGAGTGTGTGGCATAATTGGCCATGCTGAGTAAAGGCTAAAATTGCAACCTCTAATTAGACAACAACAGAATCTGAAAAGCTTCTAAGAGTGACATTTGGCACTTATGGAAGCCTACAAATACACAGGAGCAGTTTATATTCAGTGCCTCCAGATTTGATTCATAGCTTCCAAGACTCCTGAATTTTGGGGAGATATACTGAAAATTAAGACATTTCTTAAAAATCTCATAATCTCCTAAATCTGGGAAAAAAATCCCTGACTATTAACATGTTAAAAATGAAAAACCTGACATTTTCCCAAGTGGTGGTCATTTACACCATATGGCAGGAGAATGTATTATAAAGGGCATTTAATTACAGTTTTTACACAACTTTCTTCCAGGTGATTTTTTTTTTTTTTCATTTGAAACCACCAGAATACACCATTCAAGCGGTAAATATATATGAAAATTTCTGACCTTGGGATTGACTGCCCCCTCCCTGAACCCTCCCTGAACCCTCCCCATTGAAATCTAATACTAAGAAATCAAGAGGGACTCCTGAATTGCCACAAAATAATTTGGAACCTCTGTTGATTTGTTGAACTAAATCACTGAGTTCGGAAGTATCTACGGCCTGCGCTATGGACCCCCATAAGGCAGAAATATCATATACATGATCATAAGCATGTATACAGCAGTCCCTGTCTTGAGAGACCCCTTTTATCAAAGACCACCCTCTCCTGACACACCATTAAGTTTCCTTCTCTGAAATTTGTACCTCTTATGAAAAAGCATCTGTTTGGAAAGAAAACTCCATAAGCCAACTGAAAGACAAAGCAACTCCATAAGACAAGCTATGAAGATAGTTTTTCAAGCCACAATGCAACACATGTACTCACTGATCTTCTTGTTTCGTCTGAGCCTACACAGGCCTCTGTGATTTCTTTATAGTACAGTTGTTGCTCCTGAAAAACCAATGTAACACCTTTCATGACATGTTCACAGTTCAACAATTAACTAACTGTGCTTTTGCACTTTATGATTTATTCAAATACTAAGTCACATTTCATTAACTTTTTCTTACATTGATGGAACATTTGCTTTCAAGTGCACACAAAACGGAACCTCTCAATCATGGCTGCAGACAATGCCTGCACCTCTTGCCAGTTTTGTACCCTGACTGAAACATTTGAAACATTCAATGAAACAATGATTCATTGTTACTATATGCACTGCAATACAGTGAAACTTCATTACATGTATAACGACCTCGGATATCCTACGTCTTCATTATTATGACACAAGTTTTAAATGGCAAAAGTTCATTTTCTTTGTTGTTTGATTCATTTATCCGACACATTTGTAAGGGAACAGATGGTTTCATTACAACAATTTTTCACTGTATTGTGAGAATGCCATGTTCTAACTAAAGTCTTGACAACACCTGACTTCATCAAGTGTTCTACTAAAAAATTGGCTGACCTGAGTTAAATCTGTGTCATACTACTATCTACAACAGATCAAATCATAAATCTATAGATACAGGGATCCACAAGACTCACCACCGAGAGTTCATGAGTTGACAGTTGTTTCAGTTTGGCTGTTTCCTGTGCCTTTAGTTTGTGTTTGGTCTTTATGGTATCCCCCGGCAGCTTGGGCTTCTGTTTATCTATGCTAGTTTTGACACCAGGATCGAGACTCTCCAACTTCTGCAGATCCTTAGACACAGGTGGGGGATTTTCTGGAATGGACGGCTGCACTCCCTCTATGGACAACCAATGAGCTGGTAAAAAAAGGCCAGAGTGAACGTGAACAAGTACATCAGTAAGAGAATTAACATTTGTGATTACTTGTACCTACTTGGCATCAACAATGTGCCCGTGCAGTAAGCCAACAGGTATACAATTCAATATTGATATCAAGTAAGTTGTTTCAATTGTAATCAAGCTATTGTGTTAATTTTAATCAAGGTATTCCAAAGTTACCCATGTCACATAAATTATTAAAACTATCAACCAGTTTCATTATAATTTAATGTGAAATTTTACAAATATTAATGTGTTGAAAGCTTAAAAAATATACAAATCTAAGACAAAGCCATTATCAAAGTTGGTGTACTGGCTCATTCATGTTGTTGGTGAATATACTGGTACAAAGAACAGGAGTCCCACAAGTTCTATGAAATATGTCACTGTGTATATGTGAAGCAATTGATGAACCTTTAATACAACCCCAATAACGAAGGGACTCATTACACACTATGTGTATAAGTACTGCAGTAAAAAATGGGAGTTGTTTTGATCAAATTTACTCCAACACAATCAATTAAGAAAGTACATACATATATTTATACAGTTTATTCAACCAAAAACAGTTTTCTTTTGTTAAGTAACAACACCTACAGTGGTGTTTCCCTGTCAACTGCAGAACAGTGCACTTGAATGTACACCGGGTGCCAGCTTGAAATGTGCATCAAGTGCAAATGTTTCTTATTTTAAATTTCCACGCTGTTGTTTTCTTTGTGTTTTTGGACTCATCTAACATTAAATATGATACAATTTGTGTTTACCTTTACTTCCCCTTCATTCATTGTTGCATTTGTGCACCTCAAAGTCCAAGTGCTTTGATTGTCAATGACCACGGGTGATACATGTATTTCAGAATGGAACTGGTCAATAATATTTAAACCCACACTGCATAGCTGGGATGACAAAAATGCCAACTAAATTTTGTATGTGTTGACAATGAGCTACTTTATTATCACCAAGGGCAAGTCAAGCACTTGTGCAAGCTGGAGAATTGTACACATGAGCAAGAATGATCTACCTACCATATCTTGGGACATATGTTTACAAACCAAGCAATTTGAATGAAATATATTGTAAAACTAAAATAATTTTGCATATTTTGATAAAATTTTGCAAGAACCACTTTCTACCATGCAATACATACACATATTATGTGTCTGTAATTATCAATGATGCTATTTTGACTCTTAAGAATGTGACCTCTGTTACAAAAACCAGAAGTTTTACCACAAGTAGATCGCCACTATCAAATGCAAGTTTTGCCACAGTTTTACAAAGTCATTTGACCAAATTGTTTGTTAACAGTTCTTTGACTCCCGAAACATTTTTATATAATCTAAAACATTTATTTATCTTCAAATGTTTCCACATAAAAAAATACGCACACACAAATTGATATGGTGGATGTTAAAAAAAATTTACAGCTTCAAGATAGGAAAGTTGTCTAGAAAATGATTAAATGAGCACAAAACTTTCAACTTCATGTATATCGTGCACCTATAAATAATGTTATCTTGGACCATGTTGACTGTACCCTTACCATATTCATATTAATAAGCACACACTCCCTAATAAGTGCACCCTCTGATTTTTTTTCAGGAAAGAACCCCCAAAATATCCTACAGTTTTCAAACGAGTGGAATTATTTATTATCACTTAGGATCTAAACTTTTTGTAGCTTTTGTGGATGATTTTTTTTTATGTTGCACTGTGTACTTATTAAGATGAATATGGTACTGCAGTTTGTCCCTCAGCAAAACAAACTAATGTCTGCTATCTGCCTTGGGCAGAAACAGTAAAGCCAAGATCGGAACCCTTGAGTCTTGTTTTCCCACCAATTTGGAACAAGGAACATCATAGCAATCTTATCATTTTACTTCAGAGTGCTTGTCTTCATTTTCTTTCCAACAACAATATGAGTAGAGACCAGTGCACTTAAACTCAACTGGCTGGGATATATTTTTGGTATTAAAATCAGGATAAATGTGCTGAAGGAAGGGGATAGGACCTATGATACCAATTTTTAAACAAGGGAAGGGTTGGTTGAGATCTCACCTGGAGTGGAATGGAATTCCACACCATAGCACCCTTGACTGACATCCCTTTTCTACCATTGTTGGTTCTACTAGGTGGTGTATGCACAGAACCAGTTGAGGCTGACCTTGTGGCATGGTCATGTAGATCAGAAACCAAGGTGAATTTGGAGTCAACATATGTGGGTACCTGGTCATGGAGGGCTTTATACATATATGCACTACACGTAGTATGGAATTTTCGCTGATCTTGTAAGAAATGGATTCTGCTCATACAATGTAGGTCTGCAACTGGAGTATGTGGGTATTCCTGAGTGGTGCACAAATATGTTTTTGTGGAACATGATTTGTATCTAACTGCAAGTATAAATCAATCTCGCTTTATGTACAAATCAAGTCCACAAAACCTTAGACAAGACACACTTTGACGGCTGTTACCTCCAGTTACCATGGCCATAGGTAGTATTTTTGAGATTGTGGTGAATGATGACTATCAGGTTCTACTGATCTTTATACTGGTATCACTCTTGGTATGACGTGTGATATCTGTATCTACTCACCTTTATGTTGATATTACTCTTGGGTACGATGAGTGTGATATTACTATTGGGTAAATTGTGGGCAATATCTGTTACCATCCACCTTTATACTGATATTAATTTTTGGTATGTTGTGTGTGATATCTGTTACTACTCACCTTTATATTGATATTACTTTGGGGTATGATGTGTGTGATATTACTTTTGGGTGTGGTTTGGGTGATATCTGTTACTTTTGGATATAATGTGGGTGATATCTGTTACTACTCACCCTTTACACTGATATCCAAAGGCACCTTGGGCAGTGTACAATTGATGATTTCTTGCAGATCCATTTCTTTCTCTTCAATAAAGTGAACTTCTCGTCCACCCCCACTAGCATGACGGAAGGGGATGAAATCAGGGACATGAAACCCATATAGTGGCTACAACAAACAAACATGCGGAACTGAACATGATTTGATACATAACTGTTTACTCACATTGCACATATTACAATTATGCTATATACAGTGGTAGCTGATGTATGCCGCCACTACACTGAAAGGTCACATCTCTTTGTGGTCACATCTTTCCAGCAACCAAAGTCAAAATCTTTGTCAATTTATATTTCACCTGCAGTGACAGTTCACTTGTCATGTGTGGCCACTTTTCTGTGGCAGAAAGTATTGCCAGTATACAGGAGGTACCACCATACAATCTACAGTTGTTCATTTATTTTACCATTGACCTTAAACATGAATTATTGGCAGCCTATGGGTGTCCAAACAGACAGACAAATAAAATAAACAAACAAATAAATGAATAAAAAATACATAAAAAATAGACAAATACACAAACAAAATAATTATCTCAATTATTGTAAGCATTTAAGTTTTGGAGCCCATCCTCAATCCTTGCATTTCTTTTTTTATGCCTAGTTGTAAAAAGACAACAATGCGAAACATGTTAAAAAGAAAAAGCAACTGTCTTTTTTTATTTTCTTCAAAACATGCATACGAAACTCACAATGATGTATTCAATTTGTATGGCTTAACTTCTGATGTAAAAATCACAGCCACTCTCTAATTTGAATATTTCATGTGATTCTGGTGCCTTTTTAACCATAAAAATTACCGTAAACATTCTTTTATATGTCAGTAAATAAATTCACATACAAATTCTCAATCTCTAAATAAAAAGGGTCAAATTAGCCCTTCTGCAAGTCTCTATTTCTGTAATAAAAATAAACTTTCCATCTTTTTGGGCTTCAACAAAATTGTTCAAATTACACTTTCACAAAAGTCTATTTCTGCAATAAAAATTTAAATTGTCTTCTTCATAATACACATTCAATTTTCATATCATGACCAACAAGAATATATTTCATTTGCCTCAGGATGAAACCTGAGGTTACAAGAACTTTGGAAATAATGTTACTGGGGGCAAAGGAATATGTTAGTGCCAGCTTAGGGACCATATACAAAAAAATCTTTCCAAAATTGTGAGATAATCTTGTCGGGGAGGGAAGGGGTCAAAACCCAAATTGTAGTTTTACAAATTTTCTGGAAAACCAAAATACTTACAAAGATTAAAATGTGCAAAAGTACAACACCTAGTGAGCACACAATGCAAGCGCTGATGCATTTTCCCTTTGCTGGGTCTGCATTAATTAGTATACACTACAATACTAAGATGGATACCGGTCAGTCTGGGAAGAAATTTGTGCAGCAAATGTTGTTTTGGATGGTTGTTAAAATCATCAAAAACTACCCCGAAGAATACCAGAAATGTTCATGAATAATTTGTTAACCTGTTTGCAAATGTACAAGATGAAATGGCAAAGGAGTAAGCTGTTAGACAGGCTCAAGGAGAGCATGATAATGAAGTGCTTTTTGTTTTGGTGCAAAAAATTAAAAGTTTGTATTAAATAAATACCGAAACAGTATGTCCCACATTGGTTCTAATATATGATACTAAAATATAAATTTGACTTCAGCATTAAAACTGCATATACTTTTACATGCAGCTTTCCATCTTCAGTTCTCTGGTGCTCATAACCAGACAGATATGTGTTGATACATGTCTTTCAATGCAATACTTTAATACTTTATCGGATTATTCACCATCTGTAGAAGTAAAATGTACTGTTGTATGACAGAAGTATTGTCAGTTTGATGGAATAAAATGTGTAAAAACATGATCATGGAGTTGTTCTTCATCATTATTTGTAAGAAGCATGTTGTGGCTGAGGCCAGATTAAAGAAAGCAGGTGATATTGGAGTTAGGAAGGGTGGACGGGGGTCATATCCAGTTCAGGTTTTTATTGGAGTTTTCGATTTTTTTTTTTTTTTACTTGGTTCCTTAATGTGCATGAAAAATGCATTTTTAAAGAATATTTACACATGTATTATAATGCAATTGCTTTCCTCTGATAATATACTACCTGCAGTGGAAGACAACTATCAGGTCATTTGTATGTTGGGTCTACTCTGTAAGAGGTCCTTCAAAGGAGAAAGTGTGGTCAATAACTGACAAAGAACTACATACCCCATCCTTAATACCTTGTTAACCTACCTCCACGTTTTTAACTCTCAAAGCTTCATCCAGATCAGCTGTTGACAACTTTTTCCGCTTGCCATGTTGCATAAACTTGACTGCTTCCTGAAACCAAAAGTTAAGCACAAGAGGTACCAGTCAAGTACATCAAATGGACATATAAGGGACAAAAAATGTTGGTACTTTTTGACCATCAGGTTACATTTCATGTGCTCTGCGTATTCAAAAAGGATGAAAGAGAGAAAAAAATTACAAGGTTTACAGGTAGGCCTGTAATGTTTGCCTTAATCAATAGCAGTTTAGACTTTCCCTGTACTATGATTAAGATGATCATTTTTAAAAAAAGAAAAACTATATGTGTTTTTTAAGAGCTCATAGTTACGAAAACTGTCAGTAACCCCAAATTACAACTTTTTTGAAAATAATAGCAAACAAATTCAAATTAATACTTCTTTTTTTAATATATACTTTATTTCAATATCAGCATGGCAAACTTTTTATAATAACAAATTCTGAACCTGTAACCAGAGGAATACATTTAAATATGTGAATTGTTTAATTTTATACCAATCAAACATGAGACAATTTTCAGTCATGTGATTATGACATATATTTAGTTACACTCTAGGACCCTTTAACTTTATACTATCAGACAGACAGGGTATCATACTACCTAAGGTCCAAAATAGCAAGTACCGCAGGTAGCTGCTGCAGCACCAGGGTCATTTCCCAGTGCACCTTGTGGCAGGTTAGGTCGTTTCAATATAGCCGCCATAGTTAAAGTACAGGAAAAAGACATCACCAAAGTTGATCGTTATTTTCCAACGTACAATGGAACTATTCACAAGGTACAATGACAGTCTACAATTATTGCAAAGTTCCTCACTGTAAGTCAGACACAAGAAAACTGGGTAAATTGGATAAATACCCCTAGATGCAAGGCGTAGCTTTCCACAATTTTTCTCCCAAAGAAAAAAAAACATAAAAGACGGGAATGGTTGAATATAGTGAGAAGACCAGAAGATTATGAAGCAGGCAAATTTGACAGAATTTGTTCAAGACATTTTGTTTGGGGTAAAGGTCTGACACCAGAACACCCAGTTCCGTATAGCAACTGGACGATTGCAGGAAAACAACACACAACAAACCCATGGCAGAAACGTGTGAGACGGCCGAGGATCTAGTGACCTACCCAGCAACAGAGAAAGGCCTGTTGCCAAGTACAGAGCAAGGGTGCAATCGCTGCGTTGCAGCGGTAGCTCACAGTACTAGCTAATTTGGACCAATGGTATTTATGCCAAATAGATAAAAAAATGAAGACAATTGATCATGTTCTTCAAAGGGCAGAGAGTAGGACCTAGCGAATCCCACCAGACTTAACAAAAGCAGAATAATTTACACCACACAGTGGCCAAATCTTATGTGATCTCAGCTGCAGCGAGGACACTGGAAATTTGTCATATACACTGGTCACTGAAGACTTGACAAATGATGATGAGAGTCAGTCAACTGATTTACAATGTACCTGAACAACTGCCTTGAGTCTGTAGCTGGTATCATCTGACAATTGCTGAGCTGCCTCATCTGGCAGACCGGAAATGCCTATAGATTCAGCAATCACCTTCATGGACTCTACAGACAGGTGGCCAACAACCTTGCCATCCCGTTTTTCCTTGACATCACGTCTGTTCCGGTCTGCCATGGTATGGAGTGGTTGGCAAGTTAAACCAGCACCTGAAATACAATTAAATCAAACTACAGGTACAGGGGCTCTTACATACATTTCAAATGACATCACTTTATCACCTTTCTTAAACATGTTCAAAAGCAACAACATCTGCTGCTAAATTTAGAATACTTACATGCCCTTTATAAGGGTCAGTAATATTTTCATGTGGGAGAATCAAAGCCTTGATATCCCCTTTAATGATGAGCATAGATGAGCTATCAAGTAACGAGAAAAAGGGTACATGATAAAATTTTAATTTTCAAAAATGTCACTTTTTTCTGCATTCTGTCCAAGGTCTGCCATCCGTCAGTTGACCAAAATCAATTTCCTGTGTTCTCTAGAAAGGATCACTAGTAAGGCAGAAGATCTTCACCTTCACACCTTGTCAGACAAAAGTAAAATTACCTCTTCAAATGTGCAGACATGCGAGATATACAAATATACTGACTATAACAAGAGGCCATGGACTTAATGCTCTACTGACAACCATCATGACAAAATAATTTCTGGGAATTAATTCCCTCCACGACCTTGAAAAAGTAATCATGGTGATCCATATTGTGCAATTACAAACTTCCACATGATATACGTTTGTCATCATTCGCTTTATTCTTATAAACAGATTGAATTGAATGCCCATTTCCTCAGTGCTCAATGAACTTGAAAGGTAGGTCAAGGTGACACCAAACGTAGGTCACCAAGTACATGTAGTTTTATATACAATGATCTTAAGTGCAATTTTGATCTGGAGGTTCAATTCTCTTTGTCATTGACATCCAGCTGCCCTCGGCTATTACAAAATCACCCCTTCCAAAATAACAGGTTCGGTGACCTAACAGAAATATGTTAAGGTCATTGATTTTATATAACATACTAGCACTGGACATGCTCTATATCCTAAAAATTTGGCATGTCTAATTCAATTATTTTTCAAGATACAAAATTCTGTCTCCATAAAAAATCAAAAATGATGGACTGGTCACAAGATTTTCACATTTGGCCCATGTATCAAATAATACTAGAGATGATGCCACCAACATCAACATAAATTTTCACACACTTTATAAGTCCTAAAAGTTAATATATGGGCCAAACTCCAGAACTATTGGATGCAGAGTATTCACAAGATGATCCCTATATGCCAACTGGCCATTTGATCTTCCCCTCAACTTGGATTTAAAAATTGTTAAATGGTCAAAATATGCCCCCCCCCCTCCAGCTTTCCATATGTGGCCTCTTTGTTCAAATCGGGCAATACCTTTTCAAGTTAATGAAGGTAAAAAATAAACTTTACCATTGAAGTGTCATTGTCCATAATCATTGAGTCACGGTGACTCAAAATTAGGTCATGAAGTACAGTTTTATGTGCAATGTTGATCTGGCGGCTCAATTCTCTTTGCCATCTATGTCCAAGCTACACCCTGCCATTAGAAAATCACCTCTTTCAACATTACAGGCCTGGTGACCTTACAAAAATATGTCGAGGTCACTGGTATTGCACAATATCCTAGCATTGGACATGGTCTGTATATCCCATAAATTTGGCATGTCTGATTCAATCACTTTTTGAGATACGGGATTTTATATCGTTAAACACATTTTGGCACATAATATGTCAAATTATAGGTGGTGCCACTAGCATCATATGCAACTGAGATGTGATCTCCTTCACAATCCCAATCAATTTCAAGAAGATCTATCACCCATTAAGGATGCTAAAGTGATCACAAGATTTTTAAATTTTGACCTATGTATTACATAATACTGTATGTAGCGCCACCAATATCAAACTTGACCTAGATTTTTACATACTTGATAAGTCCTGAAAATTATATGGGTCTATCTTGAAAACTGTGGACTGTATCGCACTCACAAGCAAAAAGTTTACGGATGGAATGATTAACAGGACAGACATGAGTGATACCATGAGCTCTGCCACCTTTGGTCAGCAGAGCAAAAAACTGAGCGCAGGGTATTTTATACACAGCCAGATAATAGATTGAGAGGACATTTCAGTTGTTTAAGAAGAAAAGTCAAACAGATATATAGTAAGAATATTTTCTCCCATATGGTGATCTGTACCAGGAACAACCTGCTTGCCAGTACACCACTCAGGAGATAAATGAGATCCCTGCTCCAAGACTAACCGGGATAAATGACCAATCATAAGCTAGTAGATAGTGTGAAAACGATGCTACTGCGAAATAACATCTGATATATCACGATGACCCTTCTTTTTGTTGTACTTACCCATGCTAGATTTACCACCCCTTGGGGACAGGAGTACACTCAAGTTAACCAATGCTACCTCATCTATACAGCTACTTTGGACCTCATGTCATGAAGGAATAAGCTAGATGGAGGAACAATGGCTTATATTTTATACACAGGGCATGCTTTCTTCCCACATTCAACTTCAAGGGTGCAAACCTTTACTAATCCCGTATTGAACAGCCCTTTGAAGTGATATACTTCACTGCCTGCAACAGCACTGTATCAGAACTGGCTGACAGTCTTTTTGCTGACCCCCCCCCCCCCCCCTCCAAAAATAAAAAGGTTCCACTATGAAATTCAGCTTTCACATTTGTGCAGGTATAAGTCAGGGGCAGTTGTGACACCTTGACGGCACTTCAAGTTCAAGGTGTGAAAGTGTGACCCCCCAGAAATTTCCGTTCAAGCCCGCTGCCGTTGTTGGATTAAGATTTTTTTACGTTGCCCAGTCAAAATAAAAGTGAAAGTGAGATTCTGATATGTTGACTCTGACTGCAACTTACAACATGAATAACCAAGTATGTCATGTAATAATTCTGCTAACTTTGCTATGCATTGTCTGGTTGTGGCTACTCTGTTTGCAAATGTATCCCTGGCCTGGGATCAAGGGAGGTACACGTAAGTTAACCAAAACCACATCATCCATATAGCTATTTTGTGAATTGTTTATGTTACAGAGTTATAAGCTAGATGAAGCAACAATGGCCAATGCTTATACAGTGCATTTTTTTTTTTTTTTTTTTTTTTTTTATATTTAACTTCAAAGGTGCAAACCTTTACCAATCCCCTATAAGCAGCCCTTTTAAATGATGTGCTTCATTGCCTGCAAAGTTGTGCCAAAACTGATTGACAGTATTTTCCCATAAAGCGGCACTGTAAATTGAGTTTTCCATTTGTGCAGTATAAATAATAAAAAAAAAACATAAAAAACAAAAGAAAAGCAACAGCAGCTGTGTCTGTGACACCTCAGCAGCAATTCAAGTCACAGGTGTGGAAGCACAATGAAAACTGCACTCGCGTGTGGCGTGTCTTATCTGTAATACTGTATGCAGCCCCTGAAATTTGCTGAAAATTTTGACCACCTTACCAGGTTTTTCCCGCATTGAAATAGAGTGTTTTCGTTATTAAATATATTCTGTCCCTGAGCCTCGTGCTCTCATTGAAATGTCCCTGAAATGGCATTTTGAATGTTGCCATTGCATTGTTGGCATTCTTCTTCTTCCTCTTCGTATAATGATTAGGTGGTGGCTGTGAAACGGATCTAATGACTGAAGTCTGCCTGATGTTTCTCTTCCTAGCTTATTCCTCCATGGCTTAAACATGGCTGCAGATGGTCATGAAGACTACGCATACGGTCTGTCAGTGTCACACGTAAATGTGAAGGATGCACAGATTTGTCAAGCGACAACGTTCAAGCTACAATTCTTTGAATATCGCTCAGTAGGTGCTAGTGGTGTAGAACCCCATGTACACCATACATTTAATGCCCATGAAATATAATAATAATATTGTTCGACAAAAGTGTAACACGACGAAGAGACACTACCAGCATACCGGCAATATTTCACCCTATGTGACCCGCAGAAATTTTCATACAAGCCTGTTGTCGTCGTCGTCGGAAGCCATTTTTACATTTCCCAGCATGCCCAGTCAATATAAAAGTGGAACTGCGATTCTAATATATTGACACCGATTCAGTAATTGTCTATTAAAATATTTTCTTATTAATGATTAATATTAGTGTAAAAAAAATTGAAGCATATTCAATAAAGCATTTGTATTCTATTTACATTGCCATTTTTACTGTCAAAACAACACCATAAAAGGGTCAATTGATTTCAACCTTAAAAATCCACACACCTTTTCGTTCCAGGTAAATTCATATTTTGAAGTGCCGTTGCTTGGCACTTTTATAAACAAAATTGCAAGTTGGCTGTGGTGGAAAACCCAATTACCAGATATCTTGCTTTTTGATTTGCCAATACTACGAGATCAAGGGATTTCACATTTGTCTGAACAGGTAAGACAAAATTCAGTTTGTACACTGGGGCAAATAGATCAAGTAAAATTACAGTGTGACTCATCAACGTCTTCATTCGGTCTTCAGAGCACTTGCTGATTCAGTGATGCCTGATGGCCAGTGATCACACCTGTATCCTGTCACTTTTGGTTTTGTCGAAACAGAAGCAATGCAATTGTAACCAGGTCCAGGTACACAGGCCTGGCCCGGACCAATGTATTTAAATACGACCTTTAGCAGCAATGGGACGCTCCAAAATTGCTGTGACATGTGCAAATGCAAATAATAATGTTGAATGTGTGAAAATAATGGATAGTTCCCTAAACTGAATCACTCTGGCATTTACCCTTTGCTTGGCCAAATTAACCCAAGGCCAGGCATTGACTCCACTTTTTTGTGTTCTGTGGGTTAGATGCTACAGTGCAACTGAAGAAGAAAACTAGTTTTCTTCCTCCAGTGCTGCCTTCCTACCCCATGTCAATCAGAGTGGGTGATGGGTGCAGGCAGGGGGCATGATTTATGTGGCAGGGTGGTATCACTGTGCCACTGCTATTGTAATTTGATAATTCTTGCTTAAAATATTTTCTCATATGAACTAGGCAAGACCAGTGACGGAAAACGTCCTGTCTGTGAGAGTCCCGACCGGTTTCATTTGTACTCCAAACTCATCAGGGGATAACTGACGACACTGTGCTGTTACGTTGCTTATATAGCAAACGGTAACATTGCTACGGATCTGTTGACAACGTCATGTTAAGTGACCTCAAGGCGTCAAAAAGATCCACCGGTCTAACTTCCTGGACTGGCATGTTAGTAAGACGTGCAAAACATTGTCACGTCACTATAGATCTCACGTACCCTGCACGGGTGACATATGGTTGACACCCCTGTGTCAGCCCAGAAAAGGTCAACATCTGAAGCTCAAGCTGTCAGATTAGAGACTGATTATCCATAATCATTATATCCCTATGGTATTGTACAATAGCCTGGAATATTATTTAGAATTCCTTTACAGTGTTGACAGGAGTCATATGTGGTAGATAGGTGTAGAACTAAAAATTTGGAATAAAACTAGGCGATCTGCACATACAGTGGTCCCTGTCTTGAGAGACCGCCCCTAGGGCAGGTCAAAATGTGGTCTCTCAAAACAGGTGGTCTTTCATTAGAGGTATAATAACATGGAAAAGATAGCACAGTGTTCTGAGAGAGCGGTCTTAAAAAGATATGCAGTCTCTCATTGGAGGGCTCTCTCAAGACAGGTACCACTGTATATGCATTCTTGGAAACACTGGTGTTCATATAGCCCTTTGTTGTCACACTTGTGGTTACTGACTACTGTTAACATTGACTTTCAGTGTCAAACAAATATGCAGCAAATTGTAAAATGCAGTGACGTCCATGGTAATAGCCTGCCAAATGGTATCAATGTATTTTATTCTGTTTCAAGGTAACCTTTAAAGCATTGATTTAACACTGAATCAACAGCTTTCCTTGGGGCACTTTGCACATATGCAATGCATGCAAAGTGCCCATGAGGAAAGCTGTTGACTAAACCTACTTTTTGTTTTCTAAAGACTAGGCATGCTGGTATTTGAATGAAAGGTGTCTTCCTGAGAAATTTGAATCTTTTAACCATTATATGTTTAACAGTAATGAGAAAATGACTATAGCTGCGATTAGCACTTTAAGGGTTAAATTATTAAGGGTCACTAGTTATAGTGATATGAACTCAAGGTATAGAAGGACCCCTGGGGTATTGTCTTAATCCTCAGCACTGTCTAAAACATGAGTGTTATCAGTGGATCAAAGTTGTGTTGTGGCCTGATCATTGTACAGTGCAATTTTGAATCAGATTCTTGAATACAAAAGCAAACAATGCCAGTCTTCAGATTTTGGTTTTAAAATCATCTGTTCCCTTGTTTTTGTCTGCAGCTTATCCCAATGGTGGCGTTTGATAATATCTGTGTTGGTCAAGAAGTGGAGGTGAGGAGGTTTAGCCACACATACACGGGTACAGTACGGTATAAAGGCTACCTCAATGGAATCGGTGGACAATGGGTTGGAGTTGAACTAGACCAGAGAGGTGGGTACATATGGACTGACCATTATCATATTATGGGTTGTACAGGGTTTAGCCACTTGCTTCAAAAAGTATTACCTAAATGTCAAGCACGGGACATATATACATGTATGTATCTGCTGGTGACAGCATATGGGACAATTCCACATCATCTTATCAGTGGGAAAGTGGGATAAATATGTCATAAATATGATGATTAATGCAAATGAATAAAACATAATCAGAAATCAGAAATAATTTGATAATGTATCCCCAAGAATGATTACATGAGAAATAACTCACCAAGAATTCCCATACATGCATAAATTAAAATCTGTCAATAATGTTGAACAAAAATGGTACACACCACATCTACAGTGCTATGAGACTGAGTGAAATAAGTAGCATGCAATCTTGAAATACCTATTTTATCATGGTAAGGTATGATCTTAGAGTTACCAGTGTATCTTGTATCAGTAACTATCATGAAGTGTTCACCATGGAAACTGACTGAAGCCTCCAAGCATATTAAATGGAAAACAGGTACGGCTTATTGTTGCAGTGACTTAATAATTTGTAAACAGGTACATATGTACCCAGGCCTGGTTATGTGCAAGATAAGATTTTCTGAAGTTTATTATTCACAGAAAATTTTCCAGAAAAGTATGATATATGTACAGGCTCTGGAAATAAAGGTCCAAGCATACTGTACCAAAATGCCTGCTGAACAGACTAAGAGACCCATGTATTCACCACTTCACTCCATGTGGAGTGTAAGCAACATGTGCATTGGGGAATTTTTCTGAGTGCTTCTGATGATGTCCTTTGGTCCCACTCTGCCTCTATCTCCAGAAAAATACAAATAAAGTCCATGTGCTAGCTCCATGGAAACATACCAGTAGCTCTACATCCAACATGGTCACCTAGTTGATTTGTACACAACACAGCACAATAGCATTGTTGATTCAAGTGATTGGTTTGTGCAGGACTGAGTAACAAGTTGAATTTGTGTTGACCCCAGTAACCAGTGTGTACAAACGCAATAGAAAAGTCATATTGACCCAACTGATTGATATGTATATGGAGCAGACAACAGCTGGGTATGAGCCTTTATTGATCCTGCAGGGCAAAGACTTCTGTCAAACAAGCAACAGAAATTTACTTTATGTTCAGAAACAATGGTTGTGAAGTACATCAATACACAAACAAGAGAATGTAGGCCTAACAAAATTGTTTGGATTTGATTCTTACATCATCAGCATTGTAGTTAAAAATAGTGTCGAATTTTAAAGTATTTTCCTGTTAATAAAATTTTCTTTGAAAGTTCTTCTAGCATGTCAAATGCAAACAAACCTGCATGTAACACACAAGTTTTGAGTATAAGCCCAAATGTAAATGTTCCTATTGTGCAAAGATACATATTGAATTAAGGTAATGGTGCTGGCTTAGAGTTCCAATGATAAGCAATTCATGAAAAAAAAAAAAATTTTAGTGAAACCTTACACATTAATACAAGAGATATGACAGGAGAAACATAATTCCACATGAAATATTAACTCATTCCATACTATGGTCGCAGGCCTTGATCAGTGGTTCTGCAGTGCCTGGCAAGCCATGCTGCAGCTGCCCTAGCGGCAGCTGCAGCATGACTTGCCAGGCAGTGCCAAAACCACTGACTTAAGACTTGTCATCTTAAATCTAGATAAATATATGTAAATATCAGGGACTGGTATGGAGATGAATTCCACTATGTATTAGTGTGCCTAGCATTTCATAGTGCAAGGCAGAAATATGTCAAACAATACTACAGAACACACCCAAACACACTGAAAATGAACCAACTCTTCAATACAAAAAATATCAAACAATTATCAGATCTTGCCAAGTTTGTGAAGCTTATAATGTCAAACTTCTGATCATGAACTGCTACTACTTGTATATATATATATGTATGTATATATATATATATATATATATATATATATATATATATATATATATATATATATATATATATATATATATATGTTCTGTTATAGAACATGCAACACTGCTTGAAGTTGAACATTCTTAGCTATTCTGTATATAACTATGTATATATCCTGATAACATTCTTGTATTACCAATTGTTATGCATTTTTGTAATTCTCCCATGCCCTGAAAAGGGTCACCCCTGAGAATAAAATCATTGTCATTGTCAAATCATTGTCATAGGCATGTTGGTACTTGAACGAAAGCTCTTTTCATGAAGTATTTAAATATGCAATTGTCGTCTTAAATCTAGATAAATATATGTATCAGGGACTGGTATGGAATGAGTTGATAGAATTTACATACATGTATGTTTAACTGCAAATTTGCCATTATCAAACTGATTGAATACAGACTGAATAAAGTTGGCAAATTGCTCATTACCCCTGAAAGTATTGCAAACAAAACATTTCCCATCTCTTTGCTGGTTTATGTTATTCTTCATTTTAATACAAGCAAAACTTTTCTTTATAGCTGGTGATCACAATGGAATGATTAAAGGCAGAAGATACTTTCACTGTCGAGATGGGTATGGAATTTTCACTCATGCTGAAAATATAAGATTCATTCCCATGACCAGATGGTAAGTCCTCATAAGTTCATGTATACCTTTGGGTTCATTCTTTTTCTTAGTGTTCATGTCTTACTCACTGGATCCCTTGAACTGTATAGCTACATATTTTAAAGTCAAATTGGGATATGACTAGATTTTATTGCACATCCAGTGTGAATGCATTCAATGTGATGCCAAAAACGTTAATTCTCAGTGTGAATGCATTCAGTGTGATACCAAAAACTTTAATTCTCAGTGTGAATGCATTCAATGTGATACCAAAAAACATTAATTACCAGTATGAATGCATTCAATGTGATACCAAAACATTAATTCTCAGTATGAATGCATTTAATGTGATACCAAAAACATTAATTCTCAGTGTGAATGCATTCGATGTGATACTAATACTTTAATTCTCAGTGTGAATGCATTCAATGTGATACCAAAAACATCAATTCTCAGTGTGAATGCATTCAATGTGATACCAAAAAAATATAATTATCAGTGTGAATGCATTCAATGTGATACCAAAAACATTAATTCTCAGTGTGAATGCATTCAATGTGATACCAAAAACTTTAATTCTCAGTGTGAATACATTCAATGATACCAAAATATTTACTTATCAGTGTGAATGCATTCAATGTGATACCAAAAATATTAATTATCAGTGTGAATGCATTCAATATGATACCACAAACATTAATTTAGACACTGAATGCATGTTGTTTAAGTAAGAACACTTGTATGTATACCATGGTTTTTCTTTGCCGGACTGATTTGGGATGGTTCAATATTTTAATCCAGATAACACCATGTTCCTTTGTCCCTTTTGATAAAGGAGTACTTCCTGACATCTACACTGAGTACTCATGTCCCTTCATCCATACCAATGACAGAGTAATTCTCAACATTTACACAGATTATTCTTGTCCCTTGATCTATACCAATGAAAGAGTACTTCCAGACATTTATGTAGAATACTCATGTCCTTTCATCTCTACCCATGAGATGCAAGAGTACTTTACGACATTTTCACAGAGTACTCTTGCCTCTTTGTACAAATGAAAGAGTACCACCTGACATTTAGAAATTATTTTTATAATTCAAGCAGCAAGTCAAGAAACAAAATCATGCAGAAAGCAGACATGCATTTTCTTCAGTTCTTGTGGAGAGGCTTCAACAACATTTATGTAGGTCAGAGCAAAAGTATTTCAGTGTTTATAATGAGTAGGATTTTCCTACTTTTGCAGGATTTTTGGCAATATTGTAGGATTTGTAGGATTTTTTTTTATGAAAATGCCAAAGTTTGTAGGATGTTTGCTTTTAAATGACAAAGCTGTAAAAATATTAGGAATCATTCACTTCAGATTCTGAAAATAATATAAAAATTCCGGCTTTTTCAATAGTGGCCAATACTTTTTTAACTCCTTCACCACATTTCAAGATAAGTTGTGTCTGCAATTTCTTTGGAAAGTTGTAACACTATTTCAATTTTGTATACCTTAGCTTCATATGTTCATGTTTATTGTGCTCCCAGTGAGAGTAGGATTTTTGGTCATATCTCATTGTAAACACTGTATTTCCATCTTATCTTTACTAGGTCTGTATGTACGAGGAGTTATAGCTTGATTATAATTTTATCAAATCAATAAAAATGCACATGCACCAACATGTAGCCCCCCCCCCCCCCCCCCCAGTATTCTGTTTGCATGTTCTGATAGCAATGAACCAATATGGAGACATACCACTGCATTCATTCAACAGGACAAAAACATGTACTTTATGAAAGCAGGATACATGGTCTCATGGTAACCCTCTTAAGTTACTTACAGCTAAGAGTATAAACTAGATTTGCTTTTTTTTTTTAGCATTATCAAAGTCATTCAAACTGATACAACATAAACATACATGAATGACCCAAGACTTAAAATGCATGTACCTACAAATATTTTATTCATACATGTTTGCCTACATTAAAAGTATTGTTTATTCCAATTTTTCCATGCAGCCTATATGATACTTATCATCTGACTAGACGCCATGGCAGTGCAGTGGATGATGACTTATTTGCAACAGTGGAAAGTGAGTTTAGCTACACACAACATTTTCAGAACTTTACTTTCAAAATGCTATTTCACATATTAACACATTTGGTATGTACATGAAAGTGTAGTTTGAGTCGTAGCCCATTAACTGGGAAATGGCCTCGTCATGTCGGATGACTCGTGTTTTGTGACCACTAGGTCATATGACTTGCCAAGGGAGCTCTCAGTAACTTTAAGATTCATTAGTGTGACTTCACTGTATAATTCATTACTTTCATATGTTGGGTTCATATGGGCATTGCCTGCTCCCCAATCGTTTTTTTCTTTCAAGAAATAAAGTACATGTAAGTTTAAACAAACTCATTACTTTCGACAAATGATTGCTTGCATTAGACATACAGCATTTTTATCAAATGAAAGTTTTAACATTGAATAAGTTGTTATTGCAATGTTTTTTGAGTGTATACAATAGATTTTAAGTCAGTTTATGGGGGGGGGGAGGGGCATGAATGTCTCGCCAGCATAATTGAAGCCACTCTGAACTTTTTCTACAATGCTCATTCAAGCATGATGTAACCAATCCAGTATGACAGTGATGGTACGAATCTGTAGTGACCATCACTACAAATCATTTACACAAGTATGGAAGCCCTGCCCAGTGTAGTTAGTGAAATAATGCCACTCCGAAGTTTTCTGTTGATGGACGGACATAACCAATGAAGTATGACAGTGATGGTATATATCTACATGTATAGTGACCATCACTATCAATCACTTACCCAAGTATGAAAGCCCTACCTAGTGTAATTAGTGAAATAATGCCACTCCAAAGTTTTTCTACCATGCTCATACAAGCATGATGTAACCAATGAAGTATGACAGTGATGGTACAAATCTGTAGTGACCATCATGATATTTCATTTCCCCAAGCATGAAAGTCCTACCAAGTGTAGTTAGTGAAATAATCCGAAGTATTTGTTGAAGGACGGAAGGATTGACGGATGTCTCCTTTGAAACTTACAAGCTTCATACACTATTCCACCATACCGACACTGGTATAAACCGGTAAATAGTAATACAATTTTTAGCACCATAAAGTTGACTAGAGGTGTTATGAGGTAAAGTGTACTATGGTATTAGCTGAATGGATGGACATCTGGAAAGTAAGTGAGCACTTTGTCTCACCAAAAGCTTCAATGCTGGCAAGACAAAAATAATTCCTGAGCTTGAGCCTGATGACCTCAACATCATTATTTTCTATGAATGACACAGTCTTCACTAATTAACCTATACTTAATTCAGTGTCTCTTGCAGTCAGAGTGTGTGGTGCTGTGCATTGTAAAACTAGTACATGTAGTGTTTTATTCCCTACTTTTGCTTTGATTTTGCTCTTTTTGCCAAGGACTTCCAATAGTTACATGTAGCTGCTGTTTTATCCATTTCAATGTGTATATGTCTTGTTCAGTGTATGGTATTTATAACTGGCCTTACCATGACTATATTTTGTCCTGTGGACTGGCAAAATGTCAAGATCTGGCACAGACTTCATTTATGACTTTAGAACAAAACACAACATTGGAGGATGGAATATATGATGTTGTCACAGGGATAGAAATAGGGCTTATCTGCTTGTCCTGGCTAAGTGAAACTTGTGACGGATAAGCAAAGGTGCCAATGCACTTGTCCAAAGTTTACATATAATTCAATAAGAATAAGACTCCACTTGGTTGGTGAGCAGGTGAAAATTTTTCCTCATTTCTACAACTGTTGTGATGATGTGAGCTGACCGTGTATGTTTGTGTGTTGTAGGACCAGTATCAAAGAGCCTGTATGACCCATGTATGTTTGTGTGTTGTAGGACCAGTATCAAAGAACCTGTATGACCAGTGTATGTTTGTGTGTTGTAGGACCAGTATCAAAGAGCCTGTATGACCCGGTCTACTACAGCAGGACAAAACTAGATGACTTGTCAACTAGTTGTCTGAGTAAGTCTTCTTTCTATTAGCATCGTAAAATTCACCTTCAGTGTGTTCAAAGGTAGACCTTTTGCATGTCCTGTGAACTTCAAATATGACAACTGACACACTAACTTGAATATCTCACCTGTATCTAGACAGTAACCATCAACCATCAAAAATAATTTGAAGTGTACCTTCAGAGATTTGAACTATAGGTGTTTGGCACTATGAAGCACCCGGATTGCGAGTGGAACAACTGAAATCACTGCACTGAGTACCTGCCCCATGGAGGTCACGTCATTTGTTTAGCCCTACATATTACTTATACCCGAGTACACTGCAGTCACTGTGGTTGTTTCAAGAAGCAGTGAACCAGACTATTAGACTCAAGGGAATTGGCTGAATTCTCAGACTAAGGCTGAGTAATAAGTTGCCCTATTGCCAAATCATTCTTTCTTCAAATTTTAGATAGAAATTTGTCTGTGACAGTTAATTTGCCAGAAATATATTTCCTTGTACTGATGTCATTTATTTTTTGCAGAATGGCACAGATCAACAAGCCTACGTGCTGTTCTTGTTACATGGTCCTTATTGTATTTGTGTCTTTTTGTCCAGAACCATTTCCTGGTAGTCATTACCCTATTCTGCAGTCCAAACTCTTTACTGTCCATAATCTAACCTGTCGCTGTCATACCTATATAAATATGGAATGTACTATTGTCTATATTGTACACATTCGTCTGTAAAATTTTGATATAGGCTGTATTAGCCCAAATGAATTAAAGGGTATTTAGGGGGTAACTACTCAGAACATGTTTCGGAGCATGTACCTGTACATGTCTCTCTGAATAGTGGCTCCTTGTCTAAGCTAAATATTCAGCAAAGACAACCCACGTTGTAATTAATAAATTTATGAATGTGTCAAGTGATGAATGAGCTAATAAGCGAAGCTTTACTTGTAAATGCAGAGCTTCAATATGAATAAAGAATACCTGTCAAACCAAACACAATTACTAAATTTGTATGGTACAAGTTCAGATGACAACAATTTGACTTACCCCTGAACCAGCATGTACACTTTCAAGCTGGATAGCTTACCTTAGTTAAACCACCTGCCAGTGTGTAGCTGGAGTAGAAACAAATCAGGGCATTTTATTTAGTCCCAGTGATTGTAAAATAAACAGTTGCAGCTAGACCACCTGTACAAACCGAGGGAAGTACTAACAAGTACTGCAACAATGAACATCCTGCACCAGAAATGTAAAGAAACTTCATGAGGACACCTAGTCCTCCCCTTGAAAGCTTCCAAACCATAAAGCACTATTTCACTGCCAACCCTGAGTTAATGTTAGCTTTGCAAAGCACATGCAGACTGGGGAGAAATCCTAATTTTTGCAAATATGGAAACTAGGTATTTTTGTCAGAATTTTAAATTGTTGGAAACATTTGAAGTGATGTGAAAACCGTATGGACCCAAAAATTTCCTGTATTAAGCCTACTCCCTTCCGTGCCATGAAACAAGAGGCCTTCAGATAGGCTAGTAAGCCTGTTGGCCAATTGTTTTTCAAATAAAATACCTTTAAACCAATACCATCATAAATACATGTACATGTAAAAATGAATATTGGATGTATAAACTACAAAATACAAGACTGATTTGTCTTCACTAATACCAAATGTTAGATATTTTCACCAGGCATTGATTTAAACATATAAAATTTGGGGAACAGGGAACCCCAACATGAACCTCTTTGACAAGACAAGACATGAAACAACCCTGATTCAAACTTCTCACAAGAATAGACATAAAAGATTTAATTTAAAGGCATCACAATTATTGTTATAAAATTCTTAACTGTAAAAATGTATTGGGATCCAATATCCAAATTATAAAATCGCATGATTTCAAGGCCATTCAATAAGTGCCTGTGATAGCATATTTATTTGTTTGATGGGGATGATAATTTCTGACAATGGCAAAAATAAAGGGTATTTGCTTTCAGGGTAACACACAATAATAACGATTACAGTGTAATTTAAAATGGATTTTCCGTTAGTGTCCTTATGCCTCCATCTTACCATACAGGCAACCGGGCGTCTGTGTTTGGACCCACACGGAGCTATGCCTTGGGGCACTGGGTGGGCAGTAACCTTAGACCAGCTACCTACAGGGCACTATCTGTTGTGACTCGCCCCAAAAGAGAAGTGTCAACAGGATATGGCTATTTTACTGGCTACAGCCTGCCCGTTTACCGTGAGCTGGAAGAACCTCAGGAGTTCATCAGTGCCCCTTCCATACCCAGAATTCATGAACCAGAGGTGACAACAAGGCGACGTACTGTGCGAAAGGCATGGGAAGATACAGACAGTGCTTATCTCACATCCAGAGATGTTTACAGAACTGTTAAAACAAGTCTGACTGATTGGTAAAAGCTGGAACAACCGAAAGCACAAAAAAGTCATAGACTCTGTCCATGTGTATACAGTCATTTGAGGAAGGATAAACTACACTGTAAAGCCTGTCTGTTTTCAGGCTTGTCATTTCAAACTCCTCTGTCATGTGTCTCAAAGCATCAGTCTTGTCCTTTGGGTATTTTAGGCACCATGTTGTCCATTTTATTTACCTTTGTTCTTGGTCTGCAGTAGGTCAGACACATGAACCTGAGACAGGCTCTAAATGTGAAGCATATAGTTATCCATTGTGAAAACATGAACCTCTTCATTGATCGTTGTGTCCACAGTGGAGGAAATGTATTGCCAGAAGCTTAGTATTTGTAACATTCTTATTTGTCACTACTTGGTTATTCTTATTTGTCACCACCTGTTATAACTAATTTATCATAAAGAATCTCAGGTGAAAGAAAAGGTTTATCTGTATTTTGCTTCATGCATAATAATCATTTACCAGCATACAATACTTAATTGAGAATAAATAAGTGAGAAAAGATCTTCCAATTGTATCTTTCCATCATTTATTGCTACAGGGCACATATATATATATATGTGATGGCAATAGCCAAGAGTCAAGTGTTACAGGGCAGCACTGGTGAAAAAAGAGGTCACATGACCTATACTGACCAATACCATGGTCACAGTAGGTCATGTGATACCTCTTGACTAGTGCTATCATCTGCTACTTCCTGTCCTTGGACATATGCCATTGTATACACTCAATGATGTCCTCGGCCCAAAGGTGTAGTTTGGAGAGGCTGCAGCATAGTTATCACACAAAATAGAAGTCCACGGATTCTCTTTCACATTGGACAACAATGGAAGTTGTGACAGCAATATTCTGCTACTTGTTCTGACAGTGTAGCAGTGCAAGGGTTATTGTAGCAGTGCAAAGGTTATTGGGTGACACATGGTTTTGATCTGCAGGCAGATTATGCTGCAAATTTGTCAACAAATTAAATGAAGTAGACAGCTTGTACTTGTGCTACAGGTGTATCAAATTATTATGACTGGCTTGGTTTTGCCCTCAGCTGTCAGTTTCCATCTCTGTGTACATGTATGAATACCCTACAGATGTACAGTACAGGCCTGTATGTGACCCTTAATGTACAGTACAGGCCTGTATGTGACCCTTAATGTGCAGGCCCCATGTACCGGGCTCAAAATGTCACAATATATTTTGTGCAGAAGCTGGTAATACTCTTGATTGATCAATGACGAAAGACACAGCCATTCATCAGAGAAACTTCCTAAAATATGCCTGCATGAAAAAAAAACAAACAAACAAAAAACAAAATAACAAACATGCCAAGATGGGAGGCTGTAGACTCTGCTAGCTAATATCTCATCTAACAACTAACAAACTCATGACATACAGTAGCTGCATGTTGTACTTTTAACCCTTTCCTGCTCAAATTGCCCACAAGCACCTAGATGTAAATTTTATATGCCTTAACCTTTTTATTTAAATTTCTGATTTCTAGAAAACATTTTTTGCTGAGATTTGTGTGTGAGACCATTCAGGAATGCATGCCCTAGGTCAATAGCTTTCCTTGGTGTGGGATGGGTGCATTGCACCCAACCTGCACCAAGGAAAGCTATTGACCACGTTGATTCAGTCATACTCTGACCAGGAATGGGTTAACTTCTGAATGAATGCATGGGTTACAACCAACCTGATGACACTGTCAAACACTGGTAACCGTGGTGTTAATATGATTGTATAGCACATGGCATGGAGCGTGAAGGACAGCACACAGAGGTGTCGCAAATCAACCTGACACCCCCCCCCCCCTCCATGCATGCACTGAGAAAAGAACAGTCAAACTGTATTCCTAGATTGGCTGCCCTCCTGAAATTAAAACATGTTCCAGGTCAACAGTCTGCCTTGGTGTGGGTTAGGTACAGCACCCTACCCAGACAATGGAAAACTGAAGACTAAGTCTTAAGAGGAGAGATCGTGATTAACAACTATATGTGTATTTGGCTGAATACACAACCCAATATACAAAATTCTTGCAGGCTGGGGGTGTATATTCCTATAAGATTCTATGTTAAAATAACATTCAATATGGTGAATAATTTTGAAGTAAAAGTTATTCAATTTACAAGGGTATTTCAACTATATACAACTATTTAGCACAACAAATTTGGTGTTCTAGGTAGAGCGGTCTAAAAGTTACATGGGTGCAGATTACAGTGGAAACTGATGGAAATACACATACCTAGCCCACCTGCCTACAGAGCCCTCTACTGAGGACCCACATGAACTAGATGATATTGACTTTACCTATTCAAGGGCAGGGCCAAACAGGATTATAACAATAAATTTCAGAATTGAATGACAAAGTACTTCTTAGCTTGTACCATGTCTTGCTGTTCCTCCCTATATATACATATTGTAATATAATGTGGGCAAAGAAGTAGAAAAGTATTTTGGACAATGGTTGAATCACAGAACAAGTAATACATGTTTGAGTTTTCCAGATTTTAATGTGAGTACTGAGCTTGTTTAATAAATGTAAAATTATGAAATCTGAAACTTTAAAAAAATTAAGATATTTACAGGAATGTTTTGGATGGGGTTTTCTAAACAATTAATTAGAATATGGCACACAAATTCAGATTTTCATTCAAGTTTCACAAGACAGACATAGTTTATTTACTTTTACTTCTAGTGATGTTTTTTCACCTTTCCATTTTTCTTTCTCACTGTATTAAACCTCTGTCAAATAATATTTATCACCATGTAAATCAAAATTTAACAAGTCTAAATTATGATTTGAAATTATATATTACTGAACCTACAGTATTTTCTGTAATTGTTTTCACTTGCGTGGACTTCGTCGTATAAAATGATAATGATATACTGTTTATGTACCGCATAACTACAAGTAATAGCAAGAATACATATATATTTATCTTTGTTTTCTCATCCTTCATGTATGTACAGGCCCAGCTGGCCTTCTGTGAAATTCTGTTATGGTGTGATTTTAATCTTAAGTGCTTTTTATTGATTAATAAACGTACTTAATGATGTTGGGAACTTTGCTTTAAAACCAGTACTGCTCTGGGCCTAAATGTAGATACCAGATTGTACCAGATTGTACCAGGCACTGACTTATTTTGAACACCTTAAGTTGAAGTGTCTGAGCTTTGGATAATTTCTGACCCATTTATATGGCCTAAGGTTAGTGTTACCAGGTAAATGAGAATGCTACATGAATTTTGTGGTAAAAGACCTGTCTGTGGTATATTTTCTGCAAGTGTCTGAGGGATTTTTCACAAAGTAAACATGTTTTATTACTGATTCATGCATGTGTCTTATATGAGAATAACATTGTAAAGAAACTGTCAGTGACAAGAATACTGTCTTTGTGTGTCCGTGTGCTGTATAGGTAATAAGGCATCTGTGTTTGGGCCCACACGCAAGTATACCTACAAACACTGGGCGGACAGTGACATCAGTCCTGCTTTGTACACCTCAACAACTTCCATCCGCACTCGTCCAACAGCTGTGGAATCAGAGGGATATGCTTATTACAGTGGTGTAAGCGAACCCAGACATTATGAGTGGGTAGAGCCTGTGGAGTTTGTCAGCCCTCCTTCCATACCCAGAGTCCATACACTAGAAGTGACAACAAGAACCCCCGTCACACCAAGAGTTGAAGTGATAGAGGTGCCGAAACCCCCTCCAACACCCAGAGTTCATACTTTGGAAGTGACAACAAGAACCCCCGCCACACCAAGAGTTGAAGTGATAGAGGTGACGAGACCCCCTCCAACACCCAGAGTTCATACTCTGGAAGTGACAACAAGAACCCCCGCCACACCAAGAGTTGAAGTGATAGAGGTGCCGAAACCCCCTCCAACACCCAGAGTTCATACTCTGGAAGTGACAACAAGACCTGTGCGTAAGGCTTGGGTAGATACAGGCTGTGTCTATAGGAGTGCTTTGCACAAGGCTTGGGAAGATACAGACTACCCATACCTGAGGTCCAGGGGTACACGTTACACCTACTTCACATCTGATGATCCAGGGTATTCAAGTCTCAAATCCACTAATGTTTACAAAACTCTGTACTGAAGAGTTTCATGAGAACACAGCAGTCCTCTATCTTGCTGACACGTGAACTGTCATTTCAGGGATCAAAGACTTAAGACCTGGTTTGATACATTTTTATTCCCTTTTATCTCTTTTTAATTAAGTAATACTATGCTAGCATTAGGAGATTCATCATTGTGGACAAGTTGGCAAAAGCAGCGTGCAAGTCTTTAGCCACATACTGATTTTCTTAGCCAAAATCATAAAGAAAACTCACAACTGTGTCTTAAAAGAAGAATAAATTCCACAAATCTTATTACTCAATTTGGCTAAAGGTTACAAAACTTTATTGGCCAAATTGCAACTTTTTTAGCCACTGACTATTGGGCTAATGGATAGTGCTAGCTTAGGTCCTACCATTTTAGTCCTTTGGCCACCATTTCAGTGCTGTTTATTTTTGTTCCTTTCTGTTTTGCTGTTTCAAAATGGTTCAGGTCTTCACAATGCTTCCAGTCAAGTTATTGTGTCCTAAGATGTCGACTCAGTCAACATTTTATCATCAAACAGACTGAACATTAAACACACCTTCAGAAAGCTGCATATTGTCTTCATGAATATTCAGTTTTGACAGATAAAGTTTTTCTGCTGTTTTTTTTTTTTTTTTTTTTCGTTTTGTTTTGTTTTGTTTTGGTTCAAATGTGGCCAGTCAGTGAGAAATCAGTCAAAACTCAAAAACATGATACACTCACCAAACAAAGCAGACCTAATCCAGAGATGAGGGATATATTTTGCCGAAACAGCATCGATGAGGGTTCATCTACCAACTGTCTAACATGGTCATAACATTTATATTGCTAATTCCACAATTGTACATTAATAATTCGACAATCATAATGGTTAATTTAATGATCATACATTCTTAGTTCAAAAATCATATAATGTTGTTAATTCAACAATCATATAAATGGTCATATATTATTGTTTAATGTTTAACAACCAAACAGTGTTATTTATCTCGGAAAAAGTTCAATGTACGCATTATAGTTATTTGTTTACAAATGTACAGACCTTTTTATTTGTCTTATGTTTATTGTTTCACATAGTTTTGTTCACAATTCTGTAGCTTAATTGCTGTTGTTGAAGCCACTTGTACATTTGTGTATGTTGCTGTTTGCCCATTGTATATGTATGACAAAAAATGTAGCCCGCCGAAAAAACTGACTTATGCTTAACCCTTTCCCCCTTGAATTAAGACTGAGTCAACAGCTTTCCTTGGCATGGGTTGGGCACTAAGTGCCCAACCCATGCCAAGGAAAGCTGTTGACCTGGGGCATGTGATCTTGATAAGTCTCATGTACATTTCTCAGTCAAATTGTTTTTCATAACTGTTGAAATTAGTTGAAAACACTGAAGCAGATGACATTTGACCACCAGCCGGTTATGGCCGGTTTGAGGGGGAAAGGGTTAAAGGGCACTGTACAGGTCTCTTGTACAAACATTGGTCAAGAACCAGAGTTGTGTATGCAGGGTTTATACCAACATTGTATGTTCCATCATCACTGTAATATTAATACTGTGAATTCATTTAATTTTGCTGTGTTCTTATTTTTGCTTATTTTGCTGATACTTCAAAACCGTGAAATTAAGAACACAGTGAGAAAAATTTTTAACATGGCATTGATTCTAAGTAAAACTAAAACAGTGAATTTAAAGTCTCAGTGAAAGGTCAATAAAAAAGCTGTGAAAATAAATGTATTCACAGTATTACAATATTACCAATTTAAGGACTTGTTTTTGTCAAAGTCTATAGAATTATTTATGTTATATGACAGACAGTGCCACTATGCCATTTTGAAACCTTATCAACAATTCACTTTCTTTGTAAATGTAATTTTACAAAATTTGTTTGAGTTTATACTTTCAAGACATACTGCCATTGATGTTAAGAGGCCTGGACATATTGAACAAACTTTTTTAACCTGTTATATAAATATACCATAACTATATATACATGTGTGGTCTCCCTGATGGGACTTCCTTTATATGTACTAAAAATAAGTGACATATAATTAATTTTAAACAGATTTCACGGAGTGCTGCAGGTGGCATACGGTTAAATGGTTGACTTGTAGGGTGGTACAATTTACAATTGGTATGTGTCGAGTTGTATAATTAATTTTTTTAAGGATAGAGGAAAGAAAAAAGTTAATCATGCTTATTTATGTCCACAGTATCAATAACGACAGCAGGTTGCCCCTAAAGAAAATACAAATACCATACAGAATCTAATGTTTTAGGTGCTTTAAGAAATATATAGAAGTATTAGTGTAATTATTATTATTATTATTATTCCATGTACATTGTATATATTTTATGTTATATTAACATATCACATTACACACTTCATGTTTATATATTTCATGTTCGGAACGAGCGGGACTTGAACCTGCAACCTTTGGCACCAGTCACCCAGCTGAAATGGGAAATGCACATATCCACTCGACCAAATCCCCATTCCTAAAAAGAATGGTTCAATGGAGGTAGTTATGTGCGAGTGCCATATCAACATGGTAATGCAGTATATTTACTGAGTCGGCATTTATTTCCAGAATCGGGGACTTAAATCCACCAGCATTAAGGAAATGCCGAAAATATACATTTCATGTAAGGAGCGAGCGGGACTCGAACCTACATATATATATCTGTGAAATTCTGGGTCTGTGATAGAATATGTGAGGAAAATTCCAGGTGCGTGTGAGAATGCACTGCTTGTCTGTGCACTTTCAGGCTCCGTTTTTTCACTTGCTATAAATACATGTGTACTCTCTATTTATTTGCATAAAATATTTGTATTGGTCTACATATGAAGTGACCCATCCACAATGTGTACTGGATCTTGCCAGTGACAAGTAGATGTGACTTTAACCCTTTCCCCCTCAAACCGGCCAAAACCGGCTGGTGGTCAAATGTCGTCTGCTTCAGTGTTTTTAACTAATTTCAACAGTTATGAAAAACAATTTGACTAAGAATTGTACATGAGACTTATCAAGATCACATGCCAAGGAAAGCTGTTGACTCAGTCTTAATTCAGGGGGTAAAGGGTTAACTCCTTCGTTGCCGGCTCCCACTGAAGTCAAAATGACCTAACTCATTCCACCCTAATGATGCTTTTTCCCCGCGAATATCTAAATGTTGTCTGCTAATTGTATTTTACTAATTTAGGGATTATTTTTCAAAATTTTGTATGAAACTTGCATGTGAGATCATTCCAAATTATATACCCATGGTCAACAGCTTTCCTTGGCGCGCTCTGGGCGCATTGCACCCAGAGCACACCAAGGAAAGTTGTTGACTCAGTCTTCTATCAGGATGGAATGAGTGAAGATGAACTTCGCTAAATTATCAAATTGATACTATATTAATATTCTTGTAAAAAGACATTTCTTTCAGGTACCAGCATCCCTGTAGTCCCATAGAATATAACAGTTGAGATAAACAGCTTTCCTCGGCATACTTTGGGCCCATTTTGCCCAAAGTGCACCGAAGAAATCTGTTGACTGTGTCCAACATGTGAATTTGAAAGAGTGGAGGGGACACTGAAGTGCAAATGATGCTTACTGCATATGCAAAGCATCTATTTTTATGGGTCTTACAAACAAAACAAGGTCACAAATTATTGCCTGCTGTGCATATGTATATACCTACAGAGGACAGAGGTATTTTTACCTTACATGATATCAAAATCATGTGCCAAACTGGGCAGAAACCAGCTACGTGACTGTAATTTCGCACACATCTTATTCTGTAGGCTTGTCTCTTCACTTCGTTTATCTGCAATGAAGAAATTTAAAAATTGTAACTTGTAGGATGAAAAAATGAATATTAAACCAACTCATCACAAAAAATTCCCATATTTATGAGTCTTGTGTTGTTCAGACATGTTAATGAATAACAATTATTCCATGAATAGTGATGGTCTCATATATTATAACTATTTCATGTTTCCAGCCACAAGTTTACTAGTAATAGATACATGTGTGGTTTTTACTATTCATGCTCACATGCTTGAGATATTCGAATGCAAACAAAAGTGAACCATGATAACAATGTAATTACTGAAAGTTTGCTGGCACTGCTTAACCCTATAGTACCACATCCTCAAGTGTTTTTACATATACTGTAAATAAACTCATTTTCCTGTTTGTTTTTTCTAAGTTTTTGACTTTCACACATTTTTAACTGAATTCTTAATTCAACTCTTTTGGGCATTTTTCCTATTAAACATATAATACATACAGCATTTCACTGTGCTTTTAATTTTCATGGTTTTGCACAATCAGCGAAATAAGCTAAAATAAAAAAACAAAAATACAGTGAAATTCACAGATTAATTGAATTTACCATACATTCTAAGCTGGAATTAAATGTGGTTTATGGCAGTAGATAGAGTTTATAATTTGTTCAGATTCCTTATACAAATAGTTCCTCATTAAACTATTATCTGTAAGTCAGTGGTTTTTGTATTGCCTGACCAAGGTGCTGTTGAAGCAATGAGGTAATCATGGTAATGTAAAATGAAAAAACCAAGCTAGGCCAATGACAGAAAACACAATGAGGGAGATCAAGCCAGACCGGTTTCAAATCAAGAGATTTTTATCAGTTGAGTGGCAGTTGGAAACGCTGTGCATGGATATTTATATAGCTGGGGTAAGTTTGCTAACTAATGTTAGGAAAACGTCATGGGAGGCGTACGTACGTCATGACAAACATGAAGACTACCAGTAAACCGTCTGACAAGACAAGTTAAAAAAATATGATATATGTAAAACTTTGTTTTGAGAGGGTGACTGGCTGTGCAAGATGGGCTAATCTTCCCTGAGGCCCTCTAAATTTTACAGTATGTACAGTCAAGGATCAGATCTCACATGTACAGTGGTACCTGCTGTATGCATGCAACCACTGCCGTGAGCAGCCGCATTGCCTTTTGTGGTCACCAGGCTCAGACATAGGAGTCAATTTCTTTGTAAAATTTATCTGTGTTTACAGGTCACCTGCTGTATGTGGCCATTTTTTATTGGCCAAAGGGTAGGCTACATACAGCAGGTACCACTGTACATAAGATGAGTACTGTGTTAAATACACTGATAATAACATTTAGGTCTTTTACACAGTTTAAGCGTGTTTGGTGCAGTGTCTCTTGAACATAAATAAGGAAGGAGAACATAGGATTTCCTTTGGTAAACTAGTCCACATTGCTGCACCACTGTATCCTGTTGCTCTTTTCATAAAGTCTGTCCTAGGTCATATAGCTGGTCAGTGGCTGACTATAAATTGACAGCATGAAAATCCTTCACATGTACAAATATATGATTGATATATGGTGAAGCTATTGTATTTGTGTCTTTTTGCCCAGAACCACTTCCTAGTAGTCAATATCCTATTCCGCAGTTCGAACTCTTTACTCTCCATAAGCTAACCTGTCCCTGTCTAACCTGTATACATATGGAATTACTATTGTCTATATTGCACACGTTCCTCTGTAAAATTTTGACATAGGCTGTATCAGCCCAAATAAATTAAAGGGTCTTCAGCGGGTAACTACTCAACATGTTTCGGAGCCTTTTACCCGTACATGTCTCTCTGAGTAGAGTACATGTCTCTCTATATCATTCAATGATTTATATGCAAGCAGTGCCTTAAATGTATAATCTGTTCTTCCAATGTCATCCAGTTCAGTTTGTGAATCAAGTCCTTGTAACTATAACAAAGCAGTTTGTGCCTGTGACCAGGTATCCAGCCACTTTGTGCCACTGTTGCACTTACTTTAATAAAGCTGTTTTGCAGTTGCCCCATATGGTGTTGCCTCCAAAGCAGACCCAAGCTGCATATTTTGTCCTCTCTGCTAAGTGCAGTGACACCAAACTTGGTCTGCTTTGCAGACAACATATGGTGCAGTGACACAGAACTTGGTCTGCTTTGCAGGCAACATATGGTGCAACAATAATCAAATAAATGCAAAGACAACTGAGCAAGACACGACAGTGCACTGAAATGAATAACCACTGAATGACAAATTCACAGAAAAGTTCTGTCTCCATATAGACTCACCGAATGAAAATTTGGTAGAATTGCCATTGAATCGAATGGTTATTTCAACTAAACTTCGGTGAAATTTCACCGAAAATTTCATCAAAACCTGTTCTCTTTTGTTGTCTGTTTGATTCAAAAATAGCTTGTTCGATTTATCGTTTCTGCCTGTTTTGTTTTATTCTTTTGTCTGTTTTGTAATTATTCTATTTCAAATGAGAATTATGTGTTGTATTTTAGTTCTGTCTGTTTTATTTACAATTATTCAGTTTGAAATGACAAATGTCTGTTTTGTTTCATTCTCCTTGTCTGGTTTATTTATAATTATTCTGTTTTAAATGAGAAATATCTGCTTTGTTGTATTTTTTTGTCTGTTTTATTTATAAATGTTCTGTTTTAAATGAGAATTGTATCTGTTTTGATTAAATTTTGTGTCTGTTTTATCTGTGATTATTCTTTTTTAAATGAGAAATATCTGTTTTGTTTTATTTTTATCTGTTTTATTCATAATCATTCTGTTTTAAATGATGCCTCAAACAACCATACGGACTTACAAAAACTCGTGCCAGAAATATACATAATAATAAACAAACATAACCCAATGATGATGCCATACACCTTGGATTTCTTTCATTGTTGGTAATTGATTCCTATGCACTGACCCATTTTTTGTGTGTCAAGTGGCAATACATTTAAAATGATTTTTAATACAGTGAGATGAATAACAAATATAATAAAAAAGCTATGCGACATAAGTCCTATTTGAGCAATTCACAGTTTGGTACAACTGTAATTTTAGCAACTGAGACTTTGATCTCCCCCCACAATCCCACCAAATTTGGTGAAGGTCGGCCAAAAATTATAGATGCTATAGTGTTCACAAGATTTTCACATTTTGACCCCTATATTACATAATGTAGGTGGCGCTACCAATATCAAAAGTGGCCTAGATTTTCAAACACCCTATAAGTCCTGAAAGTTATATTGGGCTAACTTGAAAACTGTGGATGGTTTCGCTCTAACCAGCAAAAGTGTGCAGACGTCTCTAGTATGATACTGTTATGTACAAAAACATAACCCTTTATAAATATCAAACCCAACAATGACAGCAAAGAGGTTCCAGCATTACCAAAGCATCAGCATTCATATTCCAATCCCAATGTGAAGAAACAAATTTCACTCCTGACTTGAGACAGGCAGTCACCCACAAAAGCCAACTGGTGGTTTAAACTGGTCCTCTCAACCTTTGAAATATTCTTCATTAAATACAGACTATAGTGTTTCCAATATGTATAGGCCCAACCACTCACAATCCAAATTTTATTACTTCTGCAAAAAATAAAAAGAGAATTGGTAGGCCTGTCATGGACGGACATCTCCTTTGAAACTTAAAAGTTTCATGCACTATTCCACCATACCGACACTGGTATAAACTGGTAAATAGTAATACAATTTTTAGCACCATAAAGTTGACTAGAGGTGTTATGAGGTAAAGTGTACTAAGGTATTAGCTGAAAGCCAACTCTTCCACAGTACTGGCTGAAGATTAAAAAGAAAGAAATCCTGCAAAAAGTGAGTATAATTAAGGTTTTCCGACTTAAGACCTCTAGGTGGGTTAAGTATACTTTACCCCGGGTACTTTCCCTCTTACCACTCTAAACAATTTGAGGACTATACTTTGTCATTTCAAACTCCATCTTGACACAATTTGACTAATGTTCTTGAGTTAGTGTTGTATTTATTAGGTATTTTTTCATATCTCTGGAAACATTTCAACAGAGTTTTGTGTAGTTGTTTTTTAGAACCTTTGTGTTGTAATTTATGCAACAAAGTTCTAACCCTATTGACAAAATCGTTAAAAAGTGTAGTGTTTCTAGCAATATGTATGACTTGTCCGATACAAACTCCATATGTTTGTTTCTCTGGAATGTTTCCTGTCAGGTCAGGGTAGGAGATAATATCAAATTTGAACTGGTCTCTCTTGTCAAATATTTTTGTTACATACTGGTTGTTCTTTATTTCTATATCCAGATCAAGGAAAGTAGCTTTTGTATCACTTTCATTTTCCAGATTTAATATAAGTTCTTTGGGATATATGTTTTTCCAATTCCCTTTAATTTCCTCTCCATTGTTCAAAGCACACAGGTCATCTATAAATCTACTTGTGTGAGAATATGATCTTCCTGCGGCTGTAAAGTTTGTTTTTGCCAATTCCTCCATCCATTTTGATTCATAAAAATGTAAATAAAGGTTGGCAATATATGGGGCTGGATCTGTTCCCATTGGTATGCCTACTATTTGTTGATAGACTCTGGTTCCAAAGCAAAAGTATGCATTGTTGATAGACGGACAGACATGAGCGATCGTATAAGCTCTGTGACCTTTGGTCAGCAGAGATAAAAATGGGAAAATTATAAAAAATGACTTTTTTTGCATTGTTCAAAGTGCTATAATCAATTAGAATAAGTAGAGTACTCTTGGCTGAATGAATTATTGTGCCGACCTTATGCAGAGAATATTTATTATTGTCAATATGTATTAAAGAGATACATTTTTCTTCTTCCTTTCCTTTTTTGTTGTTGCTTTGTTTTATTTGGTGTTGTTTTATTTTTATTTTTTTGGGGGGGGGGGGGGATTTATTGGACATTTTGGCTCTGGCTACAGGACTTAATGATGAGGGGCTTTTATAAGGCCTTCTTTTCACAACGAGAGTGTTTCTGTAGTGACTGTACTTCTATTTTAAGAGCACCTGCAGTAAGAGCACATTTTGCTGCCAGTAGGGAGTTTTGACTGACAAATCTAATTACAGAGATCAACTGAACATGAGGGCCGTGTAAACAGCCCATGCTCAGCTGACCTACAGACTCATCACACTTGTGGCTCTGTGAACTTGGGACAAGATCAAGGTTAGCCATGTTCTGAAGTCAAGGGCACTCGTGTACTGTCTAAGTGTGACCTTCACAGAAAAACATTAAAGTGTGCAACATAAAGATCTTAACTCAAAACAGATCTCAAGTTATCAAATGATCAATAAATTTCATGTCAGTTGTCCTGTAACCTTGGGAATGAGGTCGAGGTCACTCATGAACTGTCTGAGTGTGGCCCCCAAAGAGAATCATAACCATATACAGCATAAAAGTCCTGATTGAAACAGTTCTCAAGTTATCGTCTTAAATACCCCTAAGTGACCGTGTGACCTTAAGAATGAGGTCAAGGTCACCCAAGTACTGTTCAACTCCCGCTGTCATGCCGTCGAGTGTTCCCATGTAATTTTGAATTATTTGGCTAAGTGGTTTTGGAGAAGATTTTTATGATTTGTCCCAAAAATGAACAAAAAAATTCATAAAAAGCCAAAAATCACTGGCCTGTGACCAGTTGAACAGAGCCAAAGCTACCAGGAAGACCATCTTGAAGGTAAGGATCTTAAGATCGCTTGAACACATATCTTTAAGTTTAAACGGAGGCTTAGTAATTAGTGCCCCAAGCACCTTGGAGAGATCCTAAAAAGGCACAAGATTGCGCTCCACTGGACAGTCTGTATAGAAACTGTTCACAAGTCTGCAGAGGAAAGCAATCCATCCCTAAACTCTGCCCCCTGGTCTTAAGGGTAGCTGTAATGCCTGACTTGTATCCTTCAATGGTGCAAACCATCAGGTACCCCTTCTCAAACAGACTTACCAGAAAGTCCCCAATCTGCTGGACCAAAGGCTCCCAAGGTGGATAGGCCAACGATGAAGCCTCCCTAGAGGAACCTGAAAGTACATGGATGTCAAAGTCTTGATTAATCGTATCCACTGACCTGCCAAAGGAGCAGATGCCCTGCTGAACTACTTCAAGAGGGCTAAGAGCCGCTTCCACCTGTCCTCTCTGGGCCAACAGATGTAAGGGACTGTCAGAAACCGAATCCCCAAAAACAAGAACTCCCTCGCGGCAGTCAGGCTGGACCTCAGGAAAATCAAGATTAGGCCTAACTTCACACACAGTTTCAACACGAACTGCATGTCCTTTAGTAGAAGGCCCTGGTTCTGAGACCGCCAGAGCCACCTGTCCCGATAAATGTGCAACCAAATCCCTTGCTGATGCACAAAAGCTGCCATCCTGCTTATGATCCGAGTAAGGATGAGCGGTGCTGGCCCTAGGCTGAAAAGGACAGCACGGAACTGACAGGCAGAAGATGATCCCTTGTTTGACTTTGTGTTCTGCAGCAAAGCCTCATCCAGAACAGCATTGCTCACAGCTATTGGCAGGGAGGCTGCAAGAGAGTAGTGCATTATTCTGCACCAACTTGACATTGGCGTCAAGCGTAATGACTCCCCTGAGCATGTGACCAACAGGGCAGCTCCAAGACTGCTGCAGGCCCAGCAGAGTCTCTGGCAAACATTTGGTGGAGGCTGGTGCAGACGGGTTGTCACATGAATTCTGGAGGAGGCGTGTGGCGGAACACCCTGAAAAGTCAAGAAAGGAGTCAATAATCGTCATCACTGACGCATCCTATTCAAAAGGCCAAAGCATAGACAGGGGCAATGAGACATACTCCACTTCCTTGACACTGCGGTCCTATAAGGGAACATCGACCATAACGGGATTGAAGTTGTAAAAAGACCTACTAGTCTGGTACAGTTCCAACCATGGCTTTGGCTGAGCCAGCAACTGTCCCAGGGCTAGGTGATCCCAGGCAGAGCCACTGTCTGATGTGTGGCCCTACCCTGCCAGTTCGGTGGAAAGCTCTGAGAACTTTCCAGCCACAAATGTAGAGAGTGGCACCTCAAACTTGGGGGCCACCTCGACACCATCAACTGACATGGGCATAGCCCTGGGCTGTGCCACCTCCTCTCCGGGGAGGGTTGCCCCCCATAAAGACAACATTTGCCCATAACAACGAACCCGGCTTCTCTGCCTCAGAGGGAGACCGGCCGACCCAGTCTACAACCTTGTAGGCTGAAGCCGACAACTGTAAAGCCTCGGCCTGTTCGGCAGCAGCAAGAAGTGGCTGAGACTCGGCCTGCTTTTGCTCCACAGCCAGATAGGAGAAGCAAGCACCGCCCTCTTCAGCTTCTGAATCCTCGCTCAGGAAATCCCAGCAGTTGAGGTCAAGGATGTCCTTGGCAGTGGGACAATCTTCCACATTGTCCCCCGAGCCAAGCAGTGAGTCCTTGAGGCACTCCTCCTCAGTCTCTGCCTTAGCATCCAGGTGAGGCTTGGACTCTGCCGTAACATCGGAAGTCGGCATTGCAGACATAGAAATCTACTGCATCTGCAGCTCCTCCCATGCACGGAGACTCTCTGCAGGCAAAACACCCGACAGAAGCTCACCTGCTGGAGGGAGACAACATCGGCTGACCGGCACGCACTAGGAGAATAGGCCTAGGGGCTGGGGGAGCCACTACCATTTCTACCTGTTGCAGTGGCCAAGCAGTCGCCAAACCTGAGTGATTCATTGCCTCTACAGGGGTAGGCTCAAGTGTCAAAGGGCCCTGGCCTGCTCCCACGTTGGCATATGCATAGGTCACCAGAATGGTGACCTGCCCAACAGAATGCTGATCGACTGCCTGATCAACCTCCATTGGGGATGGAGCAGACCATGGAGCTTCCATCTACACAGTAACTGCTCCAGTGGTGGGACTAGCTGTGTGGAGGACCCCTTCATGTGCTAGTGCTCCACCCTCTGGAAGCTTAATGGCCCTTTCTCTTCAGCAGGTGACGTGCCTAAGCTGCAGTTCTGGCACCTTCCCTTCCCTTGCAGAGAAGAAGAGGAATAGTGGCGGTGCCTCCTCTTCTTCCTCACGTGGCGGGAGTTTGAATGTTCTCGATCCGGGGAGGGAGGCAGGGAGAGATGGGATGCAAGGCAAACTTATTCCCACCCACCCACCCATGCGACCGTGATGGCAGAGTCCTGACCTCCAAGAACTACAACGTAGTCAGAACCCAGGCCATCAAAGGGCCAGGAAGCAGCTGCCACCACCATGGGAAGCTTGGTGGGAGCCACTGCACTAACCACCTAAGGCTTTGGTGAGGTCACAACAGCGGCAAACATCACCTCCACCTTGCCCATCAACACTTTTGACAGTCGCCTCCTCCTGGACAGCCTTAGTTTGCACTGGTGGGGTGTGGGAAGGAAATCCTGGAGCAGCAGGGGCCACAAGGAGCAATGACGATGTCAACCGAGCTCTACCTGTGGCCACCACTGACATCCCCCCCCCCCCCCGGTTGTCACTGCCTTACTAATCATCAAGGTACCATCTTGCTGTCGAACTACTGATGCACAGCCGGCTGTAGAACGAGCAGGATAGGAGGGGCCACTCACTACACCCGTTCAATTGAGCTGCCCTGGCTGTGGATGGACCCTTGAACGGGATCACTCAACCACCATCCACACAGGATCTGTGGAAGGCCTAGCCTTCCCGAAGGGGGCCTCGTTTCGGGGAGCAGTTAGCACCTGACTGGGACCCCTGCGCAAACTAGCTGGTAGATGCCTGGGATTCAATATCGAGAGCATGTGCCTTATTTGATGACCCTTGGGCCCCCCATAAGGCACACTGACCTCACTCTCACAGTGTGGCTCCACATGTGGGAGCCTCTGTCAGATCTCACATCTGCACGACGGACTTTCTGTCACTAAGAAGTGTATCATCGAAAAATTACACAGACTCTCCTCTCAGTGCAGAATATGCAGCTCCTGCACATGCAGACAAGACATGCAGGATGGTTATCCCAGCAGGCCATCCTGTGGTGGTTGGCGTCCTAACGGACATCCAACTCCACATACATATCCATGGATCGTCAACATTACAAAGAACCTGTGCAGACTAAGTCGGTGATAGGACCAATTTCCCAGGAAACCGAACAACTACCAAATGATGGAAAAAGGAACAAGAGTGTCGAAAAGGTAAGAAAAAAAGTGGGAGCTTTCAACAATATGTGTACACTACTAACGGACGCTAGAGTAGGGAACTGATTTATGCATGCTTGCTATGACACATTACTGCTGCTAGGAGCATTGTGCCACGCCACAGGGCCTCAATGTCAGTGAGTATACAGCAGCATGGTGACGGCACTGGACCCATGAAATTTTTATGGGGGCTCTGGCAAAGCACCCAAAGTGCGTGTAGACCAGATTTAGTGACCTACAGTGCTGTACGGTGTCCTTAATACATTTCTCAAATTGTGATGAAACTTCGCCGAAATGTAGCTTGTCTGAGGGTTAAACGAAGACGTTCACTAGGTGCTGATTCTCTGGATCCCTGATTTGTAACAAATCTTTTAATGCAGGTACATACCTGTCAGGTGATGCATGCATTCCTGTTATGCAAGTCAATGGAGATTGCAATGAAAATTCACAATCTGTGTACATAAGGTTGACTGAGCACTGGACCATCACAGTCCTCATTTTGTTAAAGAGCATGACATTTGGTGGACCAGGCAGTCAAGATACAATCAAATTAATGTTGTCTATACTATTAGCAATGGTCCATGCCCATGGACTTGCATTTTTTCAATGGACTAAATTTACAATGGTCTCAATTTTACTTTACAACAGGAAACTTCCCCACAAATTAAGCAAAAAAAAAAAAAAGACACATACCAAATAGGGTAAGGTCAAGCTGGCAGGTGCAAGTGGGTGAGCCTATAAACAGATGTCAAAAGGAGCATAAAACTGAGCGACAATGCAGCTGATTGTACAACAGGTGCACCACACATTTCCCAGACTAATGGGACAGATTTCCGTCACAGATGATTTTTTAAATGTGTAGAAAAAGTCTTCAAATCGATCCTAATCCCTTAATTATTACCAATTATATAAAAACCAGCCAGTGCTTTTGCACCTGTATCCAGTATTGGGGCAACCTTCTTCACAAAGCTCCTACTTTGACGCAGTGGAGCACTTGGCATGTCTGCCCAGTGCTGCTACTTAATTCATAGCCTGGGGCAACTTCAGTGTCTGATTATATTCCTATTCTGGGGCCCATCACCACCACCAACTGGTAATTTCAAGGCACTGTATTTACATTTTTAGGTAATCCTCACACTGGAAAAATCCCAGTTATACATTTTAGATTACATTCCTTCAGTTAACACCAATCACACATATCTTTTGGATACTACCTCTTCAATCGGGACAAACCCACAGACATGGCTGCCATTTTGAAAATTGTAGATTCTGCAACAAATGTTTTGTAAATATTTCACAGCATCAATAATGATAATATATATTCTGTGGCTGCAATTCACTTTGATATCCAATTCAAAGGTATTTTTGTGTGACTGTCCCGCAATCATTGCACCATGTTCAAAATTGTGCTCACCAACGTGCATGATTTGCCAGCTCAAGGTATCGCGTCCCATACGGATTTGTGACTAAGAATGATAACTGCTCCAGACACAAGCGAGCACGCAGATTAAAGTTAACAGAGTAAGTCATGTTTTAATAGTACTTTAATGACTGTTTGCCCTGGTAACTTGGAGAATGCACACCTGGAAGTGAAATACCACGATAACGATAAAAAAAAAAAAAAAAAAAAACTGGCTCTGCTGTTTCCCTGTCCCACATTAACCCTCCAGTCAAGTTGAAATAAAATGTTGTGTCTGAGTTGACTTTACTGCAAAATAAAAGCACACGGCAGTCACTTTCTCAAGAAAATCTTTTTTAAAAAAACCAGGGCTATTCTGTTTCACCAAACAACCATGGCTATGCAGCTATGGCCTATGCGGTTTCCCCTACCCAAGTTAACCTTACAGACAAGTTGAAATAAAATGCTGTGTTGGAGTAGACTTTACTACGAAGTAATGACACACAACGGCAACATTCTCAATAAAACCTTTCAGCCATGGTCGATCAATTTTCCTTAGAGAAGGGTGGCTTGAAACTATTTCTTTTAGATTTCACAAATTTTATTTGAGGTTGGGCCTTTTCAGTAGGTCTGGTTACCGGAACCACAGATATATTTTTGTTAGGCCTTGGGTAACTTTGGAATTTGTTGACGTCAGTTTGTTACCAGGGCACAGCCAGAGGCACTTGTTCTTTATGTGAAAAAGGAAATTTTCTGCTATTTTATCAGACATGGACAACTGCAATGCCAAAACAACAGCCCAATGGACCTAATGCTCAGTTGATGTATAATCTGATGGCCATCACCAAAAATTTGTTTCCTGAAATGCACTTGCTCCAGGACCCCCCGCAGAAATTAGTCAAGGTCATACATGTGATGTTGAAACATCAAACTTCTACAATAACACACATTTGTGGTACATTTGGTATTCTTACATTTCAAGTAAACAAGAAATTTAACTGGTTAGTCTCGAGACATTTGATGCGTCTCTGTAAGCACCCTTGTAAGACATCAACATTTTGTCTGATTGCGGCCCGTCGAGACCCGAGGTTGACATGATGTCACATTGGGACATACTTAGTTAGCCACATGCGACTGTTTGGCAACACACAATGCAAGGACATGTGCATTACTTTAGGGTCCTTTTGTCATTAGGGACCTTAAAAAATAGGTAGAGGCCACCCAAAATTGTATTGGTTGAACTCACATTTGGTGTCAGTCTAGAAGCTCTATCTCAATTTATAATCGAAATAACAAATTGAAAATAATGTGCTTTTGATACCCAAGGTGCTAGTTCCATGAAATACCACCAGGGCTCCACCCATTGACTTTTGTCTGCATTGTATTCCTGTAAGGGTAATATTGATACACGTGCACAAATTCAGGCATAATGACCATAACCAAAATATAATTTCCTAATTTGCATCCCCCCCCCCCCGACCTTCAAAAAGTAGGTCAAGATCACCCATACTATGCAATATCGAATTTCTATATATGATACACATTGTGCTACATTTGATCACTGGCTGTTGTGGTGTGATGCATATAGAGATAAGAGAAGAATTTTTCAGAAAGTGGCACAGGGAAGACTATAATAACAAGGGTCTAGAAGAGGTTCAGTGTTTAGAGGAAGAGGAACGTGTAGCATGGGTTTTAGGTTTGAAGGGTGGCTTTCTGGGAGGCAGGAAAGGCACTAAAAGCGTACAGGACTACCTGGTAGGGTGCTGGGAGAAAAGAAATGAATTGATAGGGCTTGATAGCAACAGGGTGAATTAGAATCTTAGATGCAGGGAGGAGAGGGAATGGTGGTAGCCCTTATAAGGGCTCCCATGGGATCCCCCATGGGAAATGCCTGAGCCTTAGAGGCGGGGATAGGGTGTATGAGGGAAGGTTTTTCTGTCCTTTTATTGGGGGGGGGGGGGGGGGAGCTACAAGCGATGAGTGTTGGGGGATGTATCCAGGGCCAGGGGCCCACCACAGCTGTGAGAGAGTGTGTGGTGGACTCTTTGCCTCGGCTCTGGTCCTGGTAAACATGGCAGCATGAGCTGATTAGCATAACCATGGTTTCCTCCATCTAATCATCATCTTTTTTTTTTTCTTCCTAGGCCACCTGTGTCACACAGGACCGCGGCGCATAAGCGGAGAGCCACAGTATTATTATTATTATTATTATTATTATTTGGTATTGCTAGTCTTACTATTTCTCAAACTGTAGAATTTAAGTGTACTTTACTACAGCCTCAAAATAAAGTCAAGGTCATTCAAAATTTCACAAAATCAGATTATTGGTCCAACACACATTTGCTGTAAATTTACAAGCTGCATCTCAAAATAATGAATTTAATGCACTTTTTACACTTGTAATGCTAGGTTCATTTCCCACCACCATGATGCGATATATCGCTGCTTTTTCTCTGTCTATTTCTGTACTAGTATATTAATACATGTGCACAAGTTCAGATGTAGTGACCATAGTAAAATAATTTCCCCAAATTCATTTCCTCCAGGACCCCGAGAAAGGAGGTCAAGGTCAATATTATGCAACATAAAACATCTAAATAGGATACACATTTGTGGTACATTTTGCATCATAAGCCTGCTTTCTCAACATATACATGAATTTAAGGTTTAAAACACCTTTTGGTCTAGATCTAAATAAATAAAAAAATTTCCATAGTACTGTAGGTGGCACCATAATTTCAGAATGTGTTCCTCTTTCTGTGTGGTCAACATTTTGGCCAAGTTTTGAGCTGATTAATGAAAAACTTAAAAATTCAAATTTTGGCCCAAATATTGCACATTTGGCAAGCAGGTTTGCGTCTTTTTGCCTGGTGGACATTTGCACAAGTTTGGAGATAATTCATGAAAAATTTTTCAAAGAACAGTATTTTCAAATTTTTCCTATTTTGGCCCAAATATGACACAAGACTGTAAGTGGTGCCACCAGTATCGCAGCTGCGATTTTCATGCACTCGATGAGTTTTGATAGTTACATGGGGCTAACATCAAAACTGTTGACTGTAAGGAGTTCACAAGCAAACATTTACGGATGGACGGACTGACAAACAGACAGGCATGAATAATAGTATAAGCTCTGGTCAGCATGGCTAAAAAGGAACAACTGACAGGAGTAGAAGCTGGCTGTTTTGAAAACACTTGTTTCAGGAGTATTTCTCCTTCCATTTAGCCTCCTTGGTCCTATCTATTCAACATGTAAGAAATAACAAGACACAAAGTTCATGACATCATCAAAAACGCATTTTAATGTAAATTTCGTACATAAAGATAAAATATATAAAGCAATAAAATAATTAGGTGACTAAGTCTCACTAACAGGTGCTTTTTCCAGCCTATCCAAATATATGTGAGACTCATTTCATAACTCACTAAATAAAATACCACCTGTGCATTTATGCTGGTGTTCATACTTCAGTTGTACATGGCCTCTTTGGATGCCAGTACATACAGATTTCCGACCCAAAAACTATACACGTGAATTTTGCTCCAATTTATACCTACTGATGAAGTGCTTTTGAAATGTTTGAATGAATATTTCTGTGCCAAAAAGTTTTAAATCTGTCATGTAAGATTACTGAAGAGTTTGTAAAATATGTATATACTAGGTCACATCAAATGCCATTTTGATGGTACATCACACACAAGAACTTTTTCTGATGGATCTGTTCCCATGATTTGTAAACTTGCCTTGTAGACAAAAATATAGACTTCATTCTGTAGCTGCTACATAACATGGCATCAGCAGTGGGATGACTGAACCAAGCAACAGGACACTTTAACACATTAGTGGAATAAAACATTAGCATCTGAACTCCCTTGCCTTCAATCCAACTGCCACACTATTGTGTGTTCAACCAGCAAGAGCCTATCAAGCCCTTGTATACCATTTAACTGCTGCACAGGCATCGGGGTAAGACCTAAAGAATCTAGGAGGCCTGAAACATTTACACTTCATACAAAAAAGTTGTGTAAGCAATACTGGGATGATAAAGTTTTGAGAAAATGGACATTTGCAAAGGAGGTACATGTATGAAACTACACTGAACTAGGTAGCTTACAAGATAACAAAACCATTGTAAAGCAAAAGGAGTGACGTTAATCTAGTTTGAGAAAGTCACAACTGTGATCACTCACCCCATGCTACCAAGATACTGGTAGCTGACAGAACGAAAGTCGCTTCTGAGTGACCCTTTCAAAAACTACATGAACAGGCCTCACATAACCACCAAGCACGCTCATTACTCATTTCTACAAGACCAGTTTCCAAATCTTGAAAAATCACATCATTTGTACTCCTGAACACCAGCCTAGATTTTCCCACACTTACAAAATAAAATTAAAAGAAAAAAAAAATAAATAAAACAACAAAGTGAAAACAAAGGATGTTGTAGTTTTTGCACACCCTGGCCATAGATGGCGATACATGCCACCCATACAACTACTACAAAGCATACAGACTGTGGGCCTTGGTAATGCCCACATCATTTCCTCTGTGGTATAGTCATCTCCTCTCTGGTGACTTGTCACAATACATGATAGTTAACATTGGAAATGGTTTAATACTGCAGTATCTGGAAGACAATTTACATAGGAAGGTTCAAGGCCACTGCATTGTCTGGCCGACCATCCCCACATGTACACCCCACCTGTAAAACATCTTTGCCCTTAAGTTTTCATTTTGAGCAAATGCTCTTGTCTCTTGTATTTTATTTTTTCTCTCTTCAATAATATAAAATAAGACACTTTCAGTGTAGAACTCTTAAAAGATAGAATAATCTTTAAGTCATAGAACTTTGCAAAAATGCCATACAAAACTAGATGAGCTTTACTCTTTTTTATTTTTTGTCTTTAAGCAATAGCTCCCCGGCCGGTCAAGTGACATACAGTCAAAAACAATATATATCACAATTACAAGCATCTGAAATATTTTTCACAGCTTAAATACCAATGTACAATGTTTTATTTATTTTATTTTTTGGGGTTAACAGCCGTCTGTCCAGGTCTGCAGACAGACAGCTGACCTTGCATCATTTTTGGACAATTCCTAGTGTACACCAAAACTGTCTTTTCCCCAACTCTTGCTAGAAGTGCTCAGTTCTTTTAATCAGAACCTGTGACCCCCAAGCATAAAGGCACAATACTGTGCTGCTGTTACTTCCTTGGTTTGCAAGTCATATGACCACTTGTTCAGCTGGGGGCTTACTGAGCTAAAGCTTCATCAAAACTTTTCATAAAATCTTGCATGACATAGCTCCCTATGACTTTAAGTCCTTTCCAGTAAGTATACTGACAAGTGGATGTCCAGTGCATCACAAATCCCACTGTTTCATTAATCTGCATAGTTATATTTCCTAGAACCATCAGACCAAAAACTGAGTTACTGACAAGTCCATGCAATGCAAGCTATATGGTGATCATGTGATCAGCATAGAACACATCACATGACCAGCGTGTAGTTTAGTAACTGCAGATCATGTGATCAGCATCTGATACATCACATGACCAGCCTGTAGTATAGCAAATGCACGATCACTTTAGCCATCATTTGTGGAGTCTGCTTTCGGCCCACATTTTATGTAGCATACGTTTATACATTTTTTTCTTTGACAGATACCATGTTCGGCAATTTAACAATTGTCCAACAGCTGTACTTTTACTCTCCAACTTTTTTTCCGTCACTGTACATCTGGTGTGTTCTTGAGCATTGCACCAAGCCATCTTTTGATCACACTGGGGCTGCCTGACCATGATAAAAACAAACTTGTCTTTACCCAAGAAATTTTACACAACACAGAAAGTACAGCAGGAAAATTTCTTGATCTGTTTCGTCTATTTATCCGTAACTACATGTGTATGTCTGACCATCTTTGTTTTCTTCTCTTTCTGTATTTATACAGTTTTCTTTTTTTCCTTTTCATTTTTTTCAAGTTCACCTAATTCCTTGGCTTAGTTGTTACAGCTATATGCCAGGTACATTGCTTAATACTCCATTAGTATATCTTTAGTTACAAAAATGTTAACATGAAGTCATGGAATTGGCATAATATAATAATAACAGCTGATGTCTTGCATCAGGCAGACAATACTCTGCTCCAGGCAGGAGAAACTGTGCCAAAAGTACAGCACGACTCATAGCATACAAACACACTCACACCCAGTATGGTTAGTGGATTACATTACAATGATCCACCGTGCTTATCTGCTATATTTTCTTAAGCCTACCAGCCTGGAATTTGTATTTCTAGTTTCTAAGCACCTCTTGTTCTAGCACTCTCTGACCTACAAAAGAACTTTCACAAAGCACAAAGGTCAAGGTCAAGTCATAGGTCAAATTTAAGGTAAACACCTAAAGAATCTGTACATGATGAGCCTGTCTCTTAAATGACAACAGTTAAGTCACAAGTGCTGGAGGTGTAAATTCAGTGACTGCTCGCTTTGCCTTTTGAAAACCTCATGTATCCTGGGTATGTATAAAAGTGTTGCCCCAGACCCCTCTGCTTTGTAAAACTTCTCCTGACAAGTTTTCCAGACTAATATAAAGCACAGCTTTCAGTCAAAATGACACCATTAAAGGATTTGCTAATTGGGACTTGAAAAGGTTTGCTAGTTTTAGGCTAGTCATAATTTTAACCACACTTTGTCACTGTATTGCAAGTCTTGACAAAAGAAGTGAATAAATTAGAAATCCCTTCCTCTGTTACAAGTAACAACCCACATATTTACCCCCTTCCCCTTCAAATAACCCCAAGGCCCCCGAACATAAAGTGTAATCTGTCTTGGATGTTTTTACTTGAAGTTATCTTTTGAAAACATTGTTGCTGAGATTTGTAAGACCATTTATGATGGCATGCCCTAGGTCAATAGCTTTCCTTGGTGCAAGTTGGGCGCATTGTTCCCGACTCGTGCCAAGGAAAGCTATCGACTCATTTGTACTCTGACCACTAATGGGTTAAACCAATAACAATAGCTTAATGGTTCTGATGTCCAGAAAACTCTGGAATGAACTGAGAGCCTCCCTTCAGAAAAGAGAGCCAGACTTCAAAATCCCTGACTTGTTATAGATTTACAGGCCAAAGACTGACTGTTTGAGCATTGTCGTATACATGCGACTTCTTGACTAGACTTTTTCCTTGAACAAATTGGTCACATCTTTGGTTACTGGATAGAAAATGCACTTGAAATCCTCAAAATTATGCTAATTCAATGTCAATTCTTTGTCAAACATTGTAATGTGTTGTAATAAATAATATGGTAGCCCTAAAGATATCTACTAATACCTTTATAAGTCTTGGTAGAGACCATAAATAAGAGAGTCGGGTCACACGTGGCAGTGTCAAAAGGTCGTATCATTATGCTTATTATATCAAAACATAGAATTGGCAAGATTGTCTTACTGGAAAGAGGCTCCCACCGTTTGTAAGGCCATCACACCAGAACTAGATCAAGGGACTGTATAACTGATTTAACTCATTCCATACCAGTCCCTGGTTTTTCCATATATTTACCTAGATTTAAGATGACAATTGCATATTTAAATTCATGAAAAATGCTTTCGTTGAAGTACCAACATGCCTATAGTCTTAAGTTAGTGGTTGTGGCACACCCTGGCAAGTCATGTTGCAGCTGCCCTTGTGGCAGCTGCAGCATGACTTGCCAGGGTGTGCCAGAACCACTGACCAAGGCCTGTGACGCTAGTATGGAATGAGTTAATGAACACAACAAAAACAGGCTGCTCAAATGGAGCCATAAAATTTGGCACATAAAGCGGTATCTCTACGAGATTCTGAATGTTTAAATAAAACAAAAAAGTGAAAGGACCAAATCTAAAAACACGGTACCATTTAGTATTTTTTTCTGCGACAAACCTGGGCCTATTTGCAACATGGTGTCAGAAACATTCTGATTTTATGCAGGCAACAAACAAGCAACTCTGTAACAAACATTCCGAGGTTTGGGTCCTGGTAATCACAATGTGTCATGGAGCCATCATGTCTTGTATCACTCCATTCCCAAGCTTGGAAGCGCTCCTGTCATGGATACTTCACACTTCAGCCACTAGGTGGCATCGTCTACTTGAGCACTGGGCAAGATGAAGGTCATACTTGCCACAGGCACTTAGAAACTTGCTCTGGACTAGACTGGAGACCTGCTCCGCGAAGCACAGCCTGAGAGAAAAGCAAGAAACCTTAATATTTTGTTTTGACAAGACACAGACTGTCAGAAAATTTAAAGATCACACATATTTGTAAGGTTAGTTTTAATTTCAAAAATAGCAGGACAACATTTCAAATCAAAACATGTACCAAAACAGTTTGAACTAGTAAGTTTCAAAATATTTAGTTAATTACTTTACAAGCATAAAGTTAAATGAATTTACTTTGGTCATACAGACACTCTTTGCAACAATTAGCAACTTATGCACTGGCACATACATGTTAAATTAAGGCTGATATTTAGATTTCAAAGTTTTCACACAACATTACAACGCATCTCTTCATAGATTACAAGAAATGGTTCTGAAAACTAAAAGTTTCATAGATTGGATATCATAAACTTATTTGACCCTCAGGCCACACTTGCAAGATTTGCAGTTACTCTTTCATTTCTCATGACTGTGACAGTGCATCAGAAATGTACTTTTACTAAGACCCTGCCAAGGTACACTTCCTTCCGGTTTTGAAATGGCCCCCTGAGTGTGATTTTGAAGAACACTATATAAACATACATGTACACCAGTATAAACACCGATTTTCTGCCACAGTGAAGTTTTCGGGTACTCAAATACCTCATATTCTAAAGTAAAAAGTCTGAAAATAAAGACAATGGGGGTATTTCGGAGTAAAATATGCCAAAATTTTACTTCTTTGCTAAAATTTTTGGGGGTAAGTAAAAGTACCCTTGAGATTTTTCAGGCTATGCCATTTTACCCTTTTTACCCTGTGGCGGAAACCCAGAAACAGGTCAATGTCATTGTATCATATACAATACACGTACTTTGCACAAAGTCTGTAAGAATTGCTTTGAATTTTATTTCTGGATACTTACACAAGGTCATTCATTAAATTTACACTGATTCCTGACCATGAGAAAATAGGTCAAGGTCATTCATATATAATGACCATGTGGACCTTGGCCCAAATCATATCTTGTATATTTGGTAACAAAGCAACTTACTGTTGAGATGAGTTTAATATACCTATCACACCGGTTTTCTTTCTTCCACAAGGGACCATTGGTGACATTAGCTAAATGCTAATGTTTCCTTTATAAGGGTAAAGAAATTTGAAAATGGCTAATTCATTTTAACATGAATATGAGTTAGGTCCAATTCTGCAGTGATTAAGTACTGTTTTACTTTCTGATTTGGCTACAAATTTGGAAGGCCTGCTGTGTCCCTGTAGACACAACAGATAAGCTTGTGCCTACCTCAGTGACTAGTTTTTGCTGGAGTTCTTTCATTGGCGCCTCCTTGCTGGGACTTGTGGTACTACTGGTGGTGCTTCCCATGCTTCCAGTGCTGCCTACAACAAGTATGGGTAAAACAACCATTACAACCACCGGCTGTCATGGACGCCTACGATGAGGCAGCAATGTGTTCAATATAACAGTTTGTTCTTGCCAGTCTATGTGGCATTTCATGCCTTACTCTGTCTCTACAGTCAATAGTCTATGTCTTGCTCTTGTCTGTTTACATCCCATTTTACAACAGGCTTTTTTTTTTCTCTACAAAGTCACTAATATATGTCAGTTTGGACAGGACTTCCACATCAAGGTCACATAAAACCCTTTTCTTATCTATTTACCACCCATTTAAACATTACTGCTTTGCCACAAATATGGATTTGGATGATCTGGCTGTGATGTCAGCACCTGGCCCAAACTGTGTGCACAATGAATGTCGTTTTTTGCTTTAACTCAAGTCTGGCTTATGAAATGTGAAAGTGTGCAAGATAGACTAGGCATGTTAATCCCACAGTGTGGGATATCAGATAAAACTGTTATTCCATGAAGGAGCCCAGCTTACAAACGTAGGTACAAGGAGCCTGGCTTACAGATATATACATCAGTGGATTGCATGCATCTCCTGCAGCCTTAGGGAATACACATGCCATCCACCAGTGGATATTTCTGTGCCTTGTGTTCCTTTACATAATAACTATAATAACTGTACATATTTTAACTAAATCCATCATGTGTAAATAAAATTCCAAATTGGACCCTTTATGTCATAAATGTCACCCAGCCACCCAAATGATTACAACCGTCATGGACATTCACAAAATAAACTACAAGACACAAAATTTGTCCAGAAACAGCACTGCGAAAGTAACAAGCAGCTGGCCAACATACTGGTTTTAACATGGTTAGGGACCTTGGCTTCCATATAGCTGGGGTTTGTATCTAGTTGGCTACTCTGCCTGCTAGACGAAGTGGACGATAATGCGGAGACGGGTGAGGAAGATAAGGGCGAAGTCAGCGATGGCCTTGGCGAGTGCATAGGGGAACACAGAAGGCTGACCACGCTACTGGTGCGACTCAAGTTACTGTGTCTATGAAGCACTTTAATCATGGCGTCTTTTTCTGCAAGTTGTGCTTGTGTGGTCCGTAACCTGGCAGAAGAAGCAAAGAAAAGCCGTCAACTCCCCACACCATGCACGTAGGCCTGATTTCCACACAAACAAGCAACACACTGCCTCCCCATTTTCCACACCATGCATATGTACAGATCATCACCATACCATGCAAAAGTACATGTACCCATCATCAATCTACACTTCCCAATATTTGCAAGAGTCCATCACCACCACACCTCCCTCAAAGCAGGCTTACATCACTGTCCATCACCACCACACCTCCCTCAAAGCAGGCTTACGTCACTGTGATACTGTAAACATATACATTCATGCTTGAGGCATACATCTCCACACTTTCCACACCAATGAAGGTATGCACCCATTTCCACACTATGCATCTTTTCCATATTAGAGATAGTGGTCCCCCTCTTATAAGGCCCCTCTCACCAGAGACTACCCCTCTTGAAAAGCCAGCATTCTTGTGCAGAAAGTGTGGTATTTCCATTATATTCTCCCCCACAAGAGAAGCCACCCCTCTTATAAGGCCACTTTTTGGCTGCATTTGGGATGGCCTCATAAGAGGGGGACCACTGTATGTAACAATCCCCACAGAACTTCCATGTGTGTGCACACTTCAGATTGTACCAGAGTGTGTATATGAATCAAAGTGTTCTTCTGTCTGCCCTTACCATCATCTCCCCAAAACGAGATCATTTTGTGTATTTGTACAAGTTTGTGTCTCACCTATTCTGAAAGGACCCCTTTATATGAGTTTTATGGTAAAAATTTTAAAAGAGACCAGGCTATACTGCTGGAATGTTTACACTTAGCTTTAAAAGTCAGCCACAGAGCACTGAACTGCAAGCGTGACATGTGCATGACATTTAAGAAATGAGGGTTGATTTTGTGTGTGTTATGGCACAGTGAAGCGCGTGATTGAAGCTGACATCGTGCGCCTCGCCCGATGCCAGCTTCAATCACCCGCGTCATTATGCCATAACACACACAAAAAGCGACCCTCATTGCTTATATTTACATTTCCCTCTGAATTTTTCTGCTCAATTACATGAAACTCAGAAACTTAATACATAGAATTAAGAGAAACGATCAAAAACTGATTTGCCGAGCATGTTCAAGTGTTAAGTTCCTTAAAACCCAGGTAGGCGTGGCTTATTGGAATGTGGGCCGGACACCTGTGTTATAGTTCTATAACACACAAGGCTAATATGTTATGATCTCATAACACACCAGGCTCTCTCCTATACTTGCAATGTTACAAGTTAGATTGAATGTAAATATATCTGAATGGGCAATGGCTGGGAGAAGACCACAACTGCCAAAGCAGCAAGTATTAGGATAAAAACTGATCATTTTACACAAGACTCCTCAACAATTCTCTGCAAGCAAAACCTCATCGACAACCTGTCAGGGTAGTTGATAAGGTTTCGCTTCAACTTTTTGAAAGCGAGATCACATTCACACCAGCAAAATATTTTGGTAATTTTTGGCATATTTCAGCGGGACTGAACAGCAGTCAGCAGCACAGCCACCGTTACCTGCTGTCTACTACAGAGGCCTGAGGCAGCACAGCCACCGTTACCTGCTGTCCACTACAGAGGCCAGAAACAGCACAGCCAGTTACCTGCTGTCTACTACAGAGGCCTGAGGCAGCACAGCCACTGTTACCTGCTGTCTACTACAGAGGCCTGAGGCAGCACAGCCAGTTACCTGCTGTCTACTACAGAGGCCTGAGGCAGCACAGCCACCGTTACCTGCTGTCCACTACAGAGGCCAGAAACAGCACAGCCAGTTACCTGCTGTCTACTACAGAGGCCTGAGGCAGCACAGCCACTGTTACCTGCTGTCTACTACAGAGGCCTGAGGCAGCACAGCCAGTTACCTGCTGTCTACTACAGAGGCCTGAGGCAGCACAGCCACCGTTACCTACGGGCTACTACAGAGGCCTGAGGCAGCACAGCCGCCGTTACCTGTCTACTACAGAGGCCTGAGGCAGCACAGCCGCCGTTACCTGCTGTCTACTACAGAGGCCTGAGGCAGCACAGCCACCGTTACCTGCTGTCTACTACAGAGGCCTGAGGCAGCACAGCCGCCGTTACCTGCTGTCTACTACAGAGGCCTGAGGCAGCACAGCCACCGTTACCTGCTGTCTACTACAGAGGCCTGAGGCAGCACAGCCACCGTTACCTGCTGGCCACTACAGAGGCCTGAGGCAGCACAGCCACCGTTACCTGCGGGCTACCACGCAGGCCAGAAGCAGCCACTGTGTACTAAGTCATGGTCAGTAGTGGTTGGCTGTAGTCTACAGCAGAGCTGCCTTCCACTGTATTTTTTCCTCTGTTAGTCCCCTACCACTGGTGGATAACACCCACCACTCCCCCCATGGTGACCACTGTCTCTGCAACATTTTACACCTCCTCAAGTATTGCACAACAGAATACAGTACCCAGTCCCCAGCAGACAGCAGATCAAAGTTGCATGAAGGACTGACAAACAAATATAAGGTCTGAAGGGATGATTCTAAGCTAAAGCGATGGGATCAAAGGTTAAGGTCACAATGACCTATTTTTGGTGTGTGGCACACTTGTATCCCACGAAGTATCCAAAGACCAGATCTAAGTATCAATGTACAAGGATATGGCCCACACACATTTTTATTCATGACAGGGTCAAAGATCATGGTCGCAATGACTTAATTTACACACCCCTATATCCCAAGAAGTATCCAAAATGCCAAGGTTGGTATGTCCAGGGACATGCTATAGATGGACAGCCAATGGGAGTGCTAATCTGTTTAGCGGCCAACTGGGCGCAGCGCGCCATTGACCACCACTGAATTCTACTTGCTATAGCTGAAATCTGCCAAAAACTGCCAAGACATTTTACTGCCCATGTTAAGGTACAAAAAGTCTATCAGCGCTTAACTTGTCCATAGCACAGTGGTTCTGAGTGTATGTGTTTTATTTTATATCACTGATGTCTTCTTACTTAAATTCTGTCTTGCACCAACATTACTTGTCCCAGATCCCAGAAAGCAATTTTCTCACCCCACTGCGAAAGCAAAGGAAACCAGAAAGATAAAGCAGCCCACACTGAGGCCTGCCAGCACTTAAAATACTTTCTGTACCTCATGTAGCACATGACATACAATTCCATGTTGAAATAAGTGTAACAGCCTTACCAAAATCACCTCTGTTGCATGTGAAAAATATACAGCCCTTAACAAAGTTTTTTGAGAAAACATGGACAGTAACCAAATACATGTCCAAGATAATACTTTTACACTCCCAAGATAACACATTTACGTGCCTAAGACAATGTATCTACATTTTGTTAAGTTTTCAACCCTTTCCTAATGAAAATAAAATTGAGTCAATACCTTTCATCAGTGCTACTGACCTGGGATGTACCACAAAAGGTCTTGTCCCAAATATAAGCAAAAATGTTATCTATTAACTCTTTCAGTGCCAATCATGTCTCAAGTCAATCTACTTTAGTCGAACTAGTCTGTGTATCACTAGGTTTCCTCGTAAAAAGACCTTTCATTCAAGTACATGTACCAGTATGCATATAGTTTGAGAGAATACCCCAGGTCAACAGCTTTTCTTGGCGCGCACTGGGCGCAGACTCAGTCCAAAATTAGCACTGAAAGGGCCAACATTAAAACAGACAATGGTTTACATCAGGTCATTTTGAGGGCAATCTGAGCTGAAAAAGAGTTTTAACACTGCTGACCCAGGGATGCCATTACATGTTTATTTTCATGAAAATGTTCCAAGCATGAAAACACATTTTGTACTATCAAAGCCTGGCCCAACTTTTAAACAAATTAAATGCCTTTTGCAACTATATAATTTTGCCATTTTTTGTGGAAGTACACGACTGTTTCCCAAGTGGTATGGCCTTCATGAAATCATGGGCATTACATGCAAATTAAATCTCTTGCCTGAATTTTGAAGCATCCTGGGCAGTGATTTGGACAAACTGCTGATATGGTATCTACATATGAGCATGACTCTGGTACCTCGTTACTGTAATATCTTTATCGCCCATTCACGCCATTGTAATATTACAAATTTTACAAAAATGTTCATCAGGAATTAACACCTACCCCCTCCCCCCCCCCCCCAACAACATGCACTAAATATATCTTTCCTCAGGGTTCATACACATTAACACCTCAGAAATTCAGTGATTTTTCAGACACTTTCCAAAGAGAGATTTGCACAAATCGTGGACATCTGATGGTATTTTGACAAACTACATGCATTGAAAAATCAGTGGAACATTGGAAAAGAAAACGATCATACAATTAAAAAAAATATTTTACATCAAAATCAATTTTCAAGGACTTTCAAGAGTTTTCAACATGCATATGAAGCTAGTTTTCACTTAAACCAACCACTAAACAATAATCACATTTTTTTTGCTTTGGTCTTATCCTTGATGCTCCATCAAGTATTCCAGACTTACTTGCTTTCAAGTTCAGCCACTTTTCGGTTAGCCTGGTAAACCTCCTCCAAATGCTTCAGACGCTCGATACGTGCGTCTGTTATCATCTTCTCAGTTTCTATTGAGCTTTGTTCCAGGGCAGCAATCCTTGCATCTCTGCAAGTCACAAAGGGTACAGGGTTTGCAGTGTTAACCCTGTAACATGTTATACAGTTAGTACAAACTTAAAACACACACACCCTTGGGGCATCAAGCAAAACTTACAAAAAAAAATGGCGTTCAGAGAACGGATTACCCTCGGCCCCAACAATCTTTCTTTTTTCTCAATTCTGAAGCTGGGACTTTTAATGGTAACTATTTTCTACCACAATACACAGAAATATTTGTAAGTAATCTCTATTTAGGACAGGTGCCATAATTCGGTGTAACTGCACCAAAAATTTGATGACGCTGTGATGGATCCTTGTTGAGATGTCATGGTAACATCGTCCCCTTGTGCGCCACTCAGATGGCTTCCAAAGAAATACTTTAAAAAGTTTCATAAAAAGTTAATAAACACAAAGAGGATGCTGATTTTTAAGTAGGAATCTGGTCATTGTAAGATGCATCTCTGACAAAAATTTCGTAAAGCTGTGGTCATTATTTTCTGCGACATCGTGATAACCCTGTCAGTGCTGACGCCACTCGGACGGCCTTCATATAAATACAATATAAGTTTCATGAAAAGTTTAGAAATAATCAGAAGAAACTGGTTTTCAAAAGGCACCTGGTTCATCATAAGATTCTTCTCTGACAAACATCTGATAAGCTACTGAGAATATTTTTGAGATATAGTTACGTTGTCTCCTTGTGTGCCACTCAGATGGCATCGAAATAAATACTTCAAAAATTTCATAAAAAGTTTGAAAATGATAAGAAAACGCTGATTTTCAATAGGAGACTGGTCCATTATAAGGTGCATCCCTGACAAAAATTTGGTAAAGCTTTGGTGAATATTTTTTGAGATATCTAGGTAATGTCAACAAGATGGACGAACAGACAACGTAGGTGACGACAAGACCCTCTGGAACTTTATGTACCGAGGGTGAAAAACTGGCAAGTCCGTTATTATAACTTCTACTCTATATAATAAGCAACTTAACAAAGGAAAAACGTTAATCATAAGAGCACATCAGGTTTCATTTAGCATGTCAAATAAAAAGGTTGAAAGTCTTGCTGACAGCAGACCTCTTCAGAATGGGACAGTATATTTGAAATGCTGCATGTTGTATGAAGGCATCACAATAAAGGATTACTTTTACATGATATTAGCACTTTACCCCTTAAACTAGTCAACGAAAAGTAAGTCTTAAATGTTGTTTCCAAATTCACGCAGGGGACGACAAGACCCTCTGGCACTTTACGTGCCGAGGGTAATAAAAATGAACTGACAAGTCTGTTATCATAACTTCTACTCTATATAATAAGCAACTTAGCAAATGAAAAACATTAATCATAAAAGCACAGCAAGTTCATTTAGCATGTTAAACAAAAATGTTGAAACTCTTGCTGAGAGTAGACCTCTTCAGAATGGGACAGTACATTCGAAATGCTGCATGTTCTGTGAAAGCATCACAATAATTGACTACTTTTACATGATATTAACACTTTACCCCCAGTCAACCGAAACTGACAGTCTTAAATGTTGTTTGCAAATTAAATTTTCTGACTTTTGTACTTTTTACTTTTGACAAATGGGTCAACACACAAAAATTCATTGAACAAAAGGCCCATGGGCCTAATGCTCTGCTGGCATAGTGGCTATATTGCACCTGTTCATTTCAAAGTTGTGAGTCCTCAAGTAGCTTCTGAACATATAAAGCTTAAATGTAAAAGTTGTCCACCAGATCGCATTTCGCTCCACATGTTATCATAGCTTATTTGTGCAACTCCTGTGATGGATATTGCTGCATGTGCCAACACAACAATGAGTGAGGTCCTTAACTTTATGTCCTCAGTGACATTGGGACAGAAGATCAAGGACACCCACATTATGTAGCACAAGAGGCCCACAGGCCTGCCTGGTGCTGTGCCGACATTGCCACTGAAGTACAAGCTACACCCTGCCATTACAAAATCACCTCTTTTAACTTTACAGGCATTGTGACCTTACAAAAAAAGGCCACGGTCATTGATATATATACATACGATTCTAGCTTTGGACTTTCTCTATATATCCTATAAATTTGGCAAGTCTAATCCAATTACTTTTCCAAACATGGAATTTTCATATCTGAAAACACATTTTGGCTCATAATTTCAATCAAATTATAGGTGGCGCCACTAGTATCATTACCAACTTAGACTTTGACCTCCCCCACAATCCCACCAAATTCGGTGAAGATCTGAAACAAAATCAAGATGCTAAAGCGTTTGCAAGATTTTCATATTTTGACCCCTATAGTGCATAATATTGTAGGTGGCGCCACCAATATTGAATAGAACCTAGATTTTTATACCCCCTATAAGTCCTGAAAGTTATATTTGGCCAACATGAAAACTGTGGACAGTACTGCGGTCACAAGATTTTCACATTTTGACCTGTATATTACATAATATCATAGGTGGCACCACCAACATTGATTTTGACAAAGATTTTTATACGCTTCATAACTCCTAAACGTTATATGGGCCTCTCTCAAGAATTGTGGGGTGCAGAGCATTCACAAGATGACCCCAATATCCACACTGGCCATTTGACCTTGACCTTCAACTCGGATTAAAAAATTGTTACATTCAGAGTGTGTGCCCCGCATCCAGCTTTCCATATACAGTCTGTTTGTTCAAATCGGGTTATAACATTTCGAGTTATTGAGGAAAAACAAAAAACTTGGACAAGCACCAAACTCCATAGTTACTGGGTCACAGTGACTCAAAAGGCAGGTCACCAAGTACAGTTTTATGTATATTATATTCTGAAGTGGACTTTTGATCTGGAGGCTCTATTCTCTTTGCCATTGATGTCCAAGCTACAACAGGCAATTACGGACACGAGTGGTCTCATAAGCTCTGCGACCTTTGGTCAGCATAGCTAAAAATAGAAAAAAAAAATAGCAAAGCCACATGTTGAACAAATTATGGTTTAGATGTCCCCATGCAATTCCGAAGCAATTGGCTAAGCACTTTCAAAGAAGAAAAAAGTACTTGTGAAGATTTTGCGAAAAAATTTGGTAGAAATCCACCTGAGATACAGTCACAACAAGTTTGAAGTGAATCTGATTAATGATTTTGGAGAAGTTGAAAACGTGAATTTCCATTCCAATAATTATCCCCACTGACTTGCATAGTAATCAGTGGGAACGCATGCAAAAACCAACAAGTATCAAAATTGTAAAAATTTGTCAAAAACCAGGGCTCTTGCATATCACTTTTTAGTAAAAAACTTTGTTTACCCCTCCCACAAGTTACACATCCACTGAGTTTGAGAACAATCTCAGTAACAGCTCTGGACAAGAAGTCAGAAATAGCCTCAACACACCCAAAAATTTGTAAAAAAAAAAAGAAGATATAAGATCAAAATTGCAGCACCTGCTGTTGAGTAAATCAAGGTCTAGGGGTCCCCAGAAGTGTCCCTACACAATTTCAAAGTAATTGGCTTGGTGGTTTTGGAGATTTTTTAAAGATTTTGCCTAAAAATGAACAAAAACTGTGACCATTTGAACAAATTTGGTAGACACCCACATGAGGTACATCCCCACCAAGTTTCAAGTGAATCTGGGCTACGGTTTTTGTTGAAGTCAAACATATGGATTGTGAACAGACTGATGGACAGACAGATGATTGACCTCAGTATAACCTCAGTGGACTGACAGGTCAGCGAAGGTTACAAAAAAAAAAAAAAATCATTTACTGATTTGTATTTCCTCTGTGACCTTGAGAAAGTTGGTCCAGGTCATCCATTTTATGCATAATAAAACCTCTACATGATACACATTTGTGGCACACTTGGTATCATTAACCTTATTCTTTTTCAACACAATTGGAATTAATGTGTTGTTAACACATTTTAGTCCATAACTTTTGTAATACTGTAGGTGGCACCACTGGATTTCAATGTGTTTTTTTCTTTTTGCTCGCTTGATATTTTTTACCAAGTTTCATGATGATTCCTAAATATCTTTTCGAAAAACAGCATTCATTCCTGATATTTTCTTTATTTTTGGCCTAAATATTACATAATACTATTATAAGTGGCACTGCCAATATTGAACCTGACCCAGATTTTCATTCACTTGTCAAGTCCAGAAAGTTATATAGGGCTACCTTAAGAACTGACTGTATCTTTAATCACAAGCATAAGTTTAAGGACAGACGGGCAGACAGACACAAGTGATCGCATAAGCTCAACAACCTAAGGTCAGCAGAGCCAAAAAGTTACTGCATCTTAAACAAATAAAACTTACTGGAAGCTGGGAATACACATACATGCCAACTAAAAATGCAAAGAGTATATATACTCAAGTCTTATCAGCCTGGCGCAAGAGTAACATGTTACTATACTTGTATAACTAGCACTTCAATTTCAGGTGAGAGTAACTGCAGCATTCAAAAGAATGACTACAACAGCCCCCTATACATGCTATGACTGAAAACAGGCATTCAAGTGCAGTAATCATGTGCAACTTACTTTGGACAAGAAACTGCATCTATGGCAAGTTGTCTCATGGCACTCTCCTCCAGAAACCTCTGCTCCCACTGCAATCACATCATGATATATTATAATAACAGGGGCCTCTTAAGACCACTGCAATCACATATCAACGGCATAACCCGACTTCTGTTGACCAAGAAGATAAGAGGCATTGTGTGATTGCTCTAGATTAGTGACACCCTCTTGCAATCAAGTGGGCTAGGCTCAATATAGTAAATCTAAAAGACAAAAGACAAAAAAAAAAAAAAAAAAAAATCAGACCACATTTCAGCAGAGTGACATAAACTGACACTTGCTTCTGACATTTCTTTTTTGGATAGGGCACTATGGATGAGAAAATGCTGAAGTGATTCACTCGCAGCCCCATGGGTCCAGCTTTACTCATACATGGGTCCTGTGACCTTGAACATGAAGTCAGTCACCAGAAAGTCAAGAAAATGAAGTCAGTCACCAGAAAGTCAAGAAAATGGTATCAAGGTGCATGAGGTAAATTTGAGTTTCATGTGATGACTCAGTCTTCAGATATTGTGTTCACAAACAAATGGCAGAAGGACATCTTTTATATATATTATATATCTTACCAGTATTTTAGGACATACAAAATTGAGTTTCTCTTTTGCCTTTTTTGCAATTGATGTGAAGGTAGATTTTTTTTTTTTCTCAAAAAAATCATTGGGGAAATTGCCTTTTCTTTTTTTTTTTTTTTTGAACTTCCCCAACAAAGGTATATGGGAGCATCAAACTCAGAAAAAATGGTTACTACATGATCAAAGTTGGGCACAATTACTTCACTTGAAGAACATTTCAGTATGTTAAAATTCTTGATGCAAGACATAAAGATTAAAATATTTTGACAAGATGCATGGAGCATGTAAAAGGTCTCCTTTCAAAGGATTTATAGTGTCAAATGAGAAAGAAGCTTGAAGCTGAAAGCCCTTTCTGACACCCTGACAGTGAGGCACTGGAATAACTCTACAAATTAATCATTTCAAGAGTAGTGTATGCAAGTAGCAGAATCTCTTTACTGGCCAGAGCCAAAATTTATAGGTCCAGCAAAAAATAATATTACATGACTGTATATATGCAACTTTTCATGTGTTTCTTGTACTGCAAAGCATTTAAGGCCACCTTTTCCAATTTTGACAGTCTTGTCATGATATCTTTTGTGTTCACTGATGTACTTCTACTGGCTTACTAGCATATATGATCAGGCTGCATTCTTTAATCACGTGAGCTAATACTGTTGGCATTTACCATTGTTCACAGCTGATTTTCATTATTGTTACATTCAGCCTCAAATTTCAGTTGCTCTTGTTGGTTCCTCATGTTTAATCCTAAATAAAATAGCCTCACATAGGGTTACAAAAATTTGGGTGGTGCCTGTTGAAACCCTTACCTCAGAGTGGATGACTAAGCTACTTATGTTGCTGTTCCTTTAGCTGAAACTTACAGTCATCTGAGCGATAAACAACCGAAAACTCAATAATAATTCCCACTGTATGGTCAAGTAAGTACACAGTAACTAACTCAGAATACATATATATATATATATATATATATATATATATATATATATATATATATATATATATATATATATATATATATAGTGAAACCTGTTTTGAGAGACCACCCCTAGGGCAGGCTAAAAAGTGGTCACACAAGGCAAGGTAATCTCTCAATGGAGGTGCAATAACATGGGAAAGATGGCAAAAGGGACTTTGGAAATATGGTCTTAAAAGGCTGGTGGTCTTTCATCACAGTGGTCTCTCAGAACAAGTTTCACTGTATATATATATATATATATAGTTATGTGGTGATAAGTTTAAAAACATAAGGGTTAATTTGTCGTATAAAATGTATATTGTGGCTGCAGAATTAAGCTGCAGTGCAAGCACATTTTGAACTTGACACAGTTAAAATGCCAAGTGTCAGCATGCCAGGAAGTTTTGAGTGATCGCCAATCTTGCTTGGTTTTGATTGGTTGAGAAAGATCCACTGATGGGTTCAGTGAGTGAAAGGCGATCATAGTGGGGACAGGATTAGGCTTTCTCTCCCAAATAAAAAGGGCTGTGCACTGCTGTTTGCCGTCAAACATCCGAAATGTCTGACCCGTGCATATAGCGAACGGGGTGCACGTTTAAATATTGGTAGTGTTCCTGCTGTAGCCAGGCGTTCAACGTGAGTATTGGTTAGTTGAGAGCTTGTGTATGCTCTAATATATGCTGTACTTTAGTGGATCTTGTGTAATCAACCATTTAAAAAAATGTAGGCTTGTGGTTAAGCCATTTTTGAGCACTTGTATGCTCCAATATTGTATTTGTGAATCTTGTGCGGTTCACTAATTAAATGATGTAGGCTTTGAAATAGCCAGTTTTGACGAGGAAACCAGTGTAAATATATTTTTCAAAGCTTTGTTAGCTCTCCAATGTGGCGTTTTGTGTGATATTTGTCAAGTGTTTGTCTTGAGATTGCACAGCAAATCCTGTAAATTAATACGTCTTATTTTTGGTGATTGATAAGACCAGAAAGTTGGAAAAAAACTAAACCACAGTTTGGGTCTGACAATTTAAAACAGGTTTTTACAAAATTACAAGATAATGTTCTAGGTTTTATTTTATTTTTCTAATACTGCCCTTTGATTCTGAGTTGCAGCCCGGAGGTTGATTGGACAAGCCCGGCCAACCACTTTGTGTAAAACCTATCAAACAAGTGTACGGACATTATAGACGAACTGCCAGTTTCTGCCGTGCTGTGCTTTTTGTGTAAAATGTGAGTCAATATATTTGAAAAAAAGCTTTGTCTTTGTGTTCTCTTCACGTCAGTAAAAGTGTAGCGTTTCCATTTTCTTTCTGTTATTGAGGGCCAGGTTGGCACAAGATGTGCTAGGTAAAGCCACCTCGTATCATTATACATACATACATATATATATATATATATATATATATATATATATATATATATATATATATATATGATGACAGTATTTTCACCACCAACTTGCCCTGAAGTAGGGGATGCATCAGTGTTTCGCCTCATCGTCCACTGTCTCTATTTGGATTTTTTTTTAATGTGAATTTTTGCACTCCTATTGATTACCATGCAAGTCAATTGGGTCGGCAATGGTAGTTCACATTCTGACTTCTTTAGAACCGTAAGCCACATTCACTTGAAACTTGGGGTACAGATACTCCATAGATTTGGGGAATTTTTTTCATAGGATTGTGATGACCTTCAGGTCATATATCAAGGTCAAAACACTTTGCAAAATAAAATGGTTTTCCTGCCACATCTTTAAATGGGTATGACTGAAGTCTATCAAACTTTGTTATCATTTACCCAGCAGATACTTCCCTTAAATTTGCTAAGAGGTGACTGAGGTCAAAAGTCAAGGTCAAACTTTCTGTAGAATAATGGTGGCTTTCTTAGGAGGATGGCCTCTGGTGAGAGGTGCCTGCTCGGGAGATGATAATGTTTTCACACCAAAAAATCGCTTCTGGTTACTTTTTTTTTTTTTTTTTTTTGGGGGGGGGAGGGCTTTTATAGTGCTTATTACATAACTTGTAACTATTATAACAGCAACCTGTAATATACATGGACCTTGGCCTGCAATGCGGGAGACTTGACCTAGGCTTGGTTAAATGTATTACCAACAGAAGAAAGATTAACAACCCAAAAACACAATGGGTCCTCCCTGCCCTGCCCCTTGGGAGTGGACCCATAAAAACGCTCCATACGTACCCCCCTCCCCCCTTGCCAGCCATGTGGTTTTCAAATTTACCAACACATTGTGGCAAGATCAACAATACATGCAAGACTGCACAATGAGTTAACAAAAATTTATGGATTTCCACTATAAACATCATGTAACTATGTACTAGTCACTTAATTAGCAACAGAGTTTCATTCTGAGAACATACTAGATTTAGTATATTAAGATAATGCCAAAGATAAAGAGACTCCATCTGACTAAATCTTGTTGGTCTTTATCAATGATGGACCAATCTGGGATAATGAGTGACCCATCATTTAGTTTGGATAAAACTCATCACCTACCCGGACCAGCTCTGCTTCCAGATGCAGGATCTTTTGTTCCTTTTCCTGCATCTGGCGAATTAAACTCTGGATGCTGGTGGGAGATTCGGAGTCTGAAGAGATGCCCTCATCTGTGTCTGATGTTTTTCCAAGTCCGGCCTGCAAGTAAATAGTATGAAGTTCATATAATGTTTTCAAAGGAGCTTAAGTCTCACACAGTTTCTTTTTTTCCCCAAAAATTGCTTGTCAATTGAGGGAGTCTCCATTTTTTGTACACTGAACATACAGAAATGACAAATGGGAAAAATCTACAATACTATTGGAATGACAAACAGTAATTTGTGTTGAAACTATTACATTCCATGATTTTTTTTTTTTTTTTTTTTTTTTTGGCAGTCTACTTGGTATATGACCAATTTAGTTAATGTTATGATTTTGTGAAAGATCAGGACTACTTCCTTTTTTTTTTTTCCTATTTCTGTGTTCATTATACTTTTATTAGTATTATGACTTTAATATTCACAGGCATCCAAAGAAGACAAATTGGAAAATTTTATACTGCCGAGAAGGGGAAGAAAACCTTTATGTCCATCACATCCCCACCTCCCCTGAGGATGACAGAATTCCATGTCTTTTTCTACTTGTTTAAAATGTATAGAATTTCTTTCCAAATAGACATTACACATGAGTAAAAAAAACACATACAACCCCCCCCCCCCCAAAAAAAAAAAGTTTTAAGTTACAGTCCCAGCCAAACACAGAATTTTAATACATACCTGCGGATTCTTGAGACATCGAATTTCTTCTTCTAGTTTACCACGAAGCATCTGCTCTATAGATTGGCGTTTCTCTGTGGCTGCCTGAAGCTGAGACAATGCCTTCTGTAGATCATCCACTTTCTCTTCTTGTGCTTGTCGTTTCCGACGCTGAACAAACCAATGAACAAATGGTGGAAAGAAACAAATGAACAACCAACAAACCAAATACATCATTGTGCATGTATTCATCTGAGGAACATAATCTGAATTTTATGAATATGAGGTCTGAATTAAATCTTTCTCTCTGTGCATCATCATTCTTGTCTCAGAAAATATATGTGTTGAATGAAGTGTGACTAGCAGTAAATTGAAATTAAGGACATTTAAGGGCACATACTTCTGGAATCAAAATAAATAATTCCAAGTTTTATAAATTTTCTTTCAAATTATTCTCCATTTCAAATACTTTCAATTATTAAGTCACTGATTATTCTAATTCTCAGCCAATCATTACACATAGCTCATGACATCACTTGATAGGAATGAAGCAAACTTCTGTCCCTCTGAAGACATTTGGTACAGTAGTGTTTAGCACCAGGTTCCCTTCCCAATATACACATATATGCATACATGTTACAATACCTATTTTCCCGGGGACATATATATGCACAGAGATGAAATAATACTTATCAGACAGGTATGTGGACATGAACAAACTTAATATTTTTGACATGTATGTAAGCAAGTGTACAGACATGTAAATTTATACTTATTTGACAATAGGAAAGGTCAGAATTCGCTCTAAGGTGTGTATCCCCCCCCCCAATACACAAATGAATACACACATTTGGAGGGCTAGAGCTGTATATTCCCATTAGTTTGTATGTTAAAGCAACCTTGAATGAACTAGTCACTTTTGTAGCTATGGTTATATGATTTTTGTGAGGTATTTAGTAATGCACTTAGATTTACTGTCTGAAATTTGGTGTTTCTATGTGCAGTAGTTTTCAAGTTATTAAGTTGCAAATTACAATGTAAAGCAATGGGAATATATAACCCTAGCCCTCCAGTGACTGCAGTGCCCTCTTTTAGGCAGTTCTTGAACCTTCTGTTCTTGTCCCTGCCTACTACACACGCACAGACAATTTATAACTTGTTTAACAGGCACATAATTGCTTTCTGGCTACTTACCTCCTCCTCAAAGCGAACAACGTGTGTCTGAGCGTTGGTGAGTGCATTGTCAAGAACATCAATGTGTGTACGTTGTTCTTGTAAAGTAGAGCGTTGAGCAGCTACTTCTATCTCTAGACGTTCCTTGGCAGCTGTTAGTTCACGTGCTGAAATATGTGAGAACTTGCATAATCATCTGCACCCACATCTCATTATGGGTTTTAGCACATAATAAAATGCTTTAACTTGCAGGTACATGTATCAAAACCGACTTAACTACAGTGAACCCTGGTTATAATCCTATCTGTTCCCTGCAGAATCCGTCAGATACCTAAATGTCAGTTAAATGGGTCAAACAGCATGGGAATTTGGCTTTAGGTCCCCCCCAAACTTGTCATTATTTGAATACGTTAGCAGACCAGAATGCCGTTATATAATGAGATTTCACTGTATGATTAAATCGTCAAGTTCTCCGTACTGTTGAAGCAACACTTCATTTTGTTGCTCTTTTGCAACCATAAAAATACGATTACTCCCCTGCAACACAGAGCATACTTGCTCAGGAAAACTGCATTTCAACCAGCACAACTGACAAGACTCAATTCAGCATATGCTGCAATGAAAGGTGAGGATCTTTGTTGGTTTTCATATTGCCTGGCAAGTCATACAGCTGCTGCCAATGTGACTCTTCCAGCACTAGACCAGCCTAAGGTGCTTCCAGGAGGTAAAGATTTGTTGCAAATATAGCATTTTTTCATAAAATTAATCAAAATTGTCCAAAGATATATGAACTTTTTCAACTACAGCATTTAAAACAATAGGCCCATGGGCCTAATGCTCTGCTGGCATCACGCCTACATTGTACCTACAGCTTCATTCCAAAGTTGTGAGTCAAGTGGCTTCTGAACACATAAAGCTTGTGATTTCAGTATCTGACTTATCCACCAGATGGCACTTTGCTCATGTAATCCTAGCTTATTTGTGCAATTCCTGTGATGGATATTGTTGCATGTGCCACAACAGCGAGCTAGTCCTTAACTTTATGACCTCAGTGACACTGGGACAGATCAAAGTCACCTGGATTATGCAATACAAAAAAAATCACATGGTATACATTTATAATGCATGTACATCTAGAATCATCAGTCTCATTCTTTCTGACGTTAATTAATTACGTCTTAAAACACATTTCCTGATATTTGGCCTTGACTTACAGGTGGTGCCACCAGTATCAGGATACATGTACTTCAACATTTTTGCCTGCCCCAACATGTCCCACAAATTTCAAGAGGCTACCTTGAAAATTGTTGATGCCATCATGTTGACAAGCAAATTGTTTACGGGTGGACGGAATGACAGCTGGCTGGACATGAGTAAACGCATAGGTCTGCAACCTATGGTCCGCTGAGCTAAAAATTGGGGAGAAAATTTACACAGCCTTGCTTATGATCTCTGCAGGACTTTAGGCAAGAGCACGAGACATAAACCAGTCTTACTTTGCGTTAGTAGTTTGGCAATTATGGCATCCTTCCGTCCCAATTCTTTCTTCAGTTCGGAGTCACTTAGATTGGGACTACTGTAGACTTGCTACAAAAACAGTAACACGCAATGTGAAAAAAGAAAAAAAATCCATCGCATGACATTCACTTTAATACAGGCAAGAAATTTCCCCTTAGAGCTGATAAACAATTGTCCCCTTAAACTGATCAAACATTAAAAACCAAATGTGTGGTCTTTCCATGCTTACCCTCCCCCCCCCCCCCCCCCCCCCCCCCCCGCACTGCCCTGCCCTGCCCTGCCCATCTGTATATATATCATGATTTAACTTATGAAATTTTGACATAAGCATGCCCAGCAGTTTTTCCCAGTCACATTCAGGTGTGCTCCCCATTCCATTTTGAAGTACTATTTTGAAATGTGACTAGTCTGCACATGAGGAACACCCAAAGCACAGCGGAAGTGCACCCCTTTTGTTCGCACCTGGCCACATCTAGGCATACATGGGTTTTTTGGCAGAGACTTTATTTCCAGATGGTATTGTAGTAATACTCACCTCTTTGGGTTGGGAGAGGGCTCCATCCAGCTGGTCTAGGAATGTGCAGACAGTAAACAGAAACAAACAAATTAGTATCAAGAGTACAGGCATTGTTTTATTTCAGTAGCCAGTCAGTATCATCATACAACATGTTAACACTTCAGATAATCTGAGCAGTTGGGTTTGTCTTCCGCCAACATATATGTGCATGCTTGTTTAAAAAAATTCACTTCCTCCACGAGGCTGTTCTTACTGTACTACATGTGGGGCCACTGACACCATTTTCTGGGTTTTAGTGAACAGAAGTTTGAACTAGGAATGGGTAGTATTTGATTATCTACTTTGGAGTTGCGGGATTTGTGCTCCAGTTTACACACACAAGCTCTTGTCAACATAGAAATTAACAACCTAAAGACAACGTACTAATTAAAAGATAACACTTTTCGCTGTAAAAAAATTACAATGTGAAATATCCTGCATGGGAGTAGCCTTCATTTTACTACTTTTGAACAATGTTAACAAAAACATAAAATAAAATAAATAAATACATAGACGGGCCTGCACAAATCATATAACCCATTGTTTCATTTGCACAGAAGTTGCATAGTTCAGTTGTGTAATTCATTTACCATTCACACAACTTTTGGTGACAAGACACACATCACTGTTTAAAAAGGGTTACGGAAAACAATAACAGTTACGCATAATTTCAATTTGTGCTCGTCTGAATAGTCTGACATAGCATTGGTTCCCCTAGTTAACTCATTCCATACCAGTCCCTGATTTTGCTACATATTTACCTAGATTTAAGACGGCAATTGTATGTTTAAATTCTTCATGAAAAGAGCTTTCGTTCAAGTACCAACATGCCTATAGTCTTAAGTCAGTGGTTCTGGCACTGCCTGGCAAGTCATGCTGCAGCTGTAGCATGACTTGCCAGGCAGTGCCAGAACCACTGACCAAGGCCTGTGACCATAGTATGAAATGAGTTAAAGCCACTTGGCAATCTGAACTCTTGTATGCTCTGCTTACTAAGATAATAAAAAATGGCAGTTCAGAAGGGCACACCCTGAAGTCTCTCTCACTTCTTTATATCTCTTGGCACCAACCTTTCATGTTCCTGTTTGATTCTCTCAGCCTGTGGATCTCCTGTTCCAGTTTGTATCTCATTGCTTTTTCGAGGTTTTCTCTTCTTTGTGAATGTTTAACAAGAGCATCATGAGACTCATGTATTTTCTGGATCTCCATTTCTACCTGGAAGTATTCAACCAAAGTGGAGGTTGAAGGCAGGGTTTCTGCCAGAGTTAAATTTTACGGTACTCAAATACATCGTATTCTAAAGTAAAAAGTCTAAAAATAAAGACTTTATGGAGAATTTGGGGTTATACAGGGCCTGTATGTTTCTATTTTAAAAAACTTGAAATTCCGTTTGACCAGCCAGAAATTTCCAAATTCCGTTTCAGTAGTTCTCTTTGTATGTAAAACAGCAAATTCCGTTTCAGAGGTGACAAAAATTCATTATTCCGTTCCGTTTCCGTTAAAAATGGAAAAATACAGGCCCTAAGTTATATATACCAAATTTTATTTTTTTGCCAAAATTTTAGGGTAAGCAAAAGTACCCTTGAAGTTTTTTTAGGGTGTGCTATTTTACCCTTTTTACCCTCTGGCAGAAACCCTGCAAGGAATCTTTTTCTGTGCAAGAATGGACATGTGTATTCATGCATGTGTACTCTTCACCCATTTTAAAATCTGCATCAGTGGTATTGTGCTGTAACATTTGCCTGAAGCTTTTTTCATACCTGCTGGAATATGTCATTGGCCAACTGTCCCAGGAGTTTCAAAACCAGACAGGCACAGGGCAAAATGACTAGCTGCAGTTTGGCTCATGTCTGCCCACTTTCAGGAAACAATAAACGTATGCACAATCCTGCATGTTGCACCCTGTTCTTTTGCAACTTTGCCCCCTTCCCCTCACCCACCCACACACTATGGAACTTAATGAAACACCTGCATGAGTGTTCTGTATACCATGTTCACATTGGGAAAGTGCATCTAGGTATGTCTTGGATGGAAACAAACTGTTACAATCAAACCTTCCTAAACCGAACACCCTTGGGACCAGAAAAAAAGTGTTCAGTTTAGTGAGGTGTTCGGCATTGGGAGGTTTGATAGCATTGATAGTATATATTTGGGACCGAGAAATGGTGTTCAGTATAGGGAGGTGTTTGGTTAGACAGGTTTCACTGTATATAGTATTTACGATGCAATCTGGAAAGTGGCTTTTTGACACTGTTACAAATGTGTACAGAATGAAAAATCCTGCACTTTTTTTTTGCAGCGTTTTTTGTTTTTAATACATAAAACATACACTTAGGAGTTTCCATAAACATGCAGTGGTACTTAAGTGTCACAATATTAATCACCTTCACATTTGTTGCTGAACACCTTCAAACTACGTCAGTCATTTGTGCCAGGGGGAGCTTGGACTTGGCTGAATAGCAGTTAGTACCAGAGGCTTGGCACAACCAGTTTCAATAATTAGTTGATATCATCAGGACAGCTTGAAAACAGCAGTGGCTCTAACATCCTTGTATGGTTATACTTGTCACGACATACATGTGCACTGTGCTTCCATGTGAAGCTTCACTCTATCAGTGTCACATTATGGACTGCATCAAGAGCTTTCCTCCGCACACTTCAGATGCACTGCGCCCAAAGCGCGCCAAGGAAAACTTCTGACGTGTATTCTCATCTCATAGATACAACTTCAGGCATGCTGGTACTTGAATAAAGGCCTTTTTACAAGGAATATCAATCTAGTACCCTTTTCATAATTCACAGCAGTTCCTTTTAAGACGTTTAAATTTAGTCACAGTTGACACTGAAAGGGTTAACTGGCCACAACTGTTTATTTAATCTTCTACATTCTTCAAATAAGGAAGTACTGTTATTAACATAGACATAGTTTACTTCCAGCAACTGTTGGAGATAGGTTGAATCAGCTAATTTTGTTTACTGTGCTGATGCCTTGGACAGGGCCTAGCTATATATAGGCAATGTTGGGGTTACAATTTCTTTACTTTAACCTGACTATGTACAGTTTTCCATGTGCATGTCCACACTTTATTATTATTAGCAGTAGTAGAAGTAGTAGTTTTACTGCTCTTACATTATCATGTTGCTTTGGAAGTTAACAGAGTTTTGAAAACATCAAGGCAATCATGCACAGCACCAGTCCTTGCAGTGTTGTCTGTTAACCCATTGCCCTTGATTTAACTCATTCCATACTGTGGTGACAGGCCTTGGTCAGTGGTTCTGGCACTGCCTGGCAAGTCATGCTGCAGCTGCAGCATGACTTGCCAGGCAGTGCCAGAACCACTGACTTAAGACTATATGCATGTTGGTACTTGAACGAAAGCTCTTTCCATGCAGAATTTAAATATGCAATTGTCATCTTAAATCTAGCTAAATATACAGAAAAATCATGAACTGGTATGGAATGAGTCAAGACGGGTCAACAGCTTCTGGTAGTTTCTTGGTACAGGGCATATAATATTCTAACAAGTCTCATTTAATATTCACAGGTATATGTGCTGCTTGCCGTGTCACAGTGACCCACATACATGACCTTGTGACCCACTTTTTTTGGGGGGGGGGGCACAACATCCTTGAGTTCAGATACATGTGTGTAAAGTTTTACGAGGTGTAAGTCAAGGGACAACAGAACAATAACCCGGACATGGACATGAAGCGTCCTGAATGGACGGACACATACAAAGTACTTACTATATATGCCCCTCCCCTCAGCAGGGAAGTGTCATTACAGGCCAGACAATCTTACATGGATAAACATCACATTTGACACAGATACTCCACTCAGTAACATAATTTTGTTGCATGCCACACCCTTAGGTTGAGTTACAATTGTATATCAAGTTTCATGAAGCTAGGTCGCAAATCATAAAAATAAGATGATTATAAACAAAAATGTATTGGCAGTTTTACATGACTGTACATATCATTGTGACCCAAATACACAATGTACTCGACCTAGTGTCCCAGTTTTGTTGCATGACACACTGTGAGGCCAAGATATACATATAGAAAATCTCTGACGAGCACTGTGTCTCAATCAACAGATGTGACAAGCTATGTCTTTAAGGGCATATACAAAATGAAGTCTCATGCCAAGTCATGTATGCTATGAAAGACCTAGCAAGTCACATCTGTTGATCAAGATGCATGCACAAGGTCTCAGCTTCTATTTATCTTCTGTTAAAAAGCAAAAAGACAACATTTTGATAAAATATTAGCACATTTATAAAACATTATTAAAAGTGTTAACTGAATGACAATGCTTTCTTTAATGATAGTTTTGCCCTGGCCCTGCACATCTTTTGTACTTCTGAACCACAAAATGGGTCTTCTGCAAGTTTTGCACAAAGTACCATATCTTGAAATAAAGGAATATTATAGAAAAGTGTAGCCAAAATACAGACAAAAAAATTGGAATATTATAGGAAATATAGGAAACACTGGGGGGTCTGCAGGTGTATTACAAAAGTCTGAAGGGACAAAAGTGTGCTACCTACAGCTCAACAATCATGACACTAATCAACAGCATAGCCATGATACTTCATTTGACTGAACAGGGCTTGACATCAAGGATTTTGTCTAGTTGTCCTTGGGCCACTACAATATCAAAATTACTTGCCCCCCTCAGAAAATTGGTTGTCCCAACTTCAACCCCTATTGTCACCCATCTCAAGTTTTTCCGTCTTCTCAACTGGTTAATAAAATCATCTGAAACATTTGCGAATCATCTCTGCCCTGCACATTAATGAATTAACCCTTTCCCCCTTAAACCGGCTGGTGGTCAAATGTCATCTACTTCAGTGTTTTCACCTAAAACACCTAATTTGACCAGTAATGAAAAACACAATTTTAACTGAGAATTATAGATGAGCCCAATCAAGATCACATGCCCCAGGTCAACAACTTTTCCTGGCATGAGTTGGGCACTTAGTGCCCAATGCCAAGGAAATTTGTTGACTCAAGTGTCAATTCAAGGGGGAAAGGGTTAAGACCCTGATTGATATTTCTCCCATGTTATATGTCTTTTAAAATAAAACTTGTCCTGGGATGTTCTGATACCAAGACTGAAATTGGTTGTCCAGTTGGGCTTGTTAGCTCAAACTTTTGGTTGCCCTGACTTCACTTTTACTTGTTCAGGGCCGCCAGGCTTGCCTTAATGTCAAGCCCGGCAGAAGCTCAGCAATTTATATAAGCTGGTGTCACTTTGTATTATTTCTGTAGACATCAATATCATGCCCATGATGATTTAAGGTACCTTCTGCAGTTTGGAGACCTTCCTGTAGTACCCTTCCAGTTCTTCTCGTAAGGATCTGTTCTCTTCTGATAACAGTTCTACCATCTGAGTGGCACGGTTTGCGATGGCAACATGGTCCAGTTCCTGAGTTTGTTTTCTGGAATCACATCAAAGGAAAGAATAAAACTTGCATTCCTCATGCTCAGTTATCTCTTTTTTTAATTTCAAGAACTTGAGTGTGGACATTTTTCCTTTATCAATTATACAAACAGGTGTAATAATGCTGCATCCTACATACAGTTCAGAACCAAATCACTGGAGCATGACCAGTTGCACAAAATAGGTAGTGGTCAAAATGTGGTCTATGAAAACAGGTGGTCCTTCATTAGAGGTATAATAACATGGAAAAGATATCACAGTGCTCTGAGAGAGTAGTCTTAAAAAGATATGCGGTCTCTCATTGGAGGGTCTCTCGAGCCAGGTACCACTGCAGAGCCTTATCAAAGGTACATCACAACCAAGAATGACACAAATCCGGCAAAATCATTTTAGTTATAACCATTAAAAGAAATTTCCATGTTAAACTTTCCTATCTAACTTTTTTTCCCAAGATTTCTCCCCAAAAAATCATAAAAAGTCCAAAAATCACTGGAGCATGACCACTTTAACACACTTGGTAGAGACTCACCAAAGGTACATGAGGTGAATCTGACCAGTGGTTTTGGAGAAGTAAAAAATGTGAATTGTAGATGCTGACAAATGTCTCTAGTATGATACACTTATGTAGAAAAACATTACCCATATTCATAAATATCAAACCCAACAATGGACTGACGGACAACAGATGCCTAATTACCGCATACTCTCACCTGACTAGCAAGTCAGCTGAGCTGAACATTAAGAAAATGCAAGGCTTCACCAGCCAGATGAATTTATTCCAAGTTTTTTAAAGTGAATCTGGCTGTCGGTTTTAGAGAAGTAGAAAATGTGAACTGTACGCAGACTACGGACGAAGAGCTCTACTGGATGACCAGCCAGCTGAGCTAAAAAGAAAAACGAAAATTTCTGACCTAAATATTGTGATCATGTTCTGAACTGCCATAACTTTGTGGGTTTTTTTTGTTTTTTTTTTTGTGGCATGCATTGATACTTTCAAAACAACTGACCCAATTCCTTTTGTTTTGGGAATGAAACAAACTTTTAATTTTGGCTTCAGTGGCAGTTTGATTCAGTTTTTTAATTCCCTTGGCTTGACACTAAGGAACCTAATGCTGAGGTATAGCCATAGATGCCATTCAACATATTAGGTAATGTGACCCCCAGTCATTCATTAAAAGTTTATTCATTCATTCATAACAAGGAATTACAATAATGGTCACATGGGATACAATGCATAATATGATGTTGCTGTATATGGTACCTGTATTAATCCTTTCCCCCTTAAACAAGCCAAAACAGGCTGCTGGTCAAATGTCATCTGCTTCAACGTTTTCAACTAATTTCAACAGGAATGAAAAACAGTGACTGAGAATTGCAGATGAGACCTATCAAGATCACCTGCCCCAGGTCAACAGCTTTGGCATGGGTTGGGCACTAAGTGCCCAACCCATGCCAAGGAAAGCTGTTGACTCAGTCTCAATTCAAGGGGGAAAGGGTTAAGGTGCAAACATAGGATAAAACAATATATTTGGAGTTTGAACTGACCTAATCCCTTGGTGTTGTGAGTATTGACTGGACTCAGTGGTAGTACTGCCCGCTAGCCTCCCCTGGAGTTCGGCTAAGCGCGTTAAATCTGGCTGCGACCGGGTTAACTGGGGACGGTCCAACATTTCATATGATCGACGTAATTCTTTCTTTTCCTTTGTTTCTGGTTGTGGGAGATTCTTGGTTCCTGGGTATGAAGGGGGAGGGGGCAGTAAGGCTTCTGTTGGTGGAATTGTGCGTTCTACAAGATACTGATGTTCCGGCCTGATGCTTGGACTGGTTGAACGTTGCGGTGTGTTTGAGATCATGCTTTGCTGCATCTTGAGCAGGTTGGCGTAGATCTGCTGACTAGCTACAGTGCAAGCTGATGATGTAGTGCTGATACTTGGTATTGGTTGCTGTGAATGTAGAAACAGCGGACTATTTATACTTGTTGTTGACGTCTGTGGGTGCATGCTTCCTGTGACATAAAAGGTACCCGAGTTGGTAGATCGTACTTCTACGGCTGTTGCTGGCAACCCAAGGCGACTGAGAATACTGTAGGTGTTGTCCCCTTCTATGGAGTCTGGGAGGTGCAGTAATACTGGAGCTGTTGTCTCTTCTCCCTGGGGGTCTTGCCGAGCCGATGTGCTCAGGTTTTCGCTAGAGGACAGCGATATATCCGTGCTTGTTTCACTTCCTGAGTAACTTTGTCGATACCCTGAAAATAAAAAATTTCCATCCGTTACACGAGCCATCATGCAGATATGGTATTTAGCCAAATGCAAACTCACCTGTCAATATTTAAAACTCATGCTGAGATGTCCAATTTTGTATTGTTAGTTAATCGTACTTCAACATTCTTTTTCTTCATGCAATTTTTTTATGCCAAAGTTAAGTATCTATCCTTTGAGACTCTCTAATCAATGTTATAAGTGGAGCTCACTTACCCAAATGAAATCATGAATTATGAAATTATGTCTCGCTGTTCACATCTCACCCCTCCAAAAATCAAGTAAATATGAAATTTTAGGGCCTTAAAAACCTTTAAATTTTGCAAGAAGTTTCACAGAAATATTTTTTCACCTTGCAAATTCCACTCATGTCAAAATTGCCAATCTTTCACAAGTTGGGCATATACTTGTGAAGCATACTTGTTTTCCACTTTACTGTCCCAAGTTATGTAATGCCCACACAGATCGACCCTCATTGCTGCCCACATAAGTCGACCCTCATGGTTGCCCATACAGGTTGACCTTCATGGTTGCCCACACAGGGCAACCCTTATGGTTGTCCACAAGTAGACCCTCATTGCTGCCTACATCAGTTGACCCTCAGTGCTGCCTATATATGCTCTCACTGCAGTGGGTACCTACCAGGAGTCACCTCTTTCTACTTGGTAACAAAACTGCCAGTTACAGAAGTTTTTACTGCATAATTTTGATGTGACAGTTGATCATGATGGGGCCAGCACAGCTGCCCTACACATTCTGTGGTAAATGTAAGTTTCTCAAAGTAGACCTTAGTCCTCTACAATGGGCCTTTCACAACTACCAAGGCCAGGCTAATTTTTCTTTTTTTAAACTAGACATCCATCATGTAATTAGGCTACTGTTTGCTCAAATTAGGTCATGGTGACACCAAAATCTACTCAGTTTATCTTTTCAGGTAAGATAAGCATAATTACCAAATGTGAGTAAAATACATGGAGGCATTCTGTAGATATTGCAGTAACGAGAATGTGCACATCCAGACGGACAACCTGAACACATAAAGGGTCCCCCCATGGAACGGACCCTTAAAAATTATAACAAACCAAAGGGAGCTGATACAGCTACATTATCCTTTCTGTGGGAAGTTTCTCAAAGCAGACCATAATCCTCTACATTGGGCTTTTCATAACTATGTAGGCCAACAGTGGTTTATGGAAAAGAACAAAAGAAAATAAAAACAACAACAAAAGAGAAATAATGAAAAATAAAATAAATTATGAGTAAAAAGTTTGGGCATATTCTATCGCCTGTTCTCTTTTGAACTAGATGTCTTGGTCAATTCATAATCTACAAGTTGATACCTGGGTTTATAGATGTTTCACAAGTTCATACCTGGTTGATATAGATGTTTCAGATGTCCTGGATATGGCGGGGGTTCCCTGTGCTGTACGTCTCGCTGGTATTGGTGATGGTTCAATGCAGAGTAGGGCTGCATCGTCAACGGCCAACCATGTACCACAGTCTATCACTAAGGCCTGCAAGCACACAGAACCAACACTCAATGGCAAAAATCTTGCCACCCAGTCACTGTCCAAAATAATAACCTTCTGATCATTTTACCTTATAGGCTGCATGTGACAGACCCTCAGCATGCTGAACAAATGACCTCACAGTAAATCAAATTTACTGTCATTTTAGCAACTATTTTCCCCCAAATCATTATAGAAACTCAAATCTTTTCCAAGTGCAAGGAAATTTACTGTCATTTTAGCAACTATTTTCCCCCAAATCATTAGAGAAACTCAAATCTTTTCCAAGTGCCAGGAAAAGCCCAATATAAGTGAACCTGCAGTACATACTAGCAAGACTGCAAGCCATATAACCAGTCTATCTGTCATTGTTTGTGTCCTACCTTTTGCGACAAAAGTACTGACAATATTTCAGCATGTAATATTTTGTCTTTCAACCATTACACAGAGCATAATTTTGAGTGAGAAACTGATCAGTTGTTTCAGCAACACTCTATCACACCACGTTCTCACATGATCCTGCGTATTACATCAAGTACCTGTTATGCCATCATCTTCTCGGGAACGCAAGGTCACTGAAGGACATGAACTGGACTGTCCTCAGGCAACCTCTTGGTCACTTAAACTACAGACTACATTCCTGGTACATAACATGCATGTCTGCACCTGTCTCCACATTCCACTCTCTGTGGAGGCCCTTGAGCCAAGAGAGGAGCCAAATATACCCATGGCTTGTCACTTATCAAGACCAAAACAGTGAAACCTCATTATAATGTCACTTGATTATCAAACATATTCACTTAACGACACAAGCATTCACGGACTTAAAAGTGAAATCCCCCTGCTACATGTACACAACTCATCTGACCTTCACATGACACTTTTGCCGGGAACAGATGGTGTTATTATAACAAGGTTTTGCTTTACAAACACAACCAGATCATACGTTCTGTACCTATCTCATTTAATAATCAAACTACCTGAAATAAGGTCCTGTATTCTGAGAAAAAGGGTACGACACAAGAGACTAATCAATATACCTCATCATCTCATAGCCTCTCTATCTGATCAGAATGATTTAAATAGGTCTATATCAATTTGAAAAAAGTTCACTCTGATTCTTGATTACAACCAAAATTTTAGTATTATTTCACCCTCTAAGTACAACATGCCGACACATCGGCGTAGACATTATCTGTTCATGTGCCCTACTTGCCGGGACATAGGCAAGCATATTTTTCATCGTTCAGCACCACAGGCCGATCACTTGGCAAATTTCACATTGTTGCATCTTGCTGCCCATTTTGCCCCTTCACGATGATAAACCAATAAAATATGCTGTTAGTATGTCACTACAGGATGGTTTGATACCTTTTGTTGTGTTTGATCTCATTAATTACAATAATTGATCAATTTCATTGGTTAACTTTCTTTGTAAGCATAGCCCTTCCGTTTCACCCACTTGTCAACAACATGGTGGTCCCTGGTCACTTTGATCTGTTTGTTGCTCGCACCTTTTCCATAGATGAACTGGACACACCTTCAACGCAAGCGTTGACTGAAAGGTCTGCCATTTGCTCAAATTAGGTCATGGCGACACCAAAATCTAATCAGTGCATCTTGCCAGGTAAGGTAAGCATATTGCCAAATTTGAGCAAAATACATGAAGGCATTCTGTAGATAGCCCAGTATCAAAAATGTGCATATCCAGGCAAACCCAAAAACAGAAATGGTCCCCCCCCCCCCGACCCTCAAAAATCTGATAATAACAATGAATTTGAGGGATTCACTAACAAAGATTATGATGATGCATGTAAGAGACTATAAATTAGACAAACATGAGGCCCATGGACCTAATGCTTTGCTGGCACTGTGGCTATATTGCACCTACATCTTCATTTCAAAGTTGCAAGTCCTCAAGTGGCTTCTCAATATATTAAGCTTACAAATGTGATTTTGGTGTCTCATTTGTCCACCAGACAACAATCCGTGAGTCCATCATTTTATGTCCTCAGTGACCTTGGGACAAGAGATCAAGGTTACCCAGATTATACAATACAAGAGGGCGAGGCCCATGGGCCGGGTGCTGTGCTGATATTGCCATCAATGTCCAAGCTACACCATGCCATCACAGAATCACCTCTTTCAACTTTACAGGCATGGTGACCTCACAAAAATAGGTCAAGGCCACGGATATTACATAACATTCTAGCACTGGGCATAGTATACATATCTTACAAATTTAACAAGTCTAATCCAATTACTTTTCCAAATATGGAATTTTATATCTTAAAACATATTTTGGCCCATAATTTCCATCAAACTATAGGTGGCGCCACTAGTATGAATAGTAACTGATTTTGACCTCCCCACATTCCGACCAAATTCGGTGAAGATCCGCCAAAAATTAAAGATGCTAGAGTGCTCACAAGATTTTCATATCTGACCCCTATATTGCATAATATTGTCAGCGCTGCCAACAATATCAAAAGGGAACTAGATTTTTATGCACACCGTAAGTCCTGAAAGTTATATTGGGCTGACTTGTTAACTATGGATGGTATTGTGGTAACAAAATTTTCACATTTTGACCTATAAATTGCAGAATACTATAGGTGGCACCACCAACATTGCCTGCAAGCAATTCAGATATATTTGACTTGGGGGTCCTTAAAATTGGGTCAAAGTCATCATCCTTCAAACTCGACCTAGAGTCTTAGTAGGGTGATCAAAAGTCAAATTTCATGATTGTAGCCCACCTGGTTCTTGAGATATTCTGTGCAAGAAATTAACATGGTCAGACAGACACACGGATGCAGGCCATTGCATTCTACTCACTGGGGTCTTGAAGGGCCGAGGCCCGAGGGTTAATGAGTAAATACTTTTTTTTTTTTTTTTAAAAGAGTAAATACCCTACACTTTTGCAGTGTAAAGACCAAGTATTGACTCTTAATACACTATATTGGACACTGATGGTACTAAACCACAAAGTTTTAGTTGGCTAAATTTTCATTTAAATGTGCAGACCTATCTGCAAAATGTGTTTGCAACAACTGATTTGCCCTGCGCCCCTGGAGGTTCTACCAACCTATCCCACTGTAATGTAATCAGCTGTACATCATACAAGCATATTTACATTCCACATACCCCTGGTCCAACTGCTAATTAATTCAATTAAACTTCTATCACCTATGACCTTGGCATTTATTTGTAACAGCCTAAGTATAGGGTCAGATCCAGTCCACACCCTGAACCAATTGGAGTAAATACATGTTTGGAATTCTTGGCTAATTTGTTTGTGTGTATGGCAGTACACTTCCGTGGTGCCTTGTGTGTGGGTCAGCCATGGGTCATGACTGTTTATTTAAACATATATACATGTATACGTGTGTGTCCTTGTACATCTTGAATGACAACTCAGTCATGAATCTCCAAACTATACGTATACAGACATTGGTCAATGTTGTATGATTAATCTGGTGAATGTCAGGCATGCAACTGAAAGTGGTATTTAAAGTGAATAATCAAACACAGAGTTTGATTCAGTTTCTGTATGTTCTGTAACTAGACAACTGAACAGATTACAAGTGTATAGCAGTCTTACAGCATACTGTGGCACTGTGTGTGCATGTTCTCTTCAATAAATATGCCACTCTTCAAACAATTTTTTAATTTACGGCTCTTTTCTTCTTCCTGTCAGCAATAATTTGGTTTATTGTTTTTGAAAATATGTTTTGTAGGGTATCTAAAACAGACAAATACATAGTTGATCCATAAGCAAACATTTCCAGGTGGCTTTTTCTAGGTCTTTTTTTCAACACAAATTTTCACCGGTCTCTTTCTAATTTTGTAAACTGAACATTTGTACTTGTGTTTTGGCCGCAGTTCAAAAGCTAAAGGGGTCATTGCGAAAATTTTGCATCGTACATGTTTAACTTGTGCAATCAAATATCTATCCCTGCCATTTTTTTCCAGAGACAAACTAAATCCCACAAATTTTACCAGCACTTGAGATTAGTTGAAAGAATTTTGCTGACCTGTAGATATTAGGTTTGCAAACAAGTATTAGTCTGATATATTTTTGTTCTGTTACAACGTACTGAGTCAATGAATTACAGCAATATTCTCACTATGTACATATGTATTTTACACTTCATCCTTAATATTCTTTCTTAATGTGAGGCACACAAAAGATTTTAAAATATGTTACAAATTACATTAGGGCTTCCGTTAAGCCCCAAATGGTTGTATATTACCTTTTCAACACCAGAAGTACCCTCTGAGAAAATTCTAAAGTAACACAAGCCTTGTATAATTACATGTACATGTAAAATTGGTAAAAATCTACTCTTCTACCATGAATTTCTCTTCTTGTGATCCCCTGAAAAAAATTCCTAGTGGAAACACTGTACATTTATCCACCTTTCACTGAGCATTTTCTGTTTCATATATGCATTGTATTTCACACACAGACTGCGGGTACAATACTGCACGGATTCCTACATAATGCACAAAGAACGCAAACATTTATTCTTTTTGTATTTCACACTATTTTCATTTTAATGTGCTTTCTTGGATTTGAAATAATTCAACATTTCCCAATATTTATTGGATTTTTGGATATGTAGGGACTTCTCTGTCAAATTATTAGCCATAGAGAATAATGGTTTTTGGTATGAGATCTGAACCTTTGCAGAAGGATGAGAACTTTTGCCAGGTTTTTCAAAATCTTGCAATATTACTGCCAATACATTTACCATGTGGTAATAAGGTTGTACATCTGAAATTACATGATAAATTATGCTTCAAAATAACAATTTCATGGGGGTATAAAAACATGCTTCTATTCTGAACCAGTCTTCCAACTCCTGGAAGTTCATTTTGGCCTTTCAGTGTCAAAAAATTGTACATATAACTATGCTACAAGCCAAAACTTTATGCAGTGTTGGATTTCCAAGTTCCCATTCTTGATGTATGTACTACCTAGGGCACTTACAAGTAAGCAAACTTAATCATGATAAAAATAGATCAATGATCCAAAGGATCTATAGCCCATGCAAGGATTTATTCTGTTAAGACTGCAACACCGTATAGATCTATGGCTTTGAAATTCAGTGCGAAATCACTGGACAAAAAGGTCTGGCCATCACATAAATGATAAGGCCAGCCTTAAAAATATTCTTGTTACCAGTAACGCGGCCGTATGGGCTGAAAACGGTACCAAAAAGTGCGGTTGTAATTTCCATGCAAGCCAAAAAAAAAATATTGATGCGGTTGTCCGCGCCATCTATTGATGAAAATGCGAACTTGAAATATTTAACGAATGATCCCCTGTCCCAGAAAACGTGGGAAAATGGCGGCAATGCAAGAAGACGCAACGCCCGCAACAACTGTTTTCTCCATGACCGTGATGACGGTCATAGAAAACAGCAGAACTACCAAATGTAAACTGAGAAACAAGCTAATCAGAGTGAATAGAGCTTCTACATTCAAAAAGATACTCCAACAGTTTTGGCCCGGTGATGGCAGTGACGGTCTTGAAGACGGCGAGTTTGACAATGTCTCTGATGTTCAACTCTCATGCAGCGCTAGAGCGGGCTCCAAAAACGCACCATACCACGTCCAATTGGAGGAAACAGTTGCAACCATAACGGATTTTGACAAATCTTTGAATGAAATAACCTTTTACTTCACGGAAGAAGGGCCGTCGGAGCTAGCTGATGATATTGACAGCTGTGTCGAGCCCGACTCTTCTCAGTCAAGGTCACGGAACGCATTCCAAATGATGATCAATGCATGGGCATCACTGCACAGCTTCCTTCCTCCTGAAGTTGTTTCTAACTGCAGAAACAATAAAGATTTGTCTTTTCCATGTTTCTTTACTCTAACCATGGAGGAATAAACTCTAGTTTATTCCTCCATGCTCTAACAAGAGACCTGCCCTTGGTCTCCAAAGACATGGATACTGTAAATGTACCCAAATCTTTAACCACAGGAGGTTGAATGTGAACACTGCGAGAAAAAAATAATGCCGAGTGTCCCTCATGGTTTTTGTCAGCAGGCTAAAAAAAAAAAAATTCCTCCCTCCCTCCTGTGTTTTATCAGGAGTGTAAAAAAAAATATTTCCTCCCTACTCTTTGACTTCACAAAATTTGTGTTACTGGAAACAAGAATATTTTTAAGGCTGGCCTAATGAACATGCCTTTAATACGATGCATTCATGATATGATACAGCTTGTACAGTATATATGCTTCAAAGTTCCATTTAGTGGCTGTTTGACTTTCTGGTACTATTACGCTTGAAAAAAGGTCAAGGTCAACAAACAAGCCACGCTACACCAAAACTTTCTGGTCAATGCACAAGCGATGCTACACACACTTAATACAATGTTTCTTTGAAAAGGAAGAGACTGCATTTGCTTTAAAGTCACAGTTAATGGCTGTGTGACCTTGAAGAGGTCAAGGTCAACATAAAAAAACTTCCTGGCTTCCTTTTCGCACACACTGACATCCGTGGCACCATCAGTTAGAACAGATATGTACTCAGCTTTTTTGAGAGCATTGATTAAAGTGTCTTCCATTTCAGCCGCAATAAAACCTGTAAATTCGGCACATTTTTTGTCATTCAAATACGTACTACCTATTTTCACCCCATGTCTCTTTTCCAAATTGGCAAACGGCACAAATGTCCTGTACGGTAACTCTTCCTTCGCGATTAAATAAGCAATATCAAACAGCCGTTCCACTCTTTCTTTTTCTTCAGTTTCTGCCCCGGAAAATGCACGTCCAATTGAGGTCGATCTATAAATGTCCAGCGCACTTTTAGGTTGTTTGGATAGATTCACAGCTTTTTTATGTTGATCAGTACTTTGGTGTTTTGTTACCGAGTCTTTTTTAACAACTGTATACCCACTTACGAAAGCTGAATTGTAGTTCCTCAGCGCTCTTATTTTGGCTTCATGTTGCCGGCATAATACACAAAATATACGATCCACTGTCGTGCCGTTTTGTGACTCGTATTCCAGCCAATATTCTGTAGTATTTACTGTCTTTTGCCATTGTTGCACCTTGTGGACTCGAACATTGGACATGGTATGACAAATTCTTGCAATAAACGTCCGTAAAATCAAGTCTGCAATCGATCCACAAGGATAGGCTTCCCCAGCAATGCACCTGGCATGACTTTGACACAAAATGGCTTCTCTTTTTTCAGGCCAATCAGACAGCCGCATTTTAACGTACAGCGACGCCAGTGGGAAAAATTTTAACTAAAATATTGACTTTTTTACTCCCAGGACCAAGTGCACATGTACTCAGTCGCTGATGATGTGGACGACTCGGATAATTATACCATTGACAAATTAAATTGTATTCCAATAATCTATATATATTCTTTTCTACAGGAACTAGACTCAAGCTAATCAAATGTTTAAAATTTAACTGGTCAGATCATTTTTTTCAGTGAAAAATATGAGGTGCAACTTTTGCTCCAGTGAAGTAAATAAGCATAGCAATTAGGCTCTTTTTGATGTGCTATTTGCGATGCGATACGGGTTAAATCGAACCCTGATATCCCCAATTTTTTTTGGCATTGCCAAGCAACACGTAAACAAAGATGGCCGCCAGAACTGATTGTTATATCTGTGGCAAAGCCACAGATAAAAACGGACTTATGTACATCATGCACTTTCAAAATTAAGGTCATTTTCAGTGTCAACAGGTCATTTTTAACATCAAATGTAACAATTTGGCAGCCATCTAGGAATTTGACTACAGTGGCATCCCACTGCCTGCGGACAATTCGACTAGTCACTTATCACGGTGAAAGAGTTAGTACAATATGAACAGAAAACGTTACAGAAAATTGTAGAAACCATTCATGATACAACACCGTAGGTCAATAGCTTTTCAAAGCACAGTCTGGAGGCAATGCCCTCTACCTGCATCAAGGAAGCTATTGCCGGGAGTAGTCATAAACCGGAAAGAGTTCATGTATTAACAAAATATACATTTATAAGTATGGGCCAGTTCCTTATTTTCTTGCGAATATGTTGATCATCAGTTTGAAACCAGGCCTTTTTACTGGTCTACGACAAGTCTTTTTTTTTTAATCTGATCGACAAGTCAGTTCCACACTTCATCAGTAGTCCAAATTTGACATGCAACACAACTAGAAAATGCAAACAGCTCCTTTCAGAGGCTGCCTGTTTGCAGACACGTGGAAACATTTTTGCTCCTTTTCTAACACTGATCATGCGTGGTCCACTAAGCACTTGAGGCTTACAAGTTGCATTTTCTACTTCATATTTGCCACCAAGTGAGACCCGTTCAAGGTCTAAAAAAAAAACAACAACAAAAAAAAAAAAACAAAAAAAAACAAAAAACAATCAAATCCTTGTCAATATATAAAATGATAACTGACAGATGTAGCTTCCAACACTTAAAATCAATCTTGGAATTGAAATTGAGCCGAAAAAAGGGCATTAAGATGGTCAATCATACACACAACCTTTACTTTCAGACTGTGATTCTCAAAATGCTCCGGGTCCATCATAAATATGTACTCTTACCTTAGTTTCAGTGTGGTGGCGCCACTTGTGGTGTTGCTGGTCGCTGGTGAAACATTGGGTTCCGTGTAATTCTGCAACCCAATGCCTGTGTGTGATGCTCCTGACACAGAACACCTGTCAACAGTGAAAACAGCCACTTTACTTCTAGTCACCCTTTGTCTAATACAAATCAGTTTTCAATGTCATTATGGACTCCTGGCCTACACTTGCTCAAGTCTCACTGGCCTGTCTTCCATATTGTATTTAAATTGAATTCATTACAAAATAAAACTTAAGAGTGAAACCTGTCACACACGTTTTCGCCTTATAGTACTGTTATATGATACAGCTAAGCGCCCCTAAACCTAGCTAATTGGCTTGGAACATGTTTTAAATTGTAACCAGATAACAGATTAGCGTCAAGCGGTCTGCACTGTGTTTTTTACCACACAGACAAGCGAGTGGTAATAACGCACCACTCTTCTGAAGCTGTTAATCGAGCAACTGTGTAATGAAGGATTAATTGCAGCCCAACGTGTCAGGCGGAGGGCGTCCTGGTGTCCTTGTGCAAGTCTACTCCTGGCCTTGCCTGCCAAACTAACTTTAGCCCCATCTTTTGTCAACAGAGAACAATAAACATTAGTTGCAGGGGTTGTGTTAAGTGTGCATCCTGCATCACAGACAGCAAAAATGCAGACAAGACATCTGGAAATCAATTAAACATTGTCATTTTGCGCATATGTGGATGCACGCACAAAAAAAGTAATGCACTTTGAATGATACAACTGCAAAAATTACCACAAACTTTTGCGGTCACTTTGTTTTGCATCACCCACCACGATCATGATCATGTATTATTGGCGCCAACTTCAGTTTCCACTTCCCAGATGTTAGAAGTTTGTTCTAAATTTGCTGAAGAATATAATGTCCTTTTTAATCCTTCCAAATCTAAGCACACGGTTCTTGGCAATACAGATGCATATCCTGGTGTTCTTTTAGATGATTCCATTAATCAAAGTAAAGTTAATCAATACGAGCACCTTGGCAATATCATTGGTAAGAACGCTTTGCGGGATAGTATTCAGACCTGTATCCGACATTTTCAAATACAGGTCAATATCTTAATGGCTCAATTTGGTTAAGTTTTTCCAGATGCTCGATATCAATTGAACTATTGAAAACGTACTGCACGCCTCTCTATGGTTGTCAATTATGGGATCTCTCTAAAACAGAAGTTGAACATTTCTATACCGCTTGTAGAAAAGCGATTTGATTTATCTGGTGACTTCCCTACAGGTGCCATAATATATTATTGCCACTCATTTGTGAAGATGTACCTGTTGATATACAACTACACAAAAGGTTAAATGAAGTTTTTTCATGGGATTGTAAACAGCAACAATAAAGTTGTTAATATATGTAGGCAACTTGCTGTAGACGGAAGTCAATCAGCAGTATGCAACCCGATGAATCTAATGGTTTCAAGGTATAAAATTGACAAATATAATCTGAAGAAGCTAAACTTAAGTTCCTGTTTGAAGCACATCCACAGTAGCACACCCTCTGTAGCTATTACAATAGTTGATGGGAACAATTGGACTCCACAATTTGTCAGAGAACTTTGCCTTGCTCGCGATGGCAAATTAAATACTATACTCTCACAGCAAGATTTTTGTGACACCATTACCATGTTATGCACCAAACCTTTGTTGTGAATCAGACATAGGATCCACGGGTCCTTCCAGGTCATGATTCTGGAAGATTGATATACTTTATACTTGCATGCATGTGGTGGACGCAGTTTTTTTTTTCGTTGTTGTCTTTTTTTTTTTTTTGTTTGCTTCAAATGTATGATAATTTTTGTACATGTACCTGCTGGGTAGGAATAAAGATATATATATATATATATTATACTGGTGGAATCCTCTGATATTCATGTTTTTATGTAACTAGCTCTCCTATTCACTAAGAAAAAATATTCATGAGGGATCCCTGCAAAAATTTACATCATTTCACCTCATTATAAATAAGCTAAGAGCATTTTCAGGCTCCTCATTGGGTGGATTTGATCACGTGCCGCTCACTGTCCAATCAAACTCATTGTTGCCCATACATGTGCCGGTCTCATGTCCGCAATGTTGGGGAGGTACAAGTTGAATTCACGCAAAGTTTATTGGACCAAGACGTTAAATTTTCACATCATATTTTCACCAAAAAGACTTCTTTGGAACAAATTTAGATACAGATAGAGGCATGAGTGACAATTCCTTACGGAAGGCAAGGAAAATACACAAAATAGTCACTGCACGGTCACATGTGGACGAAGTGAAGATCTGCGTAAACACGATGTGATCATGTGTTGTTGATCGCTGTCTTCTATACGTCACGTCCTTGTTGGTGATTTTACCAAAATTTTGTTGTTTTGATTTTATCAAATACAGAAATCCCACTACACTGCTAGGATTATCTGGGGAAAACCCTGTATACCTAAATATTATGTTCAAAATGTTGAACTTGCATCAAACCAAGATTTTTCTGTATGGACACTTTCTTTACAAAACCATATCTGCTTGCACTTACTACATGTTCTGTTGACCTGGGTGGCCATTAAACATAAGATGTGTGAAAATTAAACTGCACACACTGTTATTAAAGGTAAATGGACTAAAGGAATCTTTTTTTTTAAAACCTCCCTCCCTCATCGCCTTTTCGGAAAACCACTGATGATAAATGGGGATATTTTTCATGTTGCATTACACTGTGGCAAGATGACAAGGCTCAAAGTGAACAAAATGCTTGAAATGTGGATTTTTAAAAATTCCTCTTTGTGCACTTTTTTTCTATCTAGTAAATTTGGGGAAAAAAAGTTGAAATAATACTACTGTTTTTATTTAGACAGTATGAGTGTAGAATTAAATCCCCAAATTAAAAAGTTGAAATACTACTAAGTTTTGTATTTGGACAGTATGAGTGTAGAATTAAATCCCCAAATTAAACAAGAAGCAAATGATAAACAGACTTTGACACTGACAGTTGCAATTTCCAAGGATGAACCATTTTCTGTGCATGTTTCTACAATAATCTATAATGAAACTGCCACGTTTGGTGGTTTTCACCAAAGGCAAAGGGACAGGAAACCTTCTTTGCCTTTGGTTTATAGAGTGCCCCCCTCTTCTTTTTAATAAAGCACCAAAGCTATTTTAAAAATTGTTCATAGAGTTGGAATTTACAATATCTACTGATAAACTGTTCCACTCATCTGTCACTCTTTGTGAAATGAAGAATCTTCTTAGAATCTCCAATCTAGCCTTTTCCAGGCTGTCTCTATTTTGTATATTTAATGTTTGAAATGTGAAGGATTGGTTGAGCGAAACTGGTGTAGTGACAGGGCGACTGCGTGCAAGTACTGTCTGTGGACTGTACCAAACGCAAAGCCCTGCTGCTGGTTCACAGCCTGGTATCAATTGCACGAACGTTTCCCAAACCAAGGGAAATAGTCAATGTGTTTGCCTGTGGTTGCATTTGCACCTCGATTCTCTCAAATGTCAGTGATGACGTAGTCTCATGCAGTCAGTGGTGGCGGGTGGCCCGCATCAGTACCCGAGTCCGATTACATTGTGCCTATTCTTGTCAAAACAATCCACAACCGCTACCTTCCATCACCTAAAAACACATCCCCATTACACTCCCTGCTCGTAATCACGTAAAGCACTGTTGGCTGTTAATATTAGACAGTTAAACGACTCTTCACACTGATGTGAAGTTTTAATCAAGTGTTGCTCTTGGCAGACGTCAGTTTCAGAGACCGCATTCTTGTAACATGAAAAGTTGTTGACTTCTTGTTGGGCTGCTGCCCGTTGTTTACGCCGCATCCCCAGCCTCTTACTCACCCTGAAAAGAATCGCCGAGATACCGCACTGCACCCACGTTCTCGATGAAAGAGGTTTTGGAAGAAATTTGTGGTCTTTGAGCCAGATTTAACGCCTAATTGTGCCGACAGTCTCCCTTTTTGCGCTGTTCAAGCCCTCTCTCAGCCAAGATGGCTGCGCGAAAAATTTTAGGAATTTACCCGCGGTCCTGACGTCATAAAAATTTTTGCCGACAGATGGTAGCACGTTCCGATTATGCCGTGCAGCCGCAAAGTTTTGCCCCCTGATGACTGATGTTCGGACAGGAATTCTGAATTGCTGATATTCATTAAACGCAAATCATTTGCCGAATTGGTCAATAAAAAAGTTCAAACTTTGTTTAAAAAAAAATACAGCAGTTAGTGGCAGATAAACGTTCAGCTATGTTTGTACAGTGGTGATGCAATCTTTCTTTTTCTTTCTTTCTTTCTTTCTTTCTTTCTTTCTTTCTTTCTTTCTTTCTTTCTTTCTTTCTTTCTTTCTTTCTTTCTTTCTTTCTTTCTTTCTCTCTCTCTCTCTCTCTCTCTCTCTCTCTTTCTTTCTTTCTTTCTTTCTTCAACTTTTGCGGCCTGCTGGCCGTCACCAAACTTACTTGCTGTACACTGTAAATCCATCTCAGACTATTACCCTCGCTTTGATTCTTTTTCGCTCTTAAGTTCTTGTGTGAAATCATCCATCACGCCAATATACTTAAACTTTGGTTCAGCATCTTTTAGTTTGATCAGTCTTTTCATGATCCTTGGTTTGTACTCCTGTGGCCTAGGCCTATCTTCCTCATCCTTTCTTTTCCCTATTCTAATTACATTCTTAATTTCAATGTTAGGAATTTCCAATGACTTAGCACACAGTGATTTGAAATAGTTAGTGTCTTACTGTTTTCTATCCCTTGCACTATCCTTATCACTTTCCCTAACCCTGTGAATTAAACTATTTTCTTCTCTCTGCTCTCTTGACTTTTCATACATTTTGTGCTCTAGCATAGTATCATTAACAATTTTCTTCATATCCTCTTGTCTCGTTTGTGTATTGACCTTTCGATTATCTCCAACTACTTCTGCCCAAGTTGTATTAACCTTATCAGGAACATCCTTTATATATGTGTGCAACTTAATATCGACTTTAATCTCTAACTCCTCAATTTTTTTACTCACATATTGTCGACTTTAATCTCCAACTCTTCAATTATTTTACTCACATATTATCGACTTTAATCTCTAACTCTTCAATTTTTTCCTCATTTCATCCAGAACGTTGTCTGCGATTTTGCTTGTATCTTTCCCTTCCTTGTTGCCAAAGTCAAGCATTGTCTGCTCAACACAAGTTGGACAAAACCAATAATAGTCAGCTCTTTGTAAAGTTTTATACTGTTGATCATTCATGTCTATGATTTGACGCAAAAGTGCTTTTTACATCCGCCATCACTCTCCAACACGCGGGCATTGTCTTTATTATTAATTTATTATTAATCTTTAAGAAACATCATCACGAAAAAATATACAAATGTAGCACTTGCAGGTGATTTTAATTGAATATTGAATGTCTAAGAGATTATTTTTTTACATCAACATGTTACAGATGTAACCACAGGAAGGGGCACTGACAAACCAATATTGCTTGATCTAATACTAAGTGACGACGAAAATATAGTTGAAAAATTGAATATTTGCCCACCCCTTGGGAAGACTGCCCACTCTGTGATATCCTTCACTGTCGATCTAAACATCGAAGTAGAAGAAAAGAGGCATAATAAATACCTGTACGACAGGGAAACTACACTGCAATAAAGAATGATCTGGATAAAATTAACTGGACATTAGAGATGCATTATTTAACTAATGTGCAGGAAAAATGGCACTTTTTCTAAAGGACAATGGCAAATCTTATGGAGCATCACATCCCCAAGTCTAAGAATAAAACAGTTCGATGCAGAGGAACAAAGATATTAAACTACGACAAAAAAGCTCTTCTGAAAATAGAAAAGAAACACAAATTTTGGAGAAGATATCTTAACACAAAAAATGGAGAAATTTATCACGAATATTGCAGGCAGTTCGGGGGGGGGGGGTAACAAAACAGTGTACGAGGAAATCCAAAATTTGCTGGCAATATGTGAGGTCCAAAATTGAGATGAAAAGTGGAATTCCTGATTTAAACAAACCAGGTATAGGAAATGAGTTGGATGAACCACTTAAAACAAAAACAGATAAACCCAAGGTTGAGGTTTTGAATGACCATTTTGCTAGTGCTTTTATTGTGGAAGATGAGAATAACATAGAGATTGAGAACATGAGCAGAGGGAATTCCATGCAACCATCTATAATAACAACATCCATGGTGGAAAAGAAGTTGAGAAAATGTCAAATCCCCAGGTTCAGATAAACTTTACCCGAGAGTATTAAAAGAAATTAGTGAGGAAATTGCTGAACCCTTAAGCATAATATTCAATGAATCAATTAGTACAAGTTATGCACATCAAGAATGGAAATTAAGCCATTTTACAGCAATATTTAAGAAAGGAAACAAAGTGAACCTGGCAGTTATAGGCCAGTCAGTTTGACTAGTGTTCCTTGTAAAATTTCAGAATCGATTATAAGAGACCACATCATGGATTACATGAAGAAAAACAATTTATTTAGTAAACAACAGCTTGGATTCCTTCAAGGCAGCTCAACCACGCTACAGTTGTTAAAAGTCGTAGATGAATGGACAGATATTGTAAACGGTGGGAATCCCAAGTGCGTACTATTGTTGACCAAGAATTGACTTGTATTGTGCGCAAGGAGCTAGAACCAACGATTGAAAAGTTAAAAAACAATGAAACAAAATTGTTTGATTTGACCACTAAAGCCACGGCCCTTTCTGGTCAAGGAAATAATCTCAACGACAACCAAAACATAAAACAAAAACTAAATGCCGCAGAGGAAGAACTTAACGTGGCCAAACAAAAACTCCAAGAGAAAGACCAGCAATACGGGCGCAGAATGAGTTTGAAGTTCCGCGGTTTGGCTGAAAAAAAAAAGGATCAGAATGACCCCGAAGACACAGACCAAATGTTTATCGACAGGTGGTCGCGATAAGTGGGGGGGGGGGGGGGGGGGGAGGGCAGGGGATTTGGTCGTGAGCGCAGGCCAATATCTACTACTACTACTTCAAGGAAAAAAATCTATCAAGATGTAGATCAATGCTAGCCTATAGAGCGAGGTACCTAAAACAGCTGGCAAATGGAGGGAACTTGGACGACAGACGGACGGATCAAAGTTAAGTTCAATGAGAACGGCATGACAAAGATCCATGCACACAACTACCTGTGAGGAAGACCTGACACCATATGGACCTCCCTAACTGTAACCCTTACTCGCAAAGCTGCATACACAAATGTATATTAGAGTACACGCTACACGTTATACGACATACCGTGATGCATATCGCGAGAACTGGAAACAAACTCTAATGTCTTTCGCGCACTGGAAAACTTTTCTCCCCAGTGTGTCCCACCCAGTGACGAGCTCAGTTGGCATTATTATGGAACTGAGTACTCTCTTCGCACCGATATTAATTAATACTTCTCGGGACTCCTGTTCAGTCATGTGTATATGATACATTGATACACATATTTTATTCCAAAGGAAACAATTAGGAAGGAGGACATAGCCCTATACAAATCCTTATTGCAAATAGAGACAAGAGTACAGAACATACGGGAAGTACATTCCAAATTTACGTCTCTCGTCTCATCAGGGGACTCAATGAGGGGTGTGCGGAGGAGACAAGTAGAAGGGAGACACCACTAAACAGAGCACAGATAGAAGGGGCCATGATGCGATTACCATAGACAGCGTTGTTGTTGTTATTGTTGTTGTTGTTGTTGTTGTTGTTGTTGTTGTTGTTGTTGTTGAAAAATAGCGCTTTTACATCGCCTCATGGACACTAGGTAGCTTTCACACAGTAGAGGAATGCACTAGTATATCACTATAGGTGGCGGTAGTGAGTAAACTTGTGAGATATTTTCAGATATGATCAATATCGACAGTGCACTATGCTATTGTTTTACCCTGAAAGCGTTTAGTTTTTTCAATGTAAACTTGAACTGATAGAAAGATACGGATATTTTCCTGTAGGGAACATGTATCATGACCATGCAAAACAATATGAATTGAAAACGGTGCTACCGAACTGATGAAAGTGTGGAGGATATCGCGGGCAATGACATTTCGTGGGCAGGTTAGGAAATAGTGCCAAACGCTTTCAGTGGCGGCGCCGCATGTGCAGTTTGCAGATTTGACAACGCCAATCTTACTAAGGTGTTCGTTCAGCTGACTGCAGCCCATACGCAGACAGGAATGCTAAATGGACAGGTATCTCTTACCATGGAGCTATTCTAATAGTAGCTCCATGCTCTTACCAATTAATAAGAGTTTTGGATGTACGACGCAACATGTTTCCGAATTCGAAATCCTCTGTTTGATGGAACGTCAGATAGGGCAGCATACAAATAAGTATAGGTGTAAGTTTATAAACTATTTTATACATTGTTATGCATTTAGATCTTTCCCTTCGCTTTGACAGTGGCTCCCAGCCAGTTTTTTCGTACAGTTTAGCCTTTGGGGGTGGCTCTCATAGCACCTGTCACAATTCGAGCTGCAGTCAGCTGGATGTCTTCCAGAAGATCTTAATCAGATTGGGTGCAGCCGTCCCAGACCACGCCACCATATTCCATAATAGGGCGGATAAAAGATTGGTAAATTATTTCCAAGGTTTCACGATCAAGACGGTACTGGATAGATTTCGTGATGTTTAACTGTTTGGATACCTTGAGTGCAATTTGTTTAATGTAAGAACTCCATTTTAGGTCTGATCTTAACGTAAGCCCTAAGTGTTTATGTTCGGGAACATTCTCCAGTTGGTGGCCTTGAAAAATGAGACGAGGGTGATCAAGGGTGTTTTTCTTCAGAGAAATGAGCATAGTGTCGGCCTTTAGTGCATTAAAGGAGACAATCCACTCCTTGGACCGTTCATCTAGGGAGGTGAGGTCACCATTCAAGACCGTAGCAGCATGGACTGGGTCATCGACAGTAAGACAAAGTGAAGTGTCATCCGCGAATAGTTTAACATGAGAGTTTACCACATTAGCTATATCAGTGATACAACTCAGAAATAATAGACGGTCCAGTGCGGACCCTTGAGGCACACCGGCCGTGATGGTGCCCCATTTGAAAGACTGTCCATTAAGAGCTACGCGTTGCCTGTGATCATTAAGATAGTCGCCAAACCATGCCGAAAGGTTGTCTGTGATACCGTTTTTTCTTCTAATTTATGAGGGAGACCTCTGTGCCAAATTTTGTCGAACGCTTTGCTTATATCGAGAAAGACAATTAATACTTCTTTTTCTTCATCAATGGCTGTGCATAGTTCGTGTTATAAAGAAAGTAGTTGGTTGACTGTAGAGTCACCCGGTATAAACCCGGACTGGTTTGCAGAAATAACCATATTGTCCCGAAAAAAAAAGTTGAATGCATGTTTAAACACTACTCCTTCCATTACTTTCCCTGTACAGCTTAAAAGAGATACAGGACGGTAATTATTGCACATGTTGGTATCGCCCCTTTTATGCAGTGGTGTAACGTGCGCCTCTTTCCAGATAGACGGAAAATGACTTTGTTTGAGGGATAGTTTTTTGGACAGGCAGAGAATTAAATACTTTCATCATCTAAACTCTGAACTGAACGACTCCCGCCTTTGCAAAAAGGTTTTCATGAAATTGCAAGATAATTTTAGAAATAAGAAGCCTAGTGTGTGGCCGTACATGGAAGAAATCAGCAATATACTGACTAATGTTGGCCTAGACCATGCAGTTTTAAGGGAGAAAGTCGATTTGCCTAACATTTACAATAAGTTGAGTTTAGAAACATTCAGTCAAAATTTTTTCAATGAAATCAGCAATATGAATCTCTGTCATTATATAAACACTTGAAAACACATACTAAACAAGAAGACTATTTATTTCACTTCAATGATTTTGAATGTGCTAGACTTAAGTTCAAAGCAAGAACGAACTGTCTAGGTCTTGAAACTGATTTAGCACGATGGGATATTTCTGAAAGTGACAAATGCACCTTATGTGAATATGGGTGCGAGAACTTGGAACATTTTCTTTTTATATATCCAAAATTAGGAAGTATAAGAATTCAGAATTTTATGTTACTAGAATCAACACTTCTTAAAAGCGGGTATGACCACATTTGGACACGATTTATGAATGGCTCATTGTTTGTTAAAACATGTATGTTTCTGGGATATGAAAGCTTCCCTTTAACAAAGGCGGTTACCACGGTGTTCGATAGTATACTGAACCCCAATGAAAAGTATCCACATAAAAAAATTAACACATTAATTTTGTAAGTTACTAAGTACTGTGTGTGCATATATGCATGGTTTGGAGCCTACATCAGGGTCATTCAGGACAACTTTTTAACTTTTGCTGGGTTGTTACATAATGCATGTGACTTTTGTGCACCGAATATGGCTTCTGACCACCACTCCTATTGGATGGCTAAAATGACCTGATGTTTTCAGTGGCTTTAAAAAGGGATGTTCAGCCAAGAAAAAAGCCAGTGGTCTCAGGTGTGTTGAGGCGATCATGCCGCGTCTGAGCCAAGGTCAAAGACACCATGCTTTGGGGCTTGCAGAGGGTGGAGTCCCAATCACTCAAATCGCACAAAGAATGGGGTGTACTCGGCGCACCATCCAACGACTAATTGAACGGCAACAAGAAACTGGATCCGTAGATGATCGGCCTAGGCCTGGCCGAGAAAGAGTGACAACACCTGGCCAAGACCGTCACATCCGGCTGATGCACCTGCGAGACCGTTTCCGTACAGCAGCCCAAACAGCCCGTGAGACTCAAGGGGTGAATCACCGTCCTGTCAGTAGTTCTACTGTGGAGAGGCGACTGAGGAGCAGTGGCCTAACAGCCAGAAGACCTTACAGGCCTGGGTAACCTGCAGACCCAACCCAGAAGAGAAAGACGACTGCAGTGGTGTAGAGCACACTCCAGGTGGACTCGCCAGCAGTGGAATACCGTCCTTTTTACTGACGAGTCCCGTTTTTGTGTCAGCAGAGCAGATGGCAGAGAACGTGTGTGGCGCCGGACTGGGGAGAGATATGCAGATGCCTGTGTCCGTCAGGCAGATCGATGGGGTGGACCCTCTGTCATGGTGTGGGCAGGCATCAGCAACCGCTACCGGACACCCCTAGTGGTCATTCAAGGGATCCTCAATGCTAGGCGGTACATTGATGAGGTGCTGGAGCCGCACATGGTCCCATTTATGGAGCAGCATCAAGATCTGGCGATCTTTCAGCAGGACAATGCACGTGCACACTCTGCAAGATTAACAATGAACTTTCTCAATGAGAACAACATCAATGTCATGGAATGGCCAGCGTTCTCACCCGATCTGAGCCCTATTGAACATTTGTGGGATCAGTTAGGCCAAGGTATTCAACGGAGGACACCTAGGCCTACTACCCGAAACCAGCTGATCCAAGCTCTGCAGGAAGAATGGAATAATGTTCCCCAACACAGAATTCAAACCCTGGTCAGCAGTATGCGCCGCAGATGTATAGCATGTGTTGATGCTCGAGGTGGCCACATCCCATATTGAACAGAAAAATTTGTGTGACTTTCAATTAGGGCAGTTAATGACATTTTTTGCCTGTAAGTGACGTTAATGTCGGTAGGGCGTGACATTATTTTTACGCCAGAAAAGTGAATGCTTTGTTAAGTTCTAAGCACGTCTAGGTATGAAATGTTTCAAGTATAAACAATAAAATACTTCAACATTGGCATGTGGATACTTTTCATTGGGGTTCAGTATATATGTAAAGGGTTTCTGAAAGACGCATGGCGTGTACGTCGAGAACATAGAGAGCAGATGTTAGCACCGGACACAATATAGTTGGTGATGTAAATAATGTATATTAACCTTGTTTTTAATATGTATAATGTTTGATGTGATTAATCGTGTCTATAATATATCATATTCATGCTAGCATTTTGAATTGTACTTTGATTCCATACATTGTAAATATGAGGGTAGTGAATGTTTATTTTCTACATTGTATACCAAAAGTGTATGATGTACATGTCCTTACGCTTTCTAGAGTTTTCTCCCAATGAGTGATTTATCTCTACTTTTAGCGCGGGGGACATGGAGCTATGAGAAGCCTATTGATGGTTGCATGCGCATGTAAAAAGTAAATTTCAAATGGTAAATGGATGCTGTTCCACGTACGGCTCAATGCTGAACGTAGATACAGCCCTACCACTCACAGATCTTTACTTTGTAATATAGACGGCTTATTGTAATATACTTGGACGCATCATGGAATAAACCCCGTTCCATTGATGCCCCCGCTGTAAAGAGGTAGTTTTCCAAATAAATTATTACCAATTATTACCAACAATGTCGTAAGAAGTTTATAAATTCGGGGAGGGGCTTCTGTCAGAAGTCTATTGGTCACGCCGTCAGGACCAATAGACCATGTCAGAAATGAGTTTCACCACCAGATGGCTCTGGGGTACTATCCACCCTAGCCTGACAGAGTGCCCACTAGCTAAGCATGGCAGAGTATGGGAGGTGGACAGTCTTTGAGTTGAAACAGGAACTAATCAAGAGAGGAGCACCAACTAAAGGCAAAAAGTGTGATTTAGTAGAAGGTAAGTACTTGCTGATCAGTTTCATATATTATCTTACAGGAATTTATCCCAAGATTACAAGTTTGGTCACTTGACTCCAATGGGTTGAACCAGCAGTTTACATCACTGGTCATATATTGCTGTGTGTGTGTTGTCTCTTGGCCACACACAATTCTGTGACAAGTCAAATTATGAGACTGTGATTGAAAGTATAATTAATGTTCCATAAAGAGAGACTTTCATAGCCATACATACATTATTTTGAATGTGGAATACCCTGGTCAAAGTGCACATAAGCCACCAGTAGCCTGACCTGAGCCAAGCCTCTGGGGCCCAGCCAGTAGCTTGTATATTGGGTCACTCCAGGGGATTAGCAAGGTGTTAATGCTGCTGTTGTCTAGATCCTCTGGGGAGAGTGCTTTATTGGTGTGCTGTGTATACAAGACACTTGTTGGTAATGTGTTTGTCCAGAATAACAATGAGGTAAAAACACTGCATACTCAAAGGCAAAGATGAAAAACTGAACAAGAAAAGGAAAAGTAACTTTGGGATGGGACATGCGCATTGGCGGTATGTTTTGTGTGCTTTCAGTTATGGTTTTGAATCCTTGGTCGGGCCATTGAAGAAGGGGTGTTTCTTTTTTCAGACTGAGTATAGGTTCAGAATGAAAATTGTTATTTCTGTCATATGCGTCAAGTCTGAAAAAAAGTGCAAGACTAAATATGTGTCCTGTCAACTGAACTGTTTGAGGTAATGAAGGGCAGCCAAGCTGTTCAAATGTAAGGAAAAAGGTAAACTTTCAAACTGGAGGGGACATAAAGTTACTTTTCCTTTTCTTGTTTAGTTTTTCATCTTTGCCTTTGAGTATGCAGTGTTTTTACCTCATTGTAATTCTGGACAAACACATTACCAACAAGTGTCTTGTATACACAGCACACCAATAAAGCACACTCCCCAGAGGAACTAGACAACAGCAGCATTAACACCTTGCTTATCCCCTGGAGTGACCCAATATACAAGCTATTGGCTGGGCCCCAGAGGCTTGGCTCAGGTCAGGCTACTGGTGGCCTATGTGCACTTTGACCAGGGTATTCCACATTCAAAATAATGTATGTATGGCTATGAAAGTCTCTCTTTATGGAACATTAATTATACTTTCAATCACAGTCTCATAATTTGACTTGTCACAGAATTGTGTGTGGCCAAGAGACAACACACACACAGCAATATATGACCAGTGATGTAAACTGCTGGTTCAACCCATTGGAGTCAAGTGACCAAACTTGTAATCTTGGGATAAATTCCTGTAAGATAATATATGAAACTGATCAGCAAGTACTTACCTTCTACTAAATCACACTTTTTGCCTTTAATTGGTGCTCCTCTCTTGATTAGTTCCTGTTTCTACTCAAAGACTGTCCACCTCCCATACTCTGCCATGCTTAGCTAGTGGGCACTCAGTCAAGCTAGGGTGGATAGTACCCCAGAGCCATCTGGTGGTGAAATTTCTGACATGGTCTATTGCTTTTGAAGTATGCAAGCTTTTTAGAATATCAAGAACTTCGTGGTCAAGAATGCTCAGATTGCTCAAAGCACAAATAGGATGGTCAGGGGGTGCTGGGATTTCAGCCGCTGGTGTATCTATGTTACTTTGGCTTAAAAAGAAATTATTAAATTGTTCGGCTTTAGATGAACTGTCAGATACATGTTTCCCATCAAATATCAATGAGGGTATTGCCTGACGCTGGTTTTTATTCAGAAAATATTTAACCGTCCTCCGATCATGCCTTATTTTTCTTTTTGGAATATTTAAGAGAGCTACTTAATTTGGTATTATGGCGCTCTTCAGCTAAAAGGAGATGCTGCTGGTACTGATTGCGAAGATGCCTTTACGTAGCCCATAACTCAACACAACGCGGACCATTATTATTATTTTTCGCCCGATGGTATGCGTGTATGACCTTATGCTTTTCGCAACGGAGAGGGGAGGTATACCAAGGAAGGTCATCGGGTCGAATGGTAACTTTCTTATAGGAATACACGCTTTTGCGGCTTGCAAAAATCCGTCAGTCCATGAGGCACAACATTCATTTATATCATTGGGTAAAAAGAAATTATCCCAATTGATTTGACTCAGATGAGTGCGAAAATGATCAAAATCTGCCTACTCATATTCCCAAATAAGTCTCTTATATGATGGTTCAAACTTCCTTCGAAATAGAATACAAGTCAGACACGACACTGTGATCGCAGTTCGCAATCGGTGGCAAGACAGAAGGTTTACAAATAAAGTTGGGAATGTTTGAAATAATTTGATCAAGACAACGAGACATTACTTGTTATGCGGGTAGGCTCTCTAATATGGGGGACAAGAATATTAGTTTCACAAATGTGGTCGAGTTTTTTGCGAGGTGCTGTGGAAAAATCAGCGTCACCTGTTATTATGATGTTGTTAATACCCTTGGTTTTGGCATAATCGAGATTAGCTTGTAGGTTGTCCCAAAATGATACAGGGAAGTCAGGAGGCCTGTAGATAACTCCCAATAGAAATGAATTGTTGTGTGATTTGATCTCTGCCCATAACGATTCGATCTGAGGACTTTCCAGATCTCGGAACGGCAAAGTATTGTTGGGAAATGAAAAGCCCCACTCCACCCACAAGTCCGCCGGGTCGATCCTTGTGCGTTAAAGCGTGGAAGCCAGGTAGCGTAAGGTGGTTATCTGTGGAGTTTTGAGACAAGAACGTTTTCGGCACAGCAATGATATCGTGATCTTGGGCAATATCAATTCGAATGCAACGCATCTTATCCTGGGTTAAGCTACGGGCGTTAATATGACAAACAGCAGTGTCGCGAAGGTTGTTATCAGGTCCGGGATTCAGATGAACTGAACTGAACTGAACTTTATTAGCTGCATCACAATTATATTTGCAATATTTTGCTATACATACAGAGACACAATACAAGCACAAATAAACAAAACATCAAACACAAATACTCAATACCACAGTCAAAACTTGCATCTTGACAAGTAACATAAGGCGTAAAGAATTACCAATTAAACACAAAAAAAGAAAGAAAAAGAAAAAATAGAAAAGAAAAGAAAAGTAAAATGCTCCCCTTTTGTCAACAACGGCCGAGAAAAAAATCATCACAGAAACAATTTTATCACTATCGTCTAAATTCATTATATGAATATCGCCAGCTAAGAGACTCACGAGTGGAGAAATTGTGAGTAAATAGATACCAAGATCAAAATATCTTCTGTATGAAATTGAGTAAAACATGTAAACTTCTGGTATTTTTTTGGCGGCAGACACCGCACTGGAGGTTAACGAAATAGCCTGCAAGTAGAACATACAAAATGGGATACAACATGTACATCTTTAGATGAACGGACTATTAACATTTATTGTGGTCCGGGGCAGCTGCATACAAATAGTACCAGTATTCATAATAAAAACAGTGCAAAGTATGGCGCAAAAAGCATTCATATTAAAAATGTACCTGAGCCACAATGGGTTAAAGCAAAGATGGTAAGTTAACATAAAATAAAAGTACATTATTAATTTACCGTAAGCAGATACGTACATGAGACGTGGCCCAGTGCCCAGGCAACTATGCCAATAAATCGTTGTGTTGACAACTGTGACCAGCTATAACAATGAATGACACAATACACAAGTAGCTAGACACAGCACCTATAAAGAATATCTTGAAGTACAATTAGGTATTGAAAATCCTGTAACGATAAACGAAGGAGTCTATCAACTCAATTGTATAATGCAGTACAAGATTAATCAGCGACGGAATTTACAAAACACAATTCCGAGGGATGCATACAATATCAATAGTCAATCTGTGTAGAAAATTAGAGAATACACCACAACTTGAATAGGAAAAAGACCCTTATGTAGCACGAGCAAGCTGCAAGTATGCAGCACGAGCTTATGAAGTTTACAAAATACCCCCAAGTGCTGCTTGAACGTCAAAGCATGTGTTCTCTTCAGATTAAAGGTGGGTATACTAGCAAGGAAATCCGGTATCCAATAGTATATTACATATTGTGGAAGAATCGGCAATATATACATAAAACATTCCATTGTAATATGATACATTAGTGTACAAGTATTTCCAAACTGAATCAAAGAACAAAATGATTGTTATTTTGATTTTTGAACACGTACCTTACATTATGGGCAAAGACCTGATCGGATAAATACTAAATCTTAAATATCTAATTTTGAATTGCTTGACAGCGAAACTTGCTTCCAAGCATAGAACTACATAGGTCCATGTTCCAAGTAATCATCTACAATTAATGTATGTCCATCAACCAACTATTGCATGAGTAATGTTTATACGATATGGTTGATTGGACGCACTTTCAAAGTTAAAGTTTGCTATACATTTTTTTCGGTGCTGCACAAATTTAACGTTCTTACTTTATGAAGCACGCACGTATTTAGTTTGGTTTTTAGTTTAAACATATTTATTTTCACTGGATTACCCAATAGTACATGAAATATGACTAATCTAGGGGTTCTCCAGACACGGAGACGCACAAAATGATATATACAAGACGCATAGGACAATACAATGTACAAACATGTGACTATTTACTCTGGTAGACATGCTGTAATACAATTAAACAACAAAAACAATATCTAACATTCCAATCCAATTAAGAAAACATGCATATATACACGAATATGCTTAGTAGCAAGCTAATTCGTCCTCAGCACAGGGAGCGACTGAAGGGGAGGTTATAGCTTGCTGGGCGCGGCCGAAGCACCCTGGCTGCAAACTCACACTGCCACTGTGGAGCCGCCAGTGCGCCAAGTAGCTCGGGTGTTCCTTCCCGCCTTGTCATTGTCGACCCACCTGTGGAGACACGATAGAGGACATGGTAGACCTCTCACCCAGGTATTTTCCCTTCTTTTACAAGTTTTGATTTTTCAAGTGTCAAAATATCACCTTTTTGTTAACCTAGGTCTTCGTTATTACCTAATGACACCAAAGAGAGCCGAATATATTGTTATTATTATTTATACCGTTATTCTTGCATTGTTTTGTGTATCTATGTTGTGTGTTTCTCCTGGGGTACTGACAATACTTACTTTTTTCGCAGCTAGTGATAGCATATTGGCTTGTAATTCATGCATTGTCTACTTTGTTTTGTTCATGCATTTGTATACGCTTATAAAGAAATATATACATACTCCATATGCGAGCAGCCAGAGACCCATTTTGGAGAATTTAATTACCCCACCGTACAGAAAGCTACAACACGATTTTTTATTTATCTTTAGGGTCCCCTAAAATTTTTTTGCCGTGTTGTCCTCAGTTACCTGTGTCTCTGCTCCTAGACAGGTAATAAATGCTACGTGAAACTTGAATGTAAAAATCAGGCTTAATTATAGGTGGGACCATTTTACTTAAAGTCGTCAAAAAAATGTCGAAAAGGCAACGAGTACCATGTGCTCTTCTTTTACCCCAGTATCTTATCATTATTTACATACAAAGCCTATCTTCCTCTTATCTTATGACTTAAATTGCACATTGTGATAGCATATGCCATACTATTTAGCACAGCATAGCCACAAGAGAATGAATGGACAGAACAAGCCGTCACCGAGAGAATAGATGGTGGGGTATGCCACTCACCAATAACATCCTTTGGCATGCATATATGTGATCAATCACGTATATACCCTTGTGTGACCTTCCACTCTCATCCGCCCTGGGGGGGGGGGGGGGGCAAAATCTTTAAAATATCATTTTCTCTAAAATCTCTTAGCCGCTTGCTTTGAAATTGCGTGGGGACACCTCTGGGGATTCGTTAATCTGAATTTATTCAGCAGGTGGCACTGCTTATTTTTCCTTCTTTTTTCCCCCTATTTTGCAATTTTGTGTATTTTTCTGCTATTTTCTAATCTCCAGAAGTGTCCCTAAAATTGTTCTGAAACTTGGTGGAATTCTACCCCCTGGAAGGGAGAAGCAAAATTGTTGACTAGGTGGTGATGCTATTGACCTTTGACAAATATTTCAATTTGTGTTTTTATCAGTTAATGCATGCATAACTGTTGGTAACAGTCTAAGTCACTGGGAATTACAATGGTTGTTTACATTGTCGACTTCTTTGTAAACATCACTAGCTTTTAGAATTTCATAAATTTTCCCCTTTTTTAATGGCAAAATCATAAAATATCTTTTTCTCTTTAAACCGCATTGCTAGTTGCCTCAGAATTATGTTGAAACGCTTCCGAGTACCCCTAGACCAGGGTAGGACTTCTATAAGTTGAAGGCCGGCCGAGAACGGGCTCATCACTTTTCTTTTAAGCCCCGCTGACTTGTCAATCGGCTGAGTTTATAGGAGGGTCCGTCATCCGTCCCCCCTCAATTCACATTTTCGACTTGTCAAAAATCGTGCACTTTCAATGTGGCGAGGATGTACTATTGATAGGTTTCAACCACATTTGTTTAAAGGGTCATGCTCCATTGATATTTAGATTTTTAAAAAGACTTTTGGGGGTTCATGTTTTGCAAAATTGTTTAATAAATCATCTACTCTGAAACTGCTTTGCCAATTGCTTCGATACTGACACTGCTTTTTTATACTTTTTAAACGGATTTTTGTGTGATCTGACTATTTCCGACTTCTTCAAAGTAGTAACTTAAATTGTTCTGAAGTTTACTGAAAATATACCTTGTGGAAAGGTGAAGCACAATTGTCCACTAGATGGTCATGTTTTTGATTCCCAATTTTGAGTTTTTTTTAATATCGGTACTTGTCATTTTATTTATACATTCCTTTTGACTATTATGTTTGTCAATGGGAATTACAAAAGGAATGCATATTTTCGGCTTCTCCAACATTTTCAGCTAGATTCAGTTAAAACCTGGTGGGGATATACCTTGGAAGATTTCTTCCATGTTTGATGATTACTCTCCAGGGATTTTTATATTGTTTACATTTTTTGCTGCTTTTTGTTTTTTGTTTTTTTCACGGAAACCGCGTCACCAATTGCTTGCATCCTTCGAAGTAGCATAGGGACACTTTCCATGATCCATACAGCTTTATTTACTCACCAGGTGATGCTACGATTCTGCTCCTTCTACTTCTTTTAATTATTATTTTAAGCTCAGCTGAGTTGTCAGTCAACTGAGCTTATCTTATGGTTTTCCGTCCGTTGTCCGTGCGTCGTCCGTCAACATTTCCATTTTTGACTTCTTTTAAAATAAAATGTCAGCCAGATCCACTTCAAACTTAGTAGGGATGTGCTTTGGGTGTGTCTCTACCATGTTTTACGCTCCAGTGATTTTTTATATTTTTTATGAAAATTATCTTTGTTCTTTTGGGGGCAATAATCTTTAAAAAATCTTCTACTCTAAAACCGCTCACCTTATTGCTTTCATGTCACACTGGAACACTCCTAGGGACTCCTAGTTCCTAATTTGTTCCCCTGGTGGCGCGGTGATTTTTTCCTCTTTTTTAATGCTTTTTGGCGTGGATTTGCTATTGTTGACTTTTTCGCCAGACCCGTCACTCGGATAAAGGTGAAACTTTGTGGATAAGTTCCTTGTAGAAGGGTCAAAAATGGGTGTTCACAAGGTGGCACTGCTGTGGATTTTAACGATTTTTTTTATTCAATTCGGACAGTTATCGGTAAATGCAGCTTTGCTTTTGATTACTACGTACTACTTTGTGAATATGTTCCTTGTGGAAGGGTCAAACAAAGTTGTTCACTATATGGCACAGTTGTGAATTCCCGATTTTTAACGATTTTTTTTTTCAATCGGGTACTTATCAATAAATGCACCTTTCCTATGTAAGTCAATGGGCATTCTCATGCTAATTCATAATATCGACCTCACCTCCGAAACCTTTATCCAGATTAACCTCAAATTTGGTGGCAATGTACATTGGGTGGGTCTCTACCAGGTTCGTTCAAATGGTTGTGCTCCAGTAATTTTTGGATTTTTTAAAAATAAATTTGTATGGGGGGGGCTCTAAATCTAAAAAAATTGTCTCCAACACGGCTCACCAAATTGCTTTGATATCCCACAGGGACACTCCTAGATACTCCTAGCCCTTAATTTGTTCATTGGGTGGCGCTGCAGTTATATTCTATTTTTCATGATTTTTTGGTCTGTGTTTTCACTAATTTTGACTTTTCTCCAGAACCATCACTCAGATTCAGCTGCAAATCGTAAAAAATCTTCTTCTCTAAAACTGCATATCCGATTGCTTTTATTTCACACAGGGACACTCCTATAGACACATACTTCTTAATTTGTTCAGTACCACCTGATTTTTGGCAAAATCGTAAAAAAACTTATCTGAAACCACTTGGCCAATTGCTTAAAATTGGACACTTCTGGGTACCCCTAGATCCTAATTTGTTTTGGAGGTGGAGCTCTGATTTAGAAAAAAAAACTACTTTTTCAAATGATTCATGTGTGTTTTTACTATTTGCGACATTTGCTCCAAACCGTCATTCAGATCATGCCGAAACTTGATGGATATGTTCCGTGTGGTAGGATCAAAGAAACCTGTACACTAGGTGGCATTGAGCACTACAGTTTGCTCATAAATGGTCAGCTGAGCACAGGACTATCAAAACCGCCACTGAGATTAAGCTGCAAATCTTACAAAATCTTCTCCAAAACCGCTTGCCCGATTGTTTTGATATCACACGGGGACACTTCTAGAGACTCCTGGTTCTTATTTTGCTCAGCACCACCTGTCTATTTTTTAGCAAAATCTCAAAAAATCTCTAAAATCACTTGGCCAATTGCTTCGAAATTACATGGGGACACTCCGGGTAAGCCTAGAACTCAATTTGTTCAGGAGATGGCGCTCTTATTGTTTTTTTATGAATTTTTGTGTGTTCTGGCGATTTTTTCGACATCTCCAAACCGTCATTTAGATCATACTGAAACTTGGTGAAAATGTTCCTTGTGGAAGGGTCAAAGAAAGCTGTTTACTAAGTGGCATTGATCACTACTGTTTGTTCATGAAGGGTCAGCTAAGCACAAGACTGTCAAAGTCCTCTTGTTTTGTAGATGTGTGCCTTTTCGTTTTTCGAGTTCTTGCTTCCCAACCATATGTTAGATTCTTTGAAAACTCAGTACAGATGTACCCGTTCTCAATATCAACCAAATTTGGTCACTACATGATGCTGTTGTCAGTTTAATGGTTTTCAACAAATTATCGATTTTTTTTTTTTAAAGGAAGGAGTGTGTGAACATATCACCATTGTTACACTAGGGATTGCAGGGAATCCTACAATAGTGGTGACTGTAATATAAAATCACTATATTATTATTATCAATAAAGCTCTAAAATTTGGTTTTATGGCTTCAATACAGCACAACATAAAGAAAATGTGAAATCCTGAGAGTAAATATGTACTTGTATGTATACCTTGTTTTCTTCCCCTTCAAACAACCAGAAGAAAGGACAACATACCGAAATATTATCTCCAGAAGCTAAAGATAAATTTAGGACATATTGTATATTTCTGTACGGTGGGGGTAATTAAACTCCTAAAATATAGCTCCCGATCATGGTTAAATCTTAGTTTAGTTTGAACGTATTTATTTAGTCTGGATAGCCCTATAGTACATCGAGATGACTAATACATGGGTTCTCCAGAACATGGAGACACACAGTAGGTATGTACAAGACACACATGACAATACAGATGTTACCAATGTATAATATCAGTGAAACCTCTGTGCCAATATCAACATTTGATTAATTGTAGGACACAAGTTAAACCAGTTTGTAGTTGAGTTCAATATTTTCCCCAATGAGGAAAAAAGTGTGATGAAAAATAAATTTGCATAGTCCAACCGATGACCATTACAATAACGGAAGAATTTAGTCGTTAAAGCGCCTGGCATCGATAGTGTACCGCTGGAGTGCATCTCAGATCTGGATATTTAGGCAGCTTGTCACTGCCACGGAGAAATATTTCAACTAACCTATCACTACCAATATGGATTATAAGATGTGGGCTAACCCCCGGAGCAATCAAAGGAATAACAGTATTACGTAATTTGTTTCTCTGAACGATGTAATAGAGACAGAAGAGAAGGACATGCTTGGAGTCTTCAGTGGGATAAGAACAAGCACAGGATGGGTCAGGATGGATGTTAACTTTGTGAAGGTCGGAGTTTAGTCTAGAGAATCCTAGGCGTAATTGCGTGTGTCAAATATTAGCAAATCTGTCACCATGGAGATAGAAATCAAGAGCATTGTCTGTGGCTAAGAGAGTAGTTTTAAGTTTTGATTTGAATATATGAAAGGAAAGCGAATCTCTAGTGTCGGATGGTAGGTTATTCCACTGTTTGATAGCATCTGGGAAAAAAGAGTTACACAGACGCGATGTTCTACATCTGACCAAGGAGGCTAGATAGAAATCTAGCCTCCTTGATTTGACAGGGCGCACTGACATTGAATGTCGGAGAGCAGGACCAACAGGAGGAGGGGGATACTAGATTAGAGAGATAAAAGGGAGTCAGTTTGTGGCACATTTTGTAAAAGAAGACAAGTTTGAAGTATTTACGTCTGTCTGCAAAAGTTGACCACCCAAGTTCACGAAGTAATTTAACTCGTGACGTATGTTTCAAAGCACCAGTACAAATTTCAGCGGCATTATACCGGAATCGATTCCAAGTGATTAAACAGCACTACCACAGTTGTCAAATAATACAGAACCGTACTCAAGGATTGGACGGATCGTAGAACAATATAGTTTGACCAGGGATTTGGGTGATAGTTTACACTTAAACCTGCGGAGTAAGGAATTCTTTGACCAGCTTTATAGGTAATCTGTGTGATATGGGCATGCCAAGATAAGTCACCACTCAAGGTGATACCGAGATGTGTATGACTCTCTTCCTCAGGTATCGGAGATCCACGCAAGAAAACAGGCGGATGATGAGGTTTCACCCAATTTTTAGTGAAGACATGTCTACTGGCGCCGGTGGAGGGGTAGCTCTATATGCATCGCGGCCACTGGCAGTTAAGAGGCGAGATGATCTGGAAGTTGCCAGCCTGGAAATATTCTGGCTAGAAGTGCGTTTGCATAGTAACAAATATTTGATAGCGACTGACATCCAAATTATCAATTGTTATTTTGGGATGATCTGTAAAGTAGCATTGATAAAGCAAACAATTCTGGTGTTGATAAAATCATTTCAATGGGAGACTCAAATGCTGATCCGCAGACTAATCACGGACGGAAATTCAATTACTTCTGCTCTGTAAACTGTCTCACCTTGCTTATTGAGGAGCCAACCAGAATAACAAATACCACATCATCATGTCTTGACCAAATGATAAGTAATATCCAACATTTGTTCGAAGTACAACCATATCTGTTCCCCCAGCTAACTGTGCATGATTAGTGCAAATCTACTTTTTAGAAAAAAAATCTCCAATATATAAACGGCTTATATGGGATTATAGTAAAACTGAATATTTTTAAAAGTGAAGTGCCTTATGCTGACTGTAAGGCCTGCTACGATATTAATGATATTAATAAAATTTGTACTAAATGGACTGATACTTTTCTGGCTACGGCAAAACAATCTATACCTAACAAAGACGCAACAATCAGGTCTGGTTACTCTCCCTGTTATACCAATGATCTCCGTTGCTCGAAACGGAAAATCGAACGAATTCATCAAAGGGCCAAAAAATCTCCTTCGCTTTGGCCATATTTTCGGCAGATACGGAATGAATATATTGACGACTTGAGGCTTGCGGAAGAGAATTATTACAAAAAGCTCGAAGATTCCATTAATAACGAACGGCAAAGGAAAAAGAGCCGGTGGCACACAGTCAAAAGTTTCTTAACAAGCACCAAGTGCAGGATATCCCGGCTCTATACCATGATGGCCAAAGTTTTTTACGACAATGAAGCCAAAAATCAAATTCTGAACTATTTTTTCCAAAGTCAATGTACTGTGGACGACTGTAATTTTTTTCCGCCGACTGATATGCAGAGCGATTTTGATCCTATGGAAACCATGATTAACGAGGGCTAGATTATATTTTAGAAAGTCTTGATACGTCGAAGACAAGTGGCCCGGATGGTATCAGTGTCCGATTACTGAAGGAAGCTGCACCTGGTATCTTTAAATCCCTCATAAAACTGTTTAATATATCCTTATCAAAGCACAAATTTCCAACTACTTGGAAGAGAGCACATGTGGCTCAAGTACTTAAGAGTGGAAATCCTAGTCTTTGTAGTAATTATAGGCCTATTTCTCTGTTAAGTTGCGTTGGTAATGTATTTGAGCAAGTAATATTCAAACAGGTTTTTAACCAGTTTAGAGATAATACTGTTATATCTGATTGTCAATTTGGATTTATGTCGGGCGACAGTATACTGTCAACCATACAGCTTATTTTTTTATATGACACTTCCTGCGAAGCTATTGATTTACAACAAGACGTTAGGGTGGTCTTTTGCGATATTACAAAAGCATTTGACCGTGTTTACCACCCGGGTCTCCTACATACACTTAAAAAGGCTGGGATCCGTGTCTCTCTTTTACTGTGGCTCCAAGAGTACTTGGAAGGTCGAATGCGTGTTTTCTTGCAGGATGCTAGGTCTCGAGAAACGTTAGGGCAGGTGTCCCTCCCCGATCTGTATTAGGCCCCTTGTTATTTTTTATTTACAATAATGACAAAACTAATGTAATAAACTCATCAATAAGATTGTTTGCTGATGACACTACCATTTATATTCAGGTAGAAGACGCCGCCTCTGCGACCGATACTCTTAACCTGGATTTACAGGAAATAGAGAGTTGGTCGCATAGGTGGCTGGTCTCGTTCAATAAAAAACAAAATGTATGATAATATCTAAAAAGCGTATACCCCTGAACTGTCCCGATCTATCTTTTATGGGCGAAACATTACAAAACGAAAACGAATGCAAGCACTTAGGTTTGATTATAAGGTCGAACTTAATTTGGCCAAGCCATGTCAACAGTTTGGTCACCAAAGGAACGAAAATGGTTAACATAATGAAACATTTACAATATCGGTTAGGCAAAAAGTCCTAAGAAATGATGTATTTCGGTTTCTATTCTTGAGTATGTTTTTGTTGTTTGGTTTGGCTGTTCCTTACAGGAGTTCCAACAGCTTGAAAATGTTCAACTGAGTGCAGCGCAAGTAGTAACAGGAGCTACAAGGTTCACAGGTCACTTTTTAATAGACGAAGAAGCAGGCCTCGGGAAATGATCATAAAGAAGAAAGAAAGTAACCTGATCTTGTTTTATAAAATAATGCACGGTCACGCATCGCAATACCTACGGAATTTAGTTCCAACTACTGTGTCTGAATGTCATAGATGTAACGTCCGATCGGGTCATAATCTTTCTAATATTCGCGCACCTACAAATCTATTCAATAATTCATCCTTTCCTTCCGTGATTTGACTGTGGAACGAGCTGCCTCGGACTACTCGTTACAATGTTGAATCTTTTTTTCTCTGATTTTATTATATAGGTGATCTTCAATTAGCCGTAATTCACCCTCCGATTAAGGATGCAAATAGTGGCTTGCACGACGATCTTTTAAAAAAGCACTGGTTGACTCCATTGAGTGTGCCTGTGGTACTGCAAACGAAGATGCCTTCCACTATTTGTGCGAATGTTCCAGATACAGATTGCACCGAGAAAAAAATTACAAAGTACTGTTATTAGCTTAGCGCCGTTTACAATTCACACTCCACTATATGGTTCTAGAAACTGTACCTTTATTAAAAATCAAACAATTTTCGAGACCGTTCAAGAATATATTAGAGACACAGGCAGACTCGGGCCGTAGCTTAAGCAGTATATAATTATTTTATATTACACTACGCATAGTAAAACTTAAAATACCTGTCTCTTAACACTCCACACAATTATGAGTAAATTTCCGGTCAAACATTACCCTAAACTCTTTTTACTGTCTGTGGTGTACTATCCTGGTCAAAATCTTTAACTCGTGTGGTATTACAGTGTACCACTCTATCTGTTATGTCATGTCTTGTTTATACCTCTTATTGAACATTGTCTTAATTGTTGTGCAACGTCTTAACTTTCTGTTGCAAGAGGGATTAATATAGGGCATTGCCCCTTTTCCTAATCGTATTTCTTTGAAATAAAATATGTTTAAACCAACAAAGTTAGTTCCGGGCCTAAGCAACTTACCATAATCAGACAGACTAAAAAGCTATTGCATATAGAAAAGCAACGGGAGACGTTATTTGAAACATTTAAAGTCCTCGGTCCTAACATCAGAAATAATCTGAATATAAGGATAGGGCTCTTTAAAAGGGATAAAAATTCAGTCCAGAAACAACACATTAAAGCTGAAAAAACAAAGAACAAGCTTCAATATCAGGAAATACAGCTTTACTAATCTAGTTACATGTATAAAACCATGAAACATTTTGCCACACTATGTGGTTATCGCACCAAAAGTACAAATATTAAAAAATAGGCTGGACAAACAGTGTGGAAATAACATAGAAGAACTTGTCGTTAACAGACCGGATATTATAGTGTAGTCTGCATAATTTTTTATTATTAAACAAAGAACATCAATTTTTATTAAACAAACATTCACGATTATCAAACAAAGAACATGAAAGTTATATCAATTATTAAGAGCTACACAAAGGCATCACATCAAAACCCAAGGACAGTACATCAACTCTTGTAGACTCTTGTGTACTTGCAGACATCACATCACCAGCTATACTGTTTCCATTCGGTTATGATGAAAGAATAATTATAGGGAGATTCGTAAATCAAGAATCTACTGATACAATTCGTTTCTCTTACTTAATATCAGATCTTCCATTTCATCATTTTGATAGTAATTAGCAAAGATGCAAAGAGGAACCATTTCTGAGTGCAGATGCACCCATGCGTCATGGCTTCCGACTTGCACTCCTGAGTGATTACATCAGCACACAAATTTGCTCTCGCTGATCGTCAAACACGACTATAGCAGTAAACAGAGGAGATGGCTACGACTGGAAAGAAAACCTATCATAGGTTCCCATCCACTGTTTGCCGTAGCAAAATACCTTCAGTAAAAGCTGATGGAAAAGATGACTATTTAAACGAGAGCAATTCAATTTTTCTGGATAGTTTGTATCTCAATCTACGCAGCAATGCCAAACGTTTACCTGCCTTATTTATAATGCGGGTGATGTGTGCATCCCATTTCAAATTACTAGAAAGGGTTATTCCTAAATGAGTGTGAAGGTTTGATTTAGCTGTAGGGGTGTCATCTAAGATTAAAGTAGGGTGTTCTTTTTTTCTGACGTTTAGATGAGAATAATAAGGAACTGGATTCTAAGGCATTAAATGTAATTTTCCAAAGTCTACCCCATGCACCAATTTTCACAGCGTCAAGGTTGAACCTATTTGCTCAGACACGAGGGTCGTGAACAATTTCTAAAATACTGGTGTCATCAGCAAAAGGTTTATGTCAAAAAGAGATATCATCAGTAATATCGTTAATATACACTATAAATAGAAGAGGGCCAAGTATTGATCCTTGAGGAACACCAGCTTCTATCGGCAGCCAGTCAGAAGACTGGCCACCAATAGTAACTCTCTGAAAACCGTTTGACAATAGCTTTTTAATAAGCCTAAAAGAGGTTCAACTATACCATATTGCTTTAGTTTAAAGATTAGTCCCTCATGCCAGACACGATCGGAAGCCTTAGAGATATCAAGAAATGCCATGCGTGCCCCATGTCCAAGTTCTAGGTCATTATAAATGCCATGAAGTATTTTACTGAGTTGATTAATGGTAGAATTATATGCTTTAAAGCCAGAGTTTTCGAGGTCAATATTTCCTGACGCAAAGGGTACTCTTAAAGAACATTATAGATGAGACGTTCAAATACTTCGAAACATCACACAAAAGTAAAATTGGATGGTAATTTTCTTTGATTTGCTTGTCATTCTTTTGAAAAACTGGGAAAACATTAGATTTTTTCCAAAGATCGAGAAAGCAGGATGTAGAGAGACAAAGGTTAAATAATTTTGTGACAGAACGAGCAATACCTGGCGCTGTGTGTTTAGAAGAACATTTCCATGCAATCAGGGGCCGATGCTGAGAAAATCTTTAGATACAGCAGTATTTTTAAAACCCTGTTCTCATTGAAGTGGAGCAGAGTTAGACGTGCCTCAGTTCGGAAAGAGAATTCCGGTAACGGCAAAGGATCAGTCTCTGTTGGGATTTTACATTGACTAGCAAAGTATATCTGTTAAATATATCACACTGGTCTGCATGGCTAGTGAACACATGGCCATTTTCCAGAAGAGGAGGGATGGAATGATGAATTTTGGAATCAAGAAAACATTTACTCAGGTTCCACCTTCTCCTGGGATTTATGTCATTTGAGTCAAGTTCGGAACGAAGTTTGGCAAAATAAGATCACATCGATCTTCTAAGTGCGCTAACGACGATATTACGTTTGCGTTTGTAAAATTGAAACAGACGCGCTGAGTTGAGAGTTTCAGCAAGTGTGAAAGGTCGCTGTTTTTTTTTGATAAACCGTTTGTGTCTATACCAGGCTCGATTCCTATGTCTCATTAATTTCTTGATTTCACAAGTGACCCAAGGTTTGTCTTTTGAACGAATGAGAATTTCACGGAAGGGAATGAACTGTTTGTGTAAATCCATGAAAAGATCAGATCAGAAAGAAACAATGTCGTTTGTGTCATCAAAAATCTCACACCAGTCTTGAACGCAGCATATAAAGACTTCGAAATAAATCAATTAAGTTTGTTCGTTACAAAGCCACCTTTTGAATATCAACAGAACTCAACAAAGAATGACAACTATTATATAAATTTATCAATAACAATATATTGACAATCAAAATCTGTACAAAGTAGGTAAACCTATCTCCACTGGTATTTCAACAGTTAAACAGTCTTAGTCAATCCTAATCCCTGGTAAGGTTATCCACTGGTACTGTCCCACAGTTCCAAGTCCTATGACAGGTGCCAAATGATGTGGTACAAATCCCGCAGAGGTACGGTTTGGGTCCAATGTGGTATGTATGTATCGTGGGCGGCCTAGTCGCGGTGTGTGGTCGAGGGTGTGCGGTGGGGGGTGACATGGCCTGAGTGGTGCTGGGGTGTACGTGTGATACTGTGTTCACTGCAGTGGGACAGTGTCGCGCGTGCACTTTGGCATTGTTTGGACCGTGTCATCTGTTACCGTGCGCTTTTGGTTGCACACTGTGCTAGTGCGGTTGACGATGCACGCATCCATCGATATTCATTGCTTCTACGGGGACACTCTCAGCGTCAAGGCTTGGTTAGGTTTTATTTGCTTTCTTTTAAATTTTAATTTGGTAATAGTCAGGTTGGTGACTTTTTTTTGTGCACTGTATATTTAATTTCAGATGGTGCTCACTTATTTGAATTATTGGTTTCATTTCAGTGTAGCATATGAGTATGTACATGTATTCAGTTTTATGTATAGTCTAAGTTATAGTTAGACTATTGAAAAGTGTGGTCTAACACACCTCCGAGCGGTAGCGAGGAGGTTGGTTAGACCACACTTTTCAATGGTCTAACTGACTTCTACCATCTGGCCTTCCACTTGGATCACATAGATGGTCACAGCATGACCACATGCTCTACTCAATGTAATGAGTGCAATAAAAACTGATGTGGTGATCAACACTTAACCCAGCCATTTCTATCCAATCTCTCCAATCTTGACCAGCCATAAAAACAAATTTTAATTTCCTATGTTTTGCAAAAATAGAATAGCGCTCATTCTGCAGAACATTGTGCAAGCGGCAACAAGCAAACACTGGCAGTCATGGAAGAAAATTATGATTTGACTCTTTCATGAAAATTCAAACACAGCAGTTGTTGTACCAAAGAGATGAAGCACTGGAGGCCAAAAATCCATGATTTAGGGTGCCAGTTACACAAACACAGCTTCTGCAGTTGAACCAGCTAGATGTGAAAAGTGTAAAGGCAAATGAGACCACACGTTCCCTCACAGCGGACATCAGAGGCACCCCTGCCGACGGGCCAGTCTGGTCCCAGGGATGATCAGCTCCCTCCTCAGACAGTCCCACTGGGTCAAGACACCACTGAATGTACCAATGAATGGAAATTACACTTCTGAAAGGAGTTAACACTGTAATAATAATTGAAGCTGGACGTTGTGTGAAGGTCACCCTTCTGGATTGATATCCTTTCACACTTACTTCTCCAGGATCAGATACAGTTTTATGGGGGGGGGGGGGGTAATTTTATGAGGACTCAGCTGTTTAATCTTTGAAAAACTGTAGGTTGCAGTAGTGGTTAGACCATAGATTTCCAGCCTTCTGATTGGCCAGTAGTAGGTCAGTATGGTAGAAGTTTATCTCGATGTATGATATTATCTCGGTGTACATATTTCCTCGCTTGCGGGGGCTTAATAAAATTTATTATTAAATTTATTATTATATTCGGGTAGAAGACGCCGCCTCTGCGACCGATACTCTTAACCTGGATTTACAGGAAATAGAGAGTTGGTCGCATAGGTGGCTGGTCTCGTTCAATAAAAAACAAAATGTATGATAATATCTAAAAAGCGTATACCCCTGAACTGTCCCGATCTTTCTTTATGGGCGAAACATTACAAAACGAAAACGAATGCAAGCACTTAGGTTTGATTATAAGGTCGAACTTAATTTGGCCAAGCCATGTCAACAGTTTGGTCACCAAAGGTACGAAAATGGTTAACATAATGAAACATTTACAATATCGGTTAGGCAGAAAGTCCTAAGAAATCATGTATTTCGGTTTTATTTGCCCTATTTTTGAGTACTATGTTTTTGTTGTTTGGGATGGCTGTTCCTTAAAGGAGTTCCAACAGCTCGAAAATGTTCAACTGAGTGCAGCGCAAGTAGTAACAGGAGCTACAAGGTTCACAGGTCACTTTTTAATTGATGAAGAAGCAGGCCTCGGGAAATTATCATAAAGAAGAAAGAAAAGAAACCTGATCTTGTTTTATAAAATAATGCACGGTCACGCATCGCAATACCTACGGAATTTAGTTCCAATTACTGTGTCTGAATGTAATAGATGTAACGTCCGATCGGGTCATAATCTTTCTAATATTCGCGCACTCACAAATCTATTCAATAATTCATCCTTTCCTTCCGTGATTTGACTGTGGAACGAGCTGCCTCGGACTACTCGTTACAATGCTGAATTTTTTTTCTCTGATTTTATTATATAGGTGATCTTCAATTAGCCGTAATTCACCCTCCGATTAAGGATGCAAATAGTGGCTTACACGACGATCTTTAAAAAAAGCACTGGTTGACTCCCCTGAGTGTGCCTGTGGTACTGCAAACGAAGATGCCTTCCACTATTTGTGGGAATGTTCCAGATACAGATTGCACCGAGAAAAAATTACAAAGTACTGTTATTATCTTAGCGCCGTTTACAATTCACACTCCACTATATGGTTCTAGAAACTGTACCTTTATTAAAAATCAAACAATTTTCGAGACCGTTCAAGAATATATTAGAGACACAGGCAGACTCGGGCCGTAGCTTAAGCAGTATATAATTATTTTATATTACACTACGCATAGTAAAACTCAAAATACCTGTCTCTTAACACTCTACACAATTATGAGTAAATTTTAGGTCAAACATTACCCTAAACTCTTTTTACTGTCTGTGGTGTACTATCCTGGTCAAAATCTTTAACTCGTGTGGTATTACAGTGTACCACTCTATCTGTTATGTCATGTCTTGTTTATACCTCTTATTGAACATTGTCTTAATTGTTGTGCAACGTCTTAACTTTCTGTTGCAAGAGGGATTAATATAGGGCATTGCCCCTTTTCCTAATCGTATTTCTTTGAGATAAAATATGTTTAAACCAACAAAGTTAGTTCCGGGCCTAAGCAACTTACCATAATCAGACAGACTGAAAAGCTATTGCATACAGAAAAGCAACGGGAGACGTTATTTGAAACATTTAAAGTCCTCGGTCCTAACATCGGAAATAATCTGAATATAAGGACAGGGCTCTTTAAAGGAAATAAAAATTCAGTCCAGAGACAACACATTAAAGCTGAAAAAACAAAGAACAAGCTTCAATATCAAGAAATACAGCTTTACTAAATTCTAGTTACATGTATAAAACCATGGAACATTTTGCCACACTATGTGGTTATCGCACCAAAAGTACAAATATTAAAAAATAGGCTGGACAAACAGTGTGGAAATCACATAGAAGAACTTGTCGTTAACAGACCGGATATTATAGTGTAGCCTGCATAAATTTTTATTATTAAACAAAGAACATTAATTTTATTAAACAAACATTCACGAGTATCAAACAAAGAACATGAAAGTTATATCAATTATAAAGAGCTACTCAAAGGCATCACATCAAAACCCAAGGACAGTACATCAACTCTTGTAGACTCTTGTGTACTTGCAGACATCACATGACCAGCTCTACTGTTTCCATTCGGTTATGATGAAAGAATAATTATAGGGAGATTCGTAAATCAAGAATCCACTGATACAATTCGTTTCTCTTACTTAATATCAGATCTTCCATTTCATCATTTTGATAGTAATTAGCAAAGATGCAAAGAGGAACCATTTCTGAGTGCAGATGCACCCATGTGTCATGGCTTCCGACTTGCACTCCTGAATGATTACATCAGCACACAAATTTGCTCTCGCTGATCGTCAAACACGACTATAGCAGTAAACAGAGGAGATGGCTACGACTGGAAAGAAAACCTATCATAGGTTCCCATCCACTTTTTGCCGCAGCAAAATACCTTCAATAAAAGCTGATGGAAAAGCATCGATTTCGAAAAGATGACTATTTAAACGAGAGCAATTCAATTTTTTTGGATAGTTTGTATCTCAATCTACGCAGCAATGCCAAACGTTTACCTGCCTTATTTATAATGCGGGTGATGTGTGCATCCCATTTCAAATTACTAGAAAGGGTTATTCCTAAATGAGTGTGAAGGTTTGATTTAGCTGTAGGGGTGTCATCTAATATTAAAGTAGGGTGTTCTTTTTTTCTGACGTTTAGATGAGAATAATAAGGAAATGAATTTTAAGGCATTAAATGTAATTTTCCATGCACCAATTTTCACAGCGTCAAGGTTGAACCGATTTGCTCAGACACGAGGGTCGTGAACAATTTCTAAATTACTGGTGTCATCAGCAAAAAGTTTTATATCAAAAGAGATATCATCAGTAATATCGTTAATATACACTATAAATAGAAGAGGGCCAAGTATTGATCCTTGAGGAACACCAGCTTCTATCGGCAGCCAGTCAGAAGACTGGCCACCAATAGTAACTCTCTGAAAACGGTTTGACAATAGCTTTGTAATAAACCTAAAAGAGGTTCAATTATACCATATTGTTTTAGTTTAAAGATGAGTCCCTCATGCCAGACACGATCGGAAGCCTTAGAGATATCAAGAAATGCCATTCGTGCCTCATGTCCAAGTTCTAGGTCGTTATAAATGCCATGAAGTATTTTATTGAGTTGATTAATGGTAGAATTGTATGCTTTAAAGCCAGAGTTTTCGAGGTCAATATTTCCTGACGCAAAGGGTACACTTAAAGAACATTATAGATGAGACGTTCAAATACTTCAAAACATCACACAAAAGTAAAATTGGATGGTAATTTTCTTTGATTTGCTTGTCATTCTTTTGAAAAACTGGGAAAACATTAGATTTTTCCAAAGATCGAGAAAGCAGGATGTAGAGAGACAAAGGTTAAATAATTTTGTGACAGAACGAGCAATACCTGGCGCTCTGTGTTTAGAAGAACATTTCCAACGCAATCAGGGGCCGATGCTGAGAAAATCTTAGATATAGCAGTATTTTTAAAACCTTGTTCTCATTGAAGTGAAGCAGAGTTAGACGTGCCTCAGTTCGGAAAGAGAATTCCGGTAACGGCAAAGGATCAGTCTCTGTTGGGATTTTACATTGACTAGCAAAGTATATCTGTTAAATATATCACACTGGTCTGCATGGCTAGTGAACACATGGCCATTTTCCAGAAGAGGAGGGATGGAATGATGAATTTCGGAATCAAGAAAACATTTACTCAGGTTCCACCTTCTCCTGGGATTTATGTCATTTGAGTCAAGTTCGGAACGAAGTTTGGCAAAATAAGATCACAGACGCGCTGAGTTGAGAGTTTCAGCAAGTGTGAAAGGTCGCTGTTTTTTTTTTGATAAACCGTTTGTGTCTATACCAGGCTCGATTCCTATGTCTCATTAATTTCTTGATTTCACAAGTGACCCAAGGTTTGTCTTTTGAACGAATGAGAATTTCACGGAAGGGAATGAACTGTTTGCGTAAATTCATGAAAAGATCAGATCAGAAAGAAACAATGTCGTTTGTGTCATCAAAAATCTCTAACCAGTCTTGAAAGCAGCATATAAAGACTTCGAAATAAATCAACTAAGTTTGTTCGTTACAAAGCCACCTTTTGAATATCAACAGAACTCAACAAAGAATGACAACTTTTATATAAATGTATCAATAACAATATATTAACAATCAAAATATGTACAAAGTAAGTAAACTTATAACCACTGGTATTTAACAGTTAAACAGTCTTAGATAAATCCTAATCCCTGGTAAGGTTATCCACTGTTACTGTCCCACAGTTCCAAGTCCTATGACAGGTGCCAAATGATGTGGTACAAATCCCGCAGAGGTACGGTTTGGGTCCAATGTGGTACTGAAAGATGTGGTGCTGATCCAATCCCACAGAGGTACGGTTTGGTTTCAATGTGGTACAATATACTAGTCCACTCACAGACAATGTCCCCACTGCACAGATACAAATTGTATTTGTGTCTTTTTGCCCAGAACCACTTCCTAATAGTCAATATCCTATTCCGCAGTCCGAACTCTTTACTCTCCATAAGCTAAACTGTCCCTGTCTAACCTATATACATATGGAATTATTATTGTCCATATTGCACACGTTCCTCTGTAAAATTTTGACATAGGCTGTATCAGCCCAAATAAATTAAAGGGTCTTCGGCGGGTAACTACTCAACATGTTTCGAAGCCTTTTACTCATACATGTCTCTCTGAGTAGCGGCTCCTTGTCTAAGCTAAATATTCAGCAACGACAACCCACATAATAAAGAATAAATATGAACGTGGCAAATGATGAATTAGCTAAATACGTGAAGTTTTGCTTATAAATGCAGAGCTTCATTATGAAAGAAGAATACCTGTCAAACAAACCATTTTTTCTAAATTTGTATAGTACAGGTTCAGATAAGAACAATTTGACTTACCCCTGAACCAATATGTACCCTTTCTGGCTGGACAGCTTATCCTAGTTAAACCACCCGCCAGTGTATAACTGAAGTTGAAACAAGCTGGGGTCTTATATTCAGTCCCATTGATAGTAAAATAAACAGTTGCAGCTAGACCACCTGTACAAACCAAGGGAAATCCTAACAAGGACTACAACAATGGACATCCTGCACCAGAAATGTAAAACAAACTCTATGCTGACAACTACCCCTCAAACAATTAAGCTCTATTTAACTGCCAACCCTGAGTCAATGTATCTACGTAATGTGTCAGTTTGTGACATTTGAGAAAATACTGTCAATTTTGAGTAAATGTGCATTTAGGCATGTCAGGAAAGAATGAAAGTCATTAGCATTTGTGTCAAAAACATGTTATCAAAACAATTTTTCTTAACAGGATTTTAAGTACAATTAGGCGAGCTTGTAACTGTCGTCAGTAGCTGCTTGCTACCTATAGCCCCTGGGGGTTTGACCTAACAGAAAACAAGCTAGCCTAAAATGTCTGAAAGGTGAACATTAAAACAGAATGATGCCAAAAGATAAAGTTAAGTAGCAAAACAGACAAGTCTAAAAACTGTCAATTATTGTAGCCAAACTTTCTAATAATCTTTGGATATTAACAGCTAAATTATAGGGCAAGTCAGAAAAGAATGAAAGTCATTTATATTTAAGTCAAGAGAATGCAATGAAAATATAATATTTCTTCACCAGATATCAAGCACAATTAGGCAAGCTTGTAACTGTCGTCAGTAGCTGCTTGCTACCTATAGCCCCTGGGGGTTTGACCTAACAGAAAACAAGCTAGCCTGAAATGTCTGAAAGGTGAACATTAAAACAGAATGATGCCAAACGATAAAATTAAGTAGCAAAACAGGCAAGTCTAAAATCTCTAAAATTATTGAAGCCACACTTTCTAACCATCTCGGGATATTTACAGCAAAATTTGTAGAAATATTTGATCAAAAGTACATCTTTGAATCCTCTTGACTCAAGTTAATTGTAAATAAATTTGGTTCTAGATGCAAAGTCCTGAAATTTAGAACAAATACGACCAAATCTCAAAATCTGTGACAAAAACGTATTGTGTGCAAATGGGTAGCACCAAACATACAAGTCCACTCAAGACACTGTCCACTCTTCACAGGTACAATGTAAATGATGGCTCACAGTCCCAATGGCTTGATGACAACACACAGCTTCTGTCAGATCATTCAGAATTATCTCTTCTGCTCTGCTCTCTCCTGTTCTCCTCTCTGTTCTCCTCCTCAGTCAGGAAAACATCTACTTTATATTTATACGCAGAAATTTCACCACTGTTCCAGAGTTTTCCAATTAGTCATACATCAAAGTGTAATTTGAGATCTGCCTGGATCACCTCACATGAATGTAAGTCCACATGTTACCATTACATGTGAGTCACCCACAAAACAGGCCAACTCAGTGGCTCTGCAGTGACCCTGCACAGTCGTCATTGAACTCAATGACCCGGCACACACTGAATGAATACAGTGACCTGTCCAAATGAAAACAAGCAGCCAGACACATTTTTATAATAAAATTCCTAGAATTTTTGTTTGAAGGGATTGTCCACATTATGACAAAGTAATAATGTGCAATAAATAACAGAATGATCAGAGGTACCCGCGTCCCAGAGTTTATAATATGACCAGGCAAATCAGTTATTATAAGATCAAGCGTCATTAAATTGAAATAAATGACTTGTGGATAAAAGGTTGACAAGGCGTAGGCCAAGCTCACTTTGGGAATGATCTGAATGAATCACCTTTATTACAACTGCACCATTTCATACATATCCATGGTATTTTGTTGATGGGTCTGAAACAAAAACAGTACAAACACAGTCTACATCATAAATATTCCCCATCAGCAAACCTGTTGGGAGTATAAACAATACTTATAAACACATACAGATAAAGATGATGATAAGAATTGTACAAAAAATCATACAAACATATGTGTACCAAGTTGAATCAAAAGAATAGGATACCTTTCTATTACAACTATCCTCTAATTTTTAAAGTTTCTTTTATAAATTTTCCCAAATTCCAAATTAAGTTAAGTTTCTTCTTTCATTTGTATTCTTCAATGTTAGTAAGTAATTTTTCATTTGAAACTTTGGTTTAAGTTTTGAATATGTTCTTATTTTTTTCATCAGAAAAAATTGTCTAGAAAAGTCAGTGTGCCATTGACAAAGAAATTTCTCTGTAATATTTTGGAATAATATTTGCCGAACAATCTCCAAACTCATTGCCGCCATTGTTCCAAATATCTTCGCATTTGATTAATGTTTGGGTAATCATCACAGTGTTTAGCCGGTTAGAGTTAGTCAGTGACAGAATTTTGGAGTTACATTTATAGGCATCATACAACAATTTGTCATGGTTAGAGTTTATAAGTCGGTACCAGTTTTTGCATATAGACTTCAGTATTTTCAACGAATATAAAAAAGCTCGGAGCTCGCTCAAAACTACAATATTGGATGCTTTAGAGTTCACTCCTAGAGTATATTTCAAAAAATTAAATGTAACTTTTCTAATTAAGTGTTGAAATAACCTGAAATATTGTCTTGACCGATGCAATTTATAGGAGATAGAACATTTGTACCACATATTTTGCAACAATAAAGAAATATAGGAGCAATCAGTTTATCTAACAAATCTAAATATAAACGAATGTCGATTTTTTTTCACCAAACAGGGTATGTTTCAAGCGTCCAAGAGCCTTTTTAGCTTTTTCACATAAATAGTTTATGGCTCCAGCAAAATTTCCATTAGGTGTCATTTCAATGCCGAGGTAAGTATATCTATTAGTTATTTCTAGTTTCTCATAACCAACAAAGAAACGTCTCTTTATTTTTACTAGACTTATTGAATATAACTACTTTGGATTTTTCTACATTCATTTTCAAATTCCAGTTTTTGCAATACGCGTGTAATTCATCCAAACAACATTGTAAGCCATGTTCACTTTCCGAAATTAGCATCAGGTCATCCTTATAGAGCATACAGTTTAATTTCTCATTATATAGGGTTACTGGATGGCAGTCATGTGTAAAAATTTCTGGCCAATCATTGATGAATAAATGGGGCTTAACACACATCCTGATTTTACGGCATTATTCAAGTATATTTTTTCTGATTATCCCGAATTAAATTTAGTTTGGACAGACGACTTATCATACATGTCTCGCAAAATGTTATACATAAAACTGCCAATATTGTAGTTTAAACATTTGTAGAATAGGTAATAATACCACACAGTATTGAAAGCTTTTTGGAGATCGATAAAACATATGAAAAGGAATCTTTTCTTTCCAGAAATTTTGACATACTTGTCTATAAGAGATCGAAGCACGAAAATGTGGTCACTTGTTCGAGTGTTTTCTACAAACCCGATTTGATATTTATTATTGTAATTATGTTTTTCCATGTGAATTTTTATTCGTTTTTTCAATACTGCACAAAACACTTGAAAGCTGAATATTAACTTTGTTACAGGGAAAAGTTAACTTGAGTATATGATTGTGAAGAAGTTTACATTTTTTGTTGCTGGTTCACATGAACTACCCCCGTGTTTTGTCAGATTTATGCCCCATCCTGTGTAGATATCCAAACTGGAAGTATAGTATCTCGTGTCTTAATTTGCTATATCTAACATAGTGAAAGGTTTCCGACCAATACCCATGATCAATTTGGTAATGCACTGAGTATGTTTATATCAACATTGTTAGCTGTCCTGTTACCAGTATAGAATAATTCGGACCTACAATCAGATAAAACAACATTATCCCTGAAATAATTATAAATGTGTTTAACGATTACTCGTCCAAATACCTTACTGCCGCAACTCCATAGCGAAATGGCTCTATAATTGCTACAAAGACTAGGGTCGCCTCTTTTGAAGACTGGAACTACGTTTGCTCTCTTCCATTCGGCAGGAAATATGTGACAGGACAAGGACATATTGAATAGTTTTGTTAGATATTTCGCAATAACAGGTGCAGCTTCCTTAAGGAGTCGAGGACTGATTCCATCCGGGCCACTCGCCTTAGAAACATCAATACTTTCTAAAATGGCTCTAAACTCTCCTTCGTTGATATTTAAAATTTCGAGAGTTATCAAAGTAGCTAGGAAAACCCGCGGGAGGAGAAGCATTTGATCCATCCACAGTGTATTTAGATAGGAAAAATTCATTCAGAGTTTGAGCCTTAGCTTCATTTTCATGAGAAGTTTGATCATCATGATATAATGCAGGCGTGTCATGGGATGGTTTCTGTTAAGAAAACTTTTAACTCTATGCCACCAGCTCTTTTTCCTTTGATGTAGGTTGCTGATTGAATCTTCAAGCTTTTTATAATATTTTTTTTTCAGCCTGCCTCGAGTCTCCGATATGCTTATTACGTAACTGCCTGAAGCAAGGCCACAGAGATGATTTTTTTGCTCTTTTGTGAATACATTCGACTTTCCTTTTTGACCACCGAAGATAATGAGTGTACCACGGAGAATAATTTGGCCTGATAGTTACTTCCTTATTGGGTATAGATTCCTTTGCGGTGGCCAGGAAGGAATCAATCCACTTTTTACATACTTTATTCATGTCAGTTGTATCACAACAATTGTCCCAGTCAATCTCAGACAGCTTGGTTCTAATTATGTCGTAATTAGCCTTATTATATTCCCATTTGAGTCTTTTGTATGTTGGACACTTTTTGTATCTGAAGAGTAAGTTTGCACTAATCACACATTAACCGATGTTAGCTAACGGGGCAGATATGTTTGTACTTATGATAAATGTTAGATTATTGGTTATAATTTGTGATCGACACATGACGAAGTAGTTTCTGTTATCCTCGTAGGCTCAGTAATGTGCATAATAAGGCAGTTTACATAACAGAAATCAGACAGTTTCCTTCCGTGATTAGTTTAGGGTCCGCATTTAGATCTTCCACCGATATAATTTTATCAACACCCGAATTGTTTGCTCTATCGAGATTGCTAAAAAAAGATTATTTCTAAAGGGCGCCTGTTTAATTTGTACTGTGACAATTTTATGATTGCAGTTAAGCTTTTTGCTTTATTGACAATAAAATTTATATGCGTGGACCAGGATAGTTCTGATCTAATTAGAAGTCCAAGATGCCGGAGCACAGTGACGTATTCAAGCACACTTTCGAACTTATAGGAAGGATTTCTTTTATTACAGGTAAGCATAGTTTTTGTTTTGGCACTGTTAAATTGACCTAACCACTGTTGTGACTTTTTAAATTTTTCTATTTGTTTTAGATCTTTATGAAGTGTTTCAGCGGATTTTGCAGAGTCTATGGGATCATCAACTGTAATAAATAACAACAACACTTCGGTCATAAACAGAAAGAAGTGCTGTCCCATTTCTAGACATCATAAATTTTCAAATACAAATGCTCCCCAGCCACTTTTGAACTAAAATATGTTTAAAGCAAACCAGTCTCAAGCCCGGATCTAACATCGCTGAACATGTTCAAAACCTGTTGACTTAACATTCTGTCATTATCTTTGCATCACCGCTGTTCAGGCTGTGCTCTTTTACAAGACATTTTTGGCCAACTTTACTTGAAGATTTTATCACAACCATTAATTATGCGTGTCACGATTCTCTGCTACATGACACTGATATCAAACCCCATTCGAACTAAAAAGTGAAAACAACATTCAAACTGTTCATTTACCATAATTTTGAAAACTTAATGTTTACTTTTGTTCATGAGTATGAATTTCATTGGACAGAAGCTTCTGAAAGTACTAATATGGGTGAGAAGTATGTGCTTACAGGTTTAATATTCATTTCTCATTTGCATATCATTTAAGAACAACCGACGACATAATTAGCAAGCGCAAAAAATATCAATAGAGAGTCCAACCGCTTGCATGCCTTTGTATTCCCGTGTTAAGTATTTCAGATTATTCTGGTGATCAGTTCAGTTCACTGGTGTAGATGTAAGACAGAGATAAACACAAATGTTGCTGCCTTTTTTCACATAACAAACTACATGATAGTGACCTGCGTGGGCATTTATTCAAATATCACATCATCTTGTATGAAACAATGAAAGACGGAAATTACGTATGGTAGCTCAATGGTGCCAACCATTTTTTTAAATCTCACAATTACGGGATAAAATCTTAAGCTCGTAATTACAAGATAAAAAAACCCCTCTTGGTTGGCACCATTGAGCCACCATAATTACGGTATCGACATGAATTCTTGGTTTTACTTTTTAATTACTTTGCAAGGGACAACCTACACCCTAGGGCACACAGGGCTGGGGGGGGGGGATAGGCATATTCATAAAAGCTTACTTTAAAAAAGAGGAGGGGGTGGTGTCAGTGTCTCTGCCTCAAAGGAATTTACTCTTTAGATTAAATTATGCGCAGAGCATATCAATGTGAAGAAAGAAAATAATGCAGATTGGATGTGTGTTTCTGCCACCAGAGGGCAGCACATACCTGCTTGACACAGCTTGCCCCTTTCAAGATTTACAAGCTGAAATAGCTAAAAACCGAGATAAAACAATATTTAATTGTGGAGATTCCAATGCAGGAACTGGGAATTTACAAGACATAGGCGCTGAAGTAAAAGTATCTCATATTTTACCTGGATCTACATATTGCTCCTAGTCTGGTACGCTAACCCACACGATTAAACTTAAAACCCTTGTCAATCTGGACACTAAAATCAGTAACTATGTCAAGCGTTTGACTGACTTCTGCAGAGCCGCTGCATCTGCATTATGAATGGGAGATATGATAACACTGGGGTCTATAAATGTTATGTCTTACGGGGTAAAAGTGCAGTAGACTACTTGTTGACAAATACTATTGATACTTCTCCGGTACAGGTTTTTCATATTCTGCCCAAGAGGGTATAATCTGCTCACTGCCAGCTTACATACCCACTGAAACTAGAGGGTATGAACATTGCAACAAAATTGACGAAAAAAAGGGTAAAGAGAAATCATGGCTTAAATACCAAATAGGAAAGCAACAAAGCTTCAGATCTGAGACATAATCTCAAGTGTGATGATACACAAAAATTGTTGGATCAATTTCGAAACAGCATGACAGGTGAGGAGTGTACAGATCAGGTTTGTGTCAAGGTTTACACCTTCTGGAATCATGCCGCAGACAACAGTTTTCAAAGAATTGTGTTTGGTAATAGAAAAAATGGTAACTTCCCTACAATGCCTAGTTTGGCACTGAGTGCAAAGATCTTAAACACATCTTAATCACTGCACTGAACGACTTGATAATCTAAGGCAGACACATGGGAAGAGTATTGTAAACAAGAAAAAGAATATAAAAGAATTATATTTAGAAAACGAAGAGATCCAACAAGAAAAGTACAATGGAAGAATTTCAAACTATCCTGAGCTAAAATCCTAACATATACTGGAATTCCTGAAAAAATCTAGGTAAGGGAGCCAATGCCACAAACAATGACATCAATAAAGAAGAATTTGTTGATTATTACGAAAGTAAAATGACGTCATATTCCAGACTATTATGAAGATGACCTAATGCAAGAAGCCACTAAATACATTGAAAATACAATATAGACATTATTGACTGCCATAGTGAGGTGATTGTTGAAATGTTAAATCAGGAAATATTAACTGAAGAAGCACACTGCCAACCTAATAAATCAAAACCAGGGAAAGCTTGTGGTTTGGCTGGGATAAGCATTGTATTCTACAAGGGTGTGGGAACAGAAATTGTGCCATGCATCACGGAACTCTCAAGTGTAACTACATTCTTACACAGGAAGAGTATACAAAGTAGTGTAGTGAAGGAAAAATTAACCCCATCCATAAATCTAAATCTAAAGATAACACACACCACTATAAGGAAAGTTACTGTTACAAATGCATCGAGGAAGCTGTTTGAAGGTGTGCTTAATAACAGCTGTATTACAAAAATTATGTTTTCAAGAACGACGACCCAAATTAATTTGTCTTCACAAAAGGCAGTGCAACCGCAGATAGGATATCTATCCGATATAGTTTTATTCAAAAGCAGAAGATGAAATGACGGATCCTCTACACTTGTTTTGCAGACTTTTCTTACTGTATAAATTAAAAAACGTGGAACAGGAGGTATTTCCGGTAAAATCGTGAGCAGTATGTTTGAAAAAGCAAATTTCAGGGTCAGATTGCACAATAATCTGAGTGATAAAATTATACCAGACTTTGGGGGGGGGGAATTATCAGCCTCAAGTTGTTTCCAGACTATTTGAGTGATATTGGATCATCAGAAGGCATAATACTACGGCCCCGAGCTCCTTATGCACTATTTCCTATATGCAGATGACTTGGTTTTATGTTCGGATAGTGTTGAAGGCACCCAGAAACAACTAGATGAACTGCTTAACGTCTGTAAAAAGTGGCATTTGATCGTGAACTTGTCCAAAACGCAAGTGTAGATATTCAACAAAATAAATATAAGGGACACATTTAACTATAATGGTCACGTAACCTAAAACAATAAGAAATATAAGTATCTTGGAGTATTGTTCAACACCAAAAATCTGGATATACAAATGTACTGAGGTCTGCACAAAGCTATGTTGTGGAGCAGGCAAATGAGGCAGTTTTCCATGTTTATAAATTGGCAGGTCCAGTGGTAGGTACACTAAGCCCACCATTAGCTTTCAAAATGTGTGATAGTCAAATACATGCACTGCCTGTCTTAGAATATAGACTAGAAATTTGTGTGAGAAGTAAAGCTGTAGATGAAATTGAAAACTTCCACCTCAAATTTATCAGTAAATCTTGACTCACTTACTACCCATTGTTGAATGCAAGACTTTATTGCCGAGTATCATATGTTGACAACATGAAAGAAAAACCACGTGCACACTGTGACACAACTTGCTTTTACTAATTAATCTGTGTATGGGCACAAATCTAAACCAATCCACTTTTATTCGAAATACACCAATTTCGCTTAATAGTTCACCAGCTAGTTTCTGCATACAACTGTCGGTCTGTGTTTATATGATTTAAGCAAAACCACTGTTTGGAGATTGATTGCAACCTCGTCGGCTGCAGGGGCGTGCCTGAGACTCTATAAGCATCTGGAAATTAGTGTCCTTGTCCCGGCGGCGTATCTCGGTTCACATGATCATTGGTGGTCAGTGCGGCCGCAACAAGCTGTAATGAAGCGGTAGACGGGTAAAGATTTAACTCAGACTCGATGTGCACTCAGTCCTTGAAAATAGAAAGATGTGGCAACCTATGCCATAAAAACAAAGTAATACCAGGTAACTATGGAGACAATAAAGATATAAAACCAACAAAACAATTAGGTCAAGTTAAGGCATGATATTATCAACTGATCATGCAGACAATAAAGTGTAATATTTCAACTCGTAAAGACATTAAAACAAAGAGAATGGGGCTAATGAATTTAATGGGGCCATAAAATTACTATTCTACAACTCTTCGAACCAACGGCTGTCCTTTTCACTTCCACGACGCGCCGCTACAAGCGTTTTATATATATATATATATATATATATATATATATATATATATATATATATATATATATATATATACATATATATATATATATGTATATATATATATATATATATATATATATATATATATATATATATATATATATATATATATATATATATATATATATATATATATATAACGCTTGTAGCGGCGCGTCGTGGAAGTGAAAATATATATATCACACGGGTTCAGTCCAAACGATCCATGATAGTGCTTATTCGGTAACACTTTACATCTTGACAGCCAAATGTACTCTTCGACACTTAATGTACCCACTTATGACATTGGGTCTTTTTGTGGTATGTGATTTAAACACAACATGAACTGCGTCGAGATTTAAAGTCAACTGAAGGAAAATATTATGTAGTAACATATAAATTTCCTCTAATACTGTCATTTAGAAAGTTCAATGAATACGCAACATGAAAGAAAACATAGACAAAAGAAGCTAAAACTACTGGCTCTAATTTATATGTTAGTTTAACTTTCAACATACTTATACTGATGTTATTTAACTTGGGACACATACTTGTCTAAATAAAATGCTATACAAGGGGTAAAGGTCTAGACGCGGCAACACGACCCATTGTGTATATATACATATATATATATATAGTAGAATCTCAAAGACCACCTGCATAAAGAGACAATTTCTATATTAAGACCACCAATTTACAAACTCTTTTTGTTTATCTTGACTTAAATTGTATTCCCATAAAGATCACTCGCTATTAAAACCACATATTTCAGTCCCTAAGGTGGTCTTAATAGGGAGATTCCACTCTCTCTCTCTAAATATATATATGAGAGAGAGAGAGAGAGAGAGAGAGAGAGAGAGAGAGAGAGAGAGAGAGAGAGAGCAATGCAGTTTTATGATGAGCAATCGGCAAAATATAATGTACAAAATAGTTGACATGCACAGCCTTGTCAAGTGAACAAATGTTTAAGATGGTATCGGGAAGTATATACAAATCAAGTACGTATCATATTCAAAGCACCAAGGTAGGGTAAGCACTGTATAGGACGCATTCTCCTGATTCAAGAATCAGCAGCTAAAGAAACATCTGTATGTAAGCAGGCAAAAAGATTTTCTTTGCCATGAGTTAGATACTACAGTACTTAATTACTGCAATATGGCATATAAAATCACGGATTACTCCAAGAGCAAGAATACGACAAGCTTATGTCAACAAAATTAACACAGGTACTGTATAGAAGAAATAATGCCGCGTATAATAATTTTGCAAAGATGTGAATTTAGTCGAGAAAAAAGCAAACGCAACTGAATTATGACAAAAAAACCCACCACGACTTAGAATGGCATCTTATGTCAGAAGGAATCAGAAACCATGAAACGCGAAGTGATTTATTATTAATAAAGACACAAGAACCCACGTCCACACGTCTGCTCTTTTCTAAACGAAGCTGTGCATGATTTTGAGTACTTTGACTGCATGTTGTTCAAGAATTTTACGAGCTGCATTGAAGTATAATTTCTAATCTCCGCCAAACTTCAAGTGTTACAGCTTCCCTTGGCGTGCACCCTTAGTGCAAAAGTGTGTAAAACCGGAAGGGGACTATAGAGAGAAATAAATGAAAATCATCGAAGTTGTATGGGTCTTTAACAGCTAGGCTCAGAACTACTCAGCGAGACCTCGTATGTTACACTGTCCAACATTGTTGGTGAATAAATCTGAAAAGTAATGGGGGGGGGGGCAAATAATCTATTTGATCATAAATGAAACAGGATCAATTTGAAATAATGCGGTCATCTAGCCAAAGTTGGCTAAGCCATTTCGTTTAACAGAAGGTAGCAGGAGGTAGCGTGACTTGTATATTCTAGCGCCAATGAAGATGAGCGCAGTTTTCACATTGTCCAGACTCCAAAGAATTGGCAAATGCATCAGCACAGCTATCAATATTATTGAATTTTAATCTCTATAGAGTCGGAAAGGGAGTTAATATAAGCGTGAAAAAATATGTGCAATTCTTACGAAATAATGATGATCCAACTTATGGAAATAAATAATATACTAAATACTAACATACATGGAGCAAGGACTATTTTTGTTTAAGATGACGGAGAAATTCAGTTTCTGGGAGCTGTACTTTATCATTTAAGCAAATCAATTATCGTCAGCCAAAAAAGATCATGCTAGAAAAACAAAACTTTGCGACCGAATAACTCATTAAATATCACTGCAACTACATTCAATCCTTGGATGGAAAACGTGTTTGCTTTTCTCTCCTATAGGTATACTTACTTCATTGATGTACATACGTTTGTCAGTAACGCCGGACACATGAGCCACGGGAGCATCTCTTTGAGCAGCACTCGCTACTAAAGGAACACTGTAGATGAAATAAAATCAATACTTGTGAAATGATTTAATGATAGGCGAATGACTGATGCCTACGAACTAGCCATTAGTGTTTTCCCATGTCAAAATTGGCATACTTGAAGGGATTGGTAACGGACGGACATCAAAGGTTCTCACCATAAAGTATTAAATCTTATTTCGAATTTATCTATTCTTTCCAGCTAATTTCTGAATTTGGAGAAAAATAAAACTTTGGCGTACATTTAAATCCTTTAACCATTAACGTACACAGAAGCAATAAACATTAATAAACCGGCATTTTTCAGGGAATGTACATGTGTTCTGAAGAAAAAAAATGTTTTGCTATATATAAATTGCATGCACAACCGATCAGAAATAAATCTCTAAAATGGCCATAGGGAGAGGAAAGAGTGGATCAGAACATTATGGCGATTTTGGAAACTAGCATTTTACATGTTTTAAAATATCTGCCCCTGGCAGCATTGCTGCCACGCACCTATATTATACCACATTTTCCCGCTCGGAAAATTGGACTATTTTGCTGTTGACACAAAACGATTATATACCAAAACTTTCCAAAAATCAAAAGATGTAGAAGGGTTCATGTACGTGCTGTTTACCAAGTTTACACATATTAGATGTTTATAAATGTTTAATAATAATGATGATGATGATGATGATGATGATGATGATGATGATGATGATGATGATGATGATGATGATGATGATGATGATGAACCCCTGTAAAAGTCCCAATAATTGTGCCTTATTTGCCTACAAGGACTGCATGGTGTAGGACTATCCTATTTGTCTTCATTAGAATCAGACATTACAGTGCAAACACAGACACAAGTCCTAAATCTTTTAAGCAGTTTCAATTTGATGTTGATCTTCATTTGTAGTTATAAGAACCTAAAAGCTGCTTTTGACAATGGTTTGGTGTGTGGCAGGAACGATCAATCACTTTCCATTAAACCGTGTCATTGTAAATTTTTATATCCGTATTCATGTAGTACAATGCGGAATTTATCAATAGACCGCAAGAAACTTTTGCTGCCGACATTCCAGCTCCGGCTTGACAGTTACCTTAAAATAGCAGCCCCTTTATATGAGTTTTTGCCGAGTTCAGAGAAATCCATGGCCATCTGGCCACGATATGATAGACTAACTTTCCACGCATAGCTTATCGTTCCCTTTTGTAAAACGCTATCACATTCCCTATTCCAGGAAAATGAATGCATCTGTGCCCATGTTCCTCAAAACCCCATGTGAGAGCCCCAATGGGGTACTTGACATCACACAACTCACACAGCCATTGTGTCCAAACCCCTGCAAGAGCCCCTAAAAGGAGGACATACTCTTTCACCCATCACGATCATTATGTCAAAACCAATGCAAGAACGCCCTGACCATGCCCGTCCACTTGTCATGTAGCCATTATGTCAAAACCCCTGTAAAAGTCCCAATAAGGTACTAACCCTTCCATAGGTCACACAGCCGTTGTGTCCCCTCTGGCAGTCGCCAAAGTAGCACTTTTTGGAGCAGCATTCACTGTTGAAAGAACACTACAGAAAACAGAGTTTGGTCATACAGTATATGTGTACTGTAAAATATACACCTTTTTGTCTGCTAAAACACTGCAGAAATATGAGTTTGGTCATACAGTGTGCGATATACTGTACACTTGAATGCGGAGTGGTATCACAGTAAAATGCCATTTATATTACAGGCCCAACGTAGACCTTGGGCGTAATGGAGCCAGAAGAAAGGTCAGTGTATTGTAGTGATTTTGTACATTGAAGAAAATCTGAAAAAAGTCTGCACATAGAAATTATCATGAGATTTTTGCAGTTTTAATTTTGGGTTTCTGTAACTGTTAGCACCAAAATGAAAATGCACAGAAGTCATTCTCTACAAATTTAAAGATTTATGAACAACTTGTAAAAGTACCCTACAAAGTTAAAGCCTACAAATATGTATGCTGATCATACAGTGCTGCTTTAATAATGACAAAGTTATTATAAAAATTGACAGTGATGATAACTGTGGTAATAGTGGTTATGGTAGGGATTAATATTATAAAGCTTCGTGGTGATTTGGAATCCATATTATGTGGAAGTGTTAGGATGCTGCATATTTAGTCGTACCCCGTTAAATCAAAATGGCCCATGAGGGACACCAACGACAGACCACCTTTTTCTATTTAAACCACATGGTATTGAAATTTCTGTGTCTTCATAGGTATTTTACAAACCTGATTTTAACAATACATTGGAAGGAGCGTTTGTTGTGAGTTTTGTTCAGTGTCAAAGTGCATGTAAAACGGCAGCCATTGAAAGGCTCCCAGTGTCCCCTGTTCCCACAAATTTAAGGTTCTCCATGTTCCAAACATTTTAAAGAGTTTTGCAACTATGTACATGCGGTACTGCAGTGAATATGAGTGAAAGAGGGAGACAGCCCGCTGTTTATGGATGTCATGTTGCAAGATACGGCCGTATGGAATCACTTCAGTTAGTGTTCACACATGACGAATATTAAGACGTGCATTTACTTTGATGAAACTCTCAAAAACATTTTCACCGTTTTTAGAATTTTGTTATTATTTTTTTTTTACAGTAGGCTCGACAATCAACAAGATATCAATGCCCTGTAAATGGTCTTCCAAAGAGAAATCAAATGTCAATGAACTGAATGTGAAGAATAACTTTAATACTACAGGGCCTACTACTAGAACTAAAACTGTTACTAGTTATGCATTCTCCTTAGGAGGGAATACAAATAGTGTTTAGTCTCGCCGTTCAACGCGGCCGCCGCGTATCTTATTTACCTTATATTGCAGTCTCCTATTGACCTATTTTCTCCTAATTTGGTACAAATAATGTATGGGTCTGGGAAATTTTTCCCATACAATAATGTATCACCTTGAGGTCAAATGTCAAGGTCAGATCAACATTGCATTTTTCTGCTGACTCAGAAATTTCCACAAATTGGATTATACCTTCTTTACAGGGCATCGTAGACCCAAGGTTACCATTAAACCTTAATAGGAAAGTATCTGTTGGTTTTTGATTTGTGTGGTTTATTTTAGTCAATGCTAATTCAAATTTTCAACTTCTTTTCCAAAAAAAAAAAAAAAAAAAAAAAAAAAAAAAGAAATGACCAGATTCACTTCAAATTTGGTGGGAATATATATCGGGTAGGTATCTACCGACCGTGTTCAAAAAGTCATGCTTCAATATATTTTTTTTTCTGCTGAATTGTCAATTTTCACACTTTGGCTTATACCTTCTGAAAAGTGCATCGTAGACCCAAGGTTACTATTAAACATTAATAAGAAAGTATCGGTGTGTTTTCAATTTGTATGGTTTATTATAAACCCGATTGACCTTGAAAGGTCAAACTGCATACATTCCATTGATTACTTTAAGTAAATGGGGATTGCAATGCTAATGCACTTTTTCAATTTCTCTTTTCCAAAGCAATTGACCAGATTCACTTCAAATTTTGTGGGGATGTAGGTACCAACTGTGTTCAAATGGTCATGCTCCAATGATTTTTGGATTTTTAATGTTTTTTTCTGATGTTAATTTTTATATTCCCATTGATTAACATGTACGTCAATGAGGTCTGCAATGGTACTTCACATTTTGACTTCTTCAAAAGTGTAAGATTCACTTGAGACTTTTCTTTTGGTACAGATACTCCATATAATTTGGGACTTTTTCATAGATTGTGCATGACCTTCAGGTCATAGGTTAAGGTCACAATGCCTTGAACAATAAAATGGTTTCCCTGCCACATCTTCAAATGGGTATTATTAACGTTCATCAAACGTAATCATTGTTTAACCTTCTGAGATTTCTCTTAAATTTGCTAATAGGCGACCCTGAGGTCAAAGGTCAAGGTCAAACTTTTTGCAGACGAATGGTGGCCCTCTTAAAGGGGTGGCCTCTGGTGACAGGCGCCTGCTCGGGGCATGGACAATGCTTTTCGAACGAAGAACTCGCTTCTTGTTTACTATTGCGGTTATACTCCAAGTTAAAAAAGGCGAAAAAGGCCTCTTGGTTTAACACGAACTACCATCTAGGTGTTTTATATGAAATTGGATGTGCCACTGTAATTTTATGCAGTGTGGTTAAGGAAAACTAGTGTACGCTTGATGGATTTCAGTATGCGAGTTTTTTTTGCTAAATATACGATACACTTCAGAATATGTTGATCATTGTGTCTGCATGTGAGATTCAGTATGCCCACGGGAATAAGTCAACCTGTAGAAACACCAAGAGCTCAATCACTTCAAGGTGTGTCCTCCAAGAAACACCTTCAAGCAAAAAAAAAAAATAATAAAATAAAAGGCCATTTTGACGAACACCACATTCCCAAACGAGGTTAAATATAATCGTACCACATGCTGAACATAATCCCCATACTTACTTTACATAATGCCATAATCATGATAACTCTATATCAACACGAGCGTTTTTCTTTTTCTTTTCTTTCTTTCCTTTCTTTCTTTTTTCTTTTCTCTTCTTTCTTTTTTTTGAAGCAGGCGTACGTTTTGGCTTGTAGTTCTGAATATAATTGCATGCAAGGATTGACATAGTGAACTGTGTAGGTGTGTCCTACTTGGCAGCGGCAACACACTGGCAGCCAAATTTTTCATATTTCCACCACTAATAATCCATGTTCACGGTATATCGGGTGCAGGAGAAAGTCGTATACGGTGGTGCACAGAGGCATTCTTCATTTTGATGATTTTGTAGATACAATTCAATAAACGTTACTGTTATTGTTGAACAGGCAATCTTTAAAAAATTTCTTGTCACACAGATTGAGTTCCTATCAACAAAATCAAGTTTTTCTAGCTTATATTTCGTATCTTCCACCTTCCACTTCTCCAACAGAAGGTGCGCTAAATGGTGCGGCCTTCGCCTGTGTTTGAGTGCAATACTTTTGAACATAGAATGTTTTCGTCAACAAAAGAAACTTTTACTAGGAATCAAATATGATTTAACTTTCACTTGTGCTTGTAACCGAAATAAACGATATAATTATGTATTGTTACTTTTTTGTATTATTTAAGTTTGATATTTTTTTTTAAAAAATCTTCATTCATAATGATTCAATTGGATAACTGGTTGGTCATAGCACCTCTATTAGATCAAATTTGCAAATGGATTTATTTCAGGATTGGGTTCATGGTCAAAGAGGAAGGACCATGCTGAATCAACTTTATCATGAAGATCACTTTGTATATCCATGATGTTGTAGTTATAAAAGCGACGAAATGGCTGAGGCTAATCCACAGAAACCCTTATGACAAAATATGCAGTTCGGAATTTCAGACTTTAAAGCGTCAATGGACAATTCGATAAGAGGAGGCATAACTGGTTAATCCAGTTTAGTGGGATGCTTGTGTTCCCAAGCGTGCCATGTGAATGCCATACAGATATATTTTAAAAATCACTGAAAACTACTGACATTTTTGAGAGTTGATACACCGATAGCTCTACGATTCTATACTAAATTTATTTGCTCATATTGCGACTTGAACTTTTGAAACAAAATGATCAAATTGATCTTCTGAGCAAGATACATTACAGATCGTTTCTGGTTTTAAAATATTTATCTACAAAAGATTGGTTTTTATATGCCGTTCTTAACCCCAATAAATAAATAAATAAATAAATAAATAAATAAATAAATAAATAAATAAATAAATAAATAAATAAATGGAGAATATAAACCGCCATCCTCTTAAAAAGTGAAATACGTTTCTGCCTCTGATAAAATAATATATAAAATGTTATCAACAATTAAACCCAGTTTTTCCGATAACGATACTTCCATATGAAGTACATGTAGATCAGTCCTCACTCTCTGCTTTCATTTAGGCGACCTCAGAGTCCACGATTATTGCTTTCCATACTCCAAACCCTCACAGAAAGTTTCATATGTTAAAAATCAGTCCTTACAAACTACCAGTTGGAGTATCGTATGAGGACAAGAAATTGATGATCGAGCTTAGTGCCATTTTGAAAATTGTTCAGGAATTAATTGCAAAAGAAGTAGTGTTGATTAGAGCTGCATTGGTTTGGGGCCAGTACATCAATACGTCCAGGTCTGAAGAACTTGGTGTAATGGATCATCAGTGAACACAGTCAAGCATTGTTGATGAAAAGTCTGACCCGATACATACATGTATATGTTGCAAGTGAGTTGGAATAATGTACCTCCGGGAGGTCTTCAAAATAAAATAAACTATCATACCTTTAACAGTGAGATACCTAGGATATGGTACTTTATCTTGGTCACTGTAACTTACTGACACCAACACATAACTATATGTTATCACCGATGCCCGTTACGAACACATTTATAAGCTTCTTACCTTTCCCATAGACACGCAGCCATATCCCGGTTGACACTTTCCAAAATAGCATTTCTTAGAACAGCAGTCACTTCCAAAGCTGCACTGCAGAGAAACAGCAGAACAACAAATGTAATGAATGAATGAATGAATGACCGAATGATTGAACTGGTGAATGGCTATTTGCCTGCATTACTCACAAACACACACACATCATGTATTTGTCTGACAAAGATTGATACATTTACAGGGTTCATGTTGCACAGGATAGTCTTCAGGATACACACACGCTGCACACGATATTCATGAAATTCAAAGATAAGAGGCCTGTGTGAGTAGACCGTGCTCAACTGGCCTTGAGATTCATCACACTAGTGGCCCTGTGACCTTAAGGAGAGGATACATGTCACCTATATACTCTTATTAAGTTTGGTTCTCACACAGTTTCACCATCATATCAACATCACTGTGTAAGCACGAACAGTTTTCAGTTATCAAGAAAGCAACATTCACAAATGTGACTCTGTGGCCTTGGGGATGAGTTCAAGGTCACTCATGTACTGGCAAAATATCACCTGCATAGAGGGCCATAGCCATGTGCAATTTCAAAAGTCCTGCCTGAAATAGTTCTCAAGTTATCATGCAAATAGTACAATTTGCATCAGACCTACAAGAGGAGAGGCTCAGGGTCACTCCAATTCTGCCTAAATGTGGCCTGCACAGAGGAACGTCACTCTCTGCAACATCGAGTTCCTTGCTGAAATACAGTGTAAAGTTATTAAATGAACTGTAAAGTTATGAAAGATTAAAGCATGAAAAATAATGGAGCATGACCATTTGACTCAACTTGGTAGGGACCCACGGCCATATGTCTGTCGTTTTCCCCCTAATTTATTTAAATTGAGATTTTATAAACTTTCATGATATACTTCCATTGTGTACTGTGTCTCTAGTACACTACGTACAACTATGCAGGGCATATCTTATTTGCAAAATTGAATTTATAAACATCATGAACGTAATACTTTTGACAAGACTACACAATCCCAGCAACCCCCACCCCCTGAAAAAAAAACTAAGTCCAAACCAGAAAAAAATTAGTATGGATCCGCCTAGACAAACCACTTTTGAGATTCTACCCCCCCCCTCCCATCCCCTTTACTGCAGACCACCAACTGGCAGCACTGTTGCCAAACTAAACTTAACAATAAATGGTCACAAAGTTTCTTGATATTAGCAGTTCCCTGCTGATGATGCAAGAAACAGACATTCATTTTGCCACTACCTGGGGACACTTTCAGTTGCAACAGGAATCCCCAATGGCAAAGCATACACAGCTGCACTCATTAGTCATTATGTGCAAATGTAATGAGAAATCCTGTTGGCAAAGCTTACTTTTTACAAGTCCCACCAGATATCATTTAACAATCGCACAATGTTAACAAAACTGTGGTTCTTTCGTAGATTCAGATGTTGCTTAATTTTTATATGTACACTCTGTTACATGATCTTTAATTGCCAAAGTATATGTAAAATTTTGTCAATCACACTTGCTGTAATGTATCTATATAGTGTCTGAATTCTCCTCATTTCATGCCCACAACTGTAATGTAATTTGTATGAAAAATCAATAAGGAACAAATTAAAAAAAAGGAATCTCCAATTCCAATGGCAAAGCTTACACAGATGCACTCATTAGTCATTATGTACAAATATAAGGAGAAATCCTAGTTGCAAAACTTACTTTTTACAAGTCCCACCAGATATCATTTAACAATTGCACAATGTTAACAAGTCTGTGGTACCTTTCGAGTTTCAGTCGTTTTGATTTCTATGTGAGTTAAGCATTTCTAAACTAGCTTTCCAAAATAACATTGTTACTCACTGTCTGGGTTCCAATGTTCGTGTATTGTCACAGTTATTTATGAAAGTTTTCTAGCCTTAGGTCAAAGTTATGGGTTACACTACCCGATGGTTACTATATATGTCCACTGAAGTATCTTATAATCGCTCACAATCGTGACGAAACAGTTGATTTTCCCAACTGTTTGTTCATAACTTCGACAAAATACACCAACAGCGAATACTGAAATATAAATTACATGCTTTTGCTTCATATTACTAATATTTTAACAGTGCGTAGTATAAAGATGCCTGACAATCATTCAAAACATCCACGAACATGACAAAGAGGGTGTGAAGTTGCTGATTGCATTCATTTTGTTAAACGGTTTGACTATTAATTCATATAAAATGTATGTGTTGGTCGGAGCAACCTGGAAGCAAGTTCTAGAACAATCAGCCAAGCACTAGGGGACCTTTTGCTCTTCAGATGCAAAATTTACAACTTTACCAGACATAGACTTTTGGGCTAGTGGCTGACATGCAGACTGTGCATAAACGCTTGCTGATATGAAATTAAAAGTATAGATTCCATTAAATTTTGGTACAGACTTATAAAATACAATGATACATTAACCTGTCACAGAATTAGTACCATAATATTGACACCACGCAACCATGTATCACCACCCTTGATCATTGACTTCAGTGCCTACGTGAATGTGTACAAAATGTCAGAACACACTCTCGTTGTCTGGCTGGGATTCACGATTCCATTTACATTTATGTATCTGCCCCGAACAAAAAAGTTTGTATTGCCACAGCACAGCACCTGTCGTGAACAAATTAAAAGGCATTGAATCAAAGCATTGGAGACACTTTTCCAGCTATTGTTTGATGGTGCAGAGTGAGCGATTTGATTTTGACCAAGTTGTTGTGCACGTGGTCCATGTACTGAACTCAGGTCAGCTGTCTAGACACACTCATGCCCCACAAAATCTCGTAAATATTGTGGAAACAGCAAAGAAATTCACAATTAAATGATATCTGAGCCATAAAAGTGCTATTGAAGCCTATATCTGTCATACAAAGATTAGGCTAAGAGCCATTCTTAACTCTTCACTCTCACCATTTCTGCAATAAATAAAGTCGTCCTCACATCTGGCATCCATTTTGTCCATGGCTTTTCATGATCGATGTCTTAGCACAGATGCAAACGGAATACATAATCTCTTCCATGAAAGCAAGGATGAAAAGAAAAGGAAACACACTAAATATTCATAAAAAATGCACAAAAACTGCAGTGCTATCTGGTGAACGAATTAATAAGTACGGGTCCCAAAGACTGTCTCTGTGTGATTTCGAGGCAATTGGGTGAGTAGTTTCTGAAAAGATTTTTTCATTCATAAGAAAATACACAAATCATTGGAGCGTGACCATTCGAACAAACTTGGTGCAGACACACCAGAGGAACATTGCCATCAAGTTTGACATGAATCCGGTTTATGGTTTGTTTGAAGAAGTTGAAAATATCAAAAACACACTAAAATTCATAAAAAAAACCCACACACAAATCGCAGCGCCTCTCTTGACCGAATTGTGGTCTAAGGGTCCCCAGATGTATCCCTATACAATTTCAAAGCAATTGGCTTCGTGGTTTTAGAGATTTCTGAAGACTTGACCCAAAAAATGAACAAACAAAAACAAAAACAAAAAAAACAAAAAAAACCAAAAAAAAATCATCAAAAAGAAAAAAATACTGGAGGTAAAACATTTGAAGAAACTTGGTAGAGACCTACCGAATGTATATTTCCACTAAGTCTAAAGTAAGTCTGCACAGTGGTTTTGGCGAAGAAGTAAAAGATGTGAATTGTTGACGAAGGAGAAAGGACCATAAGATAAGTTCAGATACTGACAAATCAGCTGAGCTGAAAACATTTTGGGACGAAGGTGTATGGCCCAACAGTCGGGTTAACCCCTTTACATCGGGGGTAAAGGAGTTACAACGGCCGGGGTTAACTACGTGGTGCACCAAAATAAAATATATTATAAATACATAACACATGGAATATACTATAAATAAATAACACATGGAATATACTATAAAAAAACAACATGAAATATACTATAAATAAATAACACATGAAATCATTAGCAGCATAATACTGATGCAGAAACCATTCAAAATACACATGCATGCATCAAGATTAATAAAAAAAAAAAGAACAGGATGGTCAGGTCAGTACTACCTGGATGGATTTTCAAAAACCCACGGCTGAATTTGCTCGCCTGTGTGAAGAAACTTTTTGATGTTGGTCGAGCAGGTCGCCTGCCTAGTTGTCAGAATCATATACACTTTCTCCCAAAAGTAAACTTCAATTTCCCAATATTGAAGACCTACAGAACTTCAAACCAATCTGTTATTTTTCTATCTATTTTAGAATCATTTCAATCTTGTCGAAATCAATGAATTTAAAAACATTATGATCTATGTTTAAATTTTCATAACAATCACCTTGGATGCACAGTAGCATTTCAATAGTGTTTAGCACGGTGGTCTTCTGTTAAAGTTCCAAAATTGAATACCTGAATTTCACTGAGTTTTACTTTGTAATTGGATATAAGATTCCCATGCTGAGGTGACATAGAACGGCAATCGATATTAATATCTCTATTCCTGTTGAGACCGGCGTACACCAGGGTAGTGTTGTATCTCTGTACACGTATTTAATATTTTAATGATGATAAAGTTTTAGTTGGTTTGACCAGGGATGTGTTATAGGAACACGGTGAAAAATTTTGCACATTTCAGTCGGTGACGCGATTATTCTCGCCTTTCATCGCGTCACCTGGCCCACGAGACTGCCAGCGGCCAGCGCGGACCGTGGTGTTGTGTTTGTTCAGCACTTGAGGTGCTCGCTCAAACACCCGATCACTTGAGCAGCGGCAACATAGATGGTACAAAGGGGGCCCCGCCGTTGGTAGTCCATCTATAACACGTCCCTGGTTTGACGGTCAGGGGCAAAACACGAGGCCGGACCACAGTGCGGCATACAGAGTACAGTACTTGCTATTTTTGACACAATGTAATAGGAGGTGTTCATAAGGAACTGTAGTCATGTGCTGCCCCCTATCCTGGAACAAAGAATTACTTGACAGGAAGGAGGATACACTCATGCATTTAGCAGAGCAAAATGTATTTTTGTAATAAAATAAACAGCTATCTGAGAAAGTAAAAGCATAAAAAGTCCCTCACATCTTTTCAAACTAAAAACATTACTTAAAATATTCACAGTTTTTCATTTGTTTGGCAGGAAGAGTGCAATTTTCAGATCTTTCAGTAACGTTATCGTGGTGGAGGCATAGATCTGTTATTGTGTGGCTTAGCGACATATTTAGCAAGAACAGGTCCACAGTAACTTATGAATTCCTTTTATTGTGTTACTATCTTGTTTTTGGTTTTTGGAGGCTCAAAATTTTATAATTGGTAAGCACATTATTCAGGCCACATCGTCTTATCTGGGAGGCATTCAGGTTTCTAACTTTTTAATTACCATTATTATCAATTTTGTGCTATTATATGCCTATTCCCTTGATTCGACCAATGCAATTGAGTGTGTGTCAAATGTTTTCCATGCCAAGTATCATATTCGTATACTATTATGTGTCCTATGTCCTGCATGACAAGGTCACTTGGGCCGCCGGTGGAAGCTGCACATGCCACTGGACCACCATGTGACCCAGGATACAACACCTGCTGTATTGTGTTGTTATTTCTATGGACGGTTTGTATGTATTATTTTCTCCGCTGGAGGAATAACAATAATAATAATGATGATGATGATGATGATGATGATGACGACGACGACGACGATGATGACGACGACGACGACGACAACGATGACCATCAACATCATCATCATCGTCATCATCATATAAAAATGAATTCAAAGTACAAAATATCTTTATCTGGCTGATTATTTCCGATGACCTGCAGGAGAAAAGCGCAATGTCGCCCTCCCTTCGGAATTTTAAAAGGAGATATTGAAGACATTTCTGGTCAGTCATAAAGCATACATAATAGTATAATTACTATAGTGAACCTGTTTTACATCTACTGATGTATCTACCTTATTTCACTGTATGTTACTTCATTAATTAGCATGGACGATTCATATTTATACCAGACTACGTGTGACGTATTTATTGTATGTATGATAGGGGCTCAATGAAAACAAATGTGCTGTGCATACTGGTAAACCTTGGATAACCAACACTAGGTAGACAGACAAACAGACAGGTAGATAGATAGATAGATAGATAGATAGATAGATAGATAGATAGATAGTCAGTTGGACAGATAAATAGATAGACAGGTAGATAGATAGAGGGATAGACAGACATAGATAGATAGACAGACAGACAGACAGTGATAGCTGGATAGACAGACAGACAGACAGATAGATAGATAGATAGATAGATAGATAGATAGATAGATAGATAGATAGATAGTCAGTTGGATAGATAAATAGATAGACAGGTAGATAGAGGGATAGACAGACATAGATAGACAGACAGACAGACAGACAGTGATAGCTGGATAGACAGACAGACAGACGGACGGACAGATAGATAGATAGATAGATAGATAGATAGATAGATAGATAGATAGATAGATAGATAGATAGATAGATAGATAGATAGATAGATAGATAGATAGATAGACATAATATCTTTGTAATGAATATATATAACAGTATTTCTGTGCCACTGAGGCTGTTTTGACATACTCCAAGAGACCATGTCGCAATTATTAAATGTAGGAGTCGTGTAATAACGTGTTATGATCAGTTTATAATTCGCCGTCAGTTATTACTGATATTTTTTAAAATTTTGAAAGCATCTGGACATGTTTTGAATTCACTAGGAAAAAAGTGTTAGTCGCTCGACGAATGCGCTAATATGTGCGTATGTACATGCATGCATGTAAGTATATTTATTCTATGTTTCAAGCAAATAATCATTTTCTAGAGTGAAATTCAAAAGTACCGTGAAACCTCATCATAACGACACTCAAATTTCTGACATATTAAAATAAAGCTACAAATTTCAATGAGAAAAAGTTCCTTTTCTTTGTCATTTGACTCATTTTTCTCACATATTAAGTTACCTGACACCTTCCTAAGGGAACAGATGGTGTCATTATAACGAAGTTTCACTGTAGTAACGTTCCATGAATCACACGACATAAACATTGTTACACCTAAATTGTGACGCGCCTGCATAGGTGACGTAATGCATAACCACGTAGACAAAATCAAATGTACCTGAGGGAACTTTCATGATTATACGTCACAGGTGCCGATGAAAAAACAACGAACGTAAACAAACACGGCACCCCAGATCGGCGTTGGAAGTAGGTCTAGGGCTCATTGCGATGAATAGAAAAATCTCACATGGCTGGAGAGTGCGTCACTATTTGTCTGTCACTCGGGATCGTAGTTGTCGGGCAAAATCACTCGTGATTTTGTCTACCAACAACGATCCATCGTGAGAGAAAAACAGTAACTACCTCTCGGCCATGCATGATTCTCTATTTGCCTGAGTAGAAATACTGTTACATAGATTGATTGCGAAAAATAACATTTATTTTTATTAGCCTCTACACAATTTACACTATGATCATAAGAGAAAAAAATGTACATCCTGCATAACCAGCGTTTGAGATAAACACACATACACATTTTCACACGCATGTATTGGCGATGGAAGCAGCTTAGCCGTGATGCAGGGCGAGCCCGCACACCTGGGAATCGGCAAGCTAGCTCTCGCTTTCTTGTCTTCAGGTCAGTCAAAAGCTAAAATAATGCATCAATTAATCATTTTACCACCCAACTATCACCAAAATCATTATTTTAGAAGTGCCAAGCAAACTATGAAAGCCTTCATTCGTAATGATTCATAATCATATATGATACTATCTATGGGTATGAAATGCTGAAACCAGATGCATGGTTCATATCTGAGCAACAGTTTAT